>CM045553.1:32276003-32449513 GCA_024721245.1 Mitragyna speciosa | reverse complement strand
TTTTGTGCTTTCTTTACTATTTGTACTGATAATTAAGATTATGGTATGTGATGGAAAATATCCTTTTGTCTGCCTTTCCTTTTTTTACCTTTCGCAATTATTTCTTTTCAAAAGAAATACAAGTAGATTCAATGTTTATTTTTCTTTGAAGAAAATCTAAACTAGTTTGTGGTGATATGTCATGGACTGCGGATCTCATTGTTGGGATACAAAAATCCAGTATATTTTCTCAGCATAATTAACTATTGAAGCTATGGATACTTCCAAAATTTCCTTTTGTTTCTCTCTTAAGCATATTCAAAAGAAGTTCTTTTTTTCCCCTCCAAACTGGTGGTTTATTTTTCAGCATCTAACAAGCTATGATAAGTTCACATATTACGGTTAGGATAGTTTAGAAAATTAAGCATTTGAGCTGTTTAACTGATCATTAGACTGTTATTCTTTCACTCTTTATTTGCTTATGCACTTGGGATGTTTTGGACCCATCCTTCTAAAATGATGTATAAACTCGAAAGGTACTGTGAATATGTAGCAGCATCATTAAATGTTTATTTATCAACAATAAAAGTTCAAGAACAACCATATTTAATCTAGTTAGAAGGGTAAAACCATATCTTAGAAGACAATTGGTAGAAAAATAACAATAGGCTTTGCAAGATTAGGTAGTAAGAGCAATTATTTCAGCAGTCCCACTGCTGGAAACTATTTGTCAAACTAAGTACCAAGACAACTAGAAAACAAATTTAATCTTTAGTGAGTTAACTAATTATGTTCAGGACTTCTTTAAATGGAATATGAAGAAGCTTACAAAAACTTTATTGTCAATATTTTTATCCGAACATTGTTCATGTAATATATTAGTTTTAGCCTCTGAAAAATGCAAAATGCTTCTTTGCCACTTGCTTCAAAATTTTGGTGTGCATCATAATCCTTTTATTTGAAAGAATGTTGAGCAAAAACAGCTTTGCATTTGTCAAATCTTTTGCTGTAGTGCATTGTAGTAGATGGCATATAATTTAATGATATATGCTATTATAATCCTTAATTGTTTCTCATTGACTAAATTTGGCCCGATTATGTATGAGCATTTCTTTGTATATTGTTTCTCATTGACTAAGTTTGGATAGTATTTTACTTAATCATAACATGGTTATAATTTTTAGTTACATATTAGAGCAGCACACTATCAACTTATTTTTCAGATTGGTAACTTTAGGACATGGACAAAAAGTGGATGAAACTTGATAATAGAAAGGATGAGGCTTATAAACTCGGGGTGGCTGATTTCTTGAAATTCGCATATTCTCAAAAGTCAGAACATCTTAAAATTCCATGTCCATGCAAAGAATGCAACAATTTCCGCAACCATACAAAAAGCGTGGTGGAGGACCACTTATTTGCTTTTGGAATTCGTAAGAGTTATACTAGATGGATACATCATGGTGAAGAATTTCGACATGAAATTTATAACAATAGCAATCAAGATGGGGATGAAGAAGAGGATACTGACACTGAAGATTTGAATGATATGTTGAATGACATTGGTACTGCACAATGGGGGGAAATTGGTTTAGCCAAGAAGAACATATTGGAGAGAGTTCAAATGTGAATAACAATGAAACTGATAACTTCCTAAGATTGTTGGAAGATGCCAAAAAGAACTCTATCCTGGGAACCAATTTTACTCAAAGCTATCTTTTATAGTCACTCTACTGCATCTCAAAACAATGAATGGGTGGACTATAAAATCATTTAACTCATTGCTAGAAGTTTTTAAGAATGCATTGCCTCCTGAAGCTTCAATTCCTAAGTCTTTCTCTGATGCTAAGAAAACCATTCGTGACTTGGGATTCAAAGCTGAAAAAATACATGCATGTGTCAATGATTGTGTCCTCTTTCGCAAAGAATATGCAAATTTGGACACTTGTCCAAATCAGAATTGCAAAGAACCTCGATACAAGTCAAAGGGTACAAAAATTCCTCGCAAGGTTCTACGCTACTTTCCTTTAAAGCCCAGGCTTCAACGCTTGTTTGTTCACAAGGAAATAGCTTTGGATATGCGGTGGCATAAAGAAAAGCGTGTAGATGATAATGGTGATAGCATGAGGCATCCAGCAGACAGCTGAAGCATGGAAACACTTTGATAGGTTGTATCCAGACTTTGCTCATGATCCTAGAAATGTAAGATTAGGCCTTGCAACTGATGGTTTCAATCCTTTTGGGACCATGAGCACCACTTATAGCATATGGCCTGTTTTTGTTGTCCCGTACAATCTACCTCCTTGGAAATGTATGAGAGATCCTTTCTTTTTCATGTCAATGTTGATTCCTGGTCCTAAATCCTCCGGGAAATGAGCTTGACATCTACATGGCACCACTAATAGATGAATTGAATGATCTATGGCTTGGCATTGAAGCGTATGATGCGCAAAATGGTCAGAAATTTTCACTACGTGCTATTCTGCTGTGGACTATAAATGACTTCCCTGCCTATGCCATGTTATCTGGATGGAGTACTAAAGGATATCAGGCTTGTCCAATTTGTATGGTAGAAACATCTTGTGTCCATTTGAAACATAGAAAAAATTATGTTACACAGGGCACCGTCGTTTCTTACCTATTGATCACCATTGGCGTCGAGAAAAAAATCTTTTGATGGCAAAGTGGATTTTAGGAATCCTGTCATACCTCTATCTGGAAAAGAAATTTTGGAGCAAATAGAAAATATTGAAATACAATTTGGGAAAACCCGTCAGCAAATGAAAACAAGAAAGCGTAAACGTGAAGATAGTGGTCTAAATTGGACCAAAAAGAGTTGCTTTTTCCTTTTGCCTTATTGGTCAGACCTGAAACTTCGGCATAATCTGGATGTCATGCATGTAGTGAAGAATGTTTCTGAGAGTGTCTTTGCCACTATAATGGATATTGATAGTAAAACCAAAGACAACTGGTTGTGTCGCAAAGATTTGAAGGAATTAGGCTTAAAAAAGGAGTTGCACTTGATTCCTAGTGGTGATTCTTATATTATGCCACTTGCTTGCTACCACCTAACAAAAGAGGAGAAAACAAAAGTGTGTGATTTCTTGTCTTCTGTCAAATATCCGGATGGCTTTGCTTCAAATATCTCTCGATGCATAAAGAATGGACAATTCCAGATTTCGGGAATGAAAAGCCATGACTTCCACATTTTCATTCAAAGAATACTCCCACTTGCAATTCGTGGAAGTTTAACCAAAGAAGTTCGTCAAGTGCTATTTCAATTAAGTGATTTGATCAAGAAGTTGTGTGCCAGAACATTGCATAGGGATGTACTCGAGGAATGTGATAGACAAATTCCTGTGATAATGTGTAAATTAGAGAGATTATTCCCTCCTGCCTTCTTCGACATAATGTTACACTTGATGGTTCACCTACCTGCTGAAGCTATCCTTGCTGGCCCAGCACAATACCGTTGGATGTTCCCATTTGAGAGGTATGGGATTTTATATAGTGTTTATGAATTAGTAAATTATTATATATTTAATTTGTCATTTGAAAAATACTTTTTTTTTATTTTTTAATTAAACATAGGAAAATGGGAACACTGAAAAATTATGTTCAGAACAAGGCTCGACCGGAGGGATGTATTGCCGAGCGGTACATAGACAAAGAATGCTTAACATTTTGTTCTATGTACTTGGACAATGTCGAGACAATATTCAACAGGCCTGAGCGTAATAATGAAACAGCTGACAATTCTGGTCACTTGTCAATATTTTCATGCTCTAGTCGTCCATTTGGAGGGCCCAAACGGGATTATTTACCTGATTCGGAATTAGCAAAAGTCCACATTTTTTTGCTAAATAATTGCGATGAGCTTGAAGACTACATAAAGTAATACTTTGACCTTAAATAAATTATGTTTTATGTATTAACTGACACGTGATGCTAATCTTAGTTTTAATTTTTTTTAAGTGAACACAAATGCAAATTAGAAGCAGAAAGCACTGACAATGTAGACCAAAGACACGATAAGGAATTCTCCGAATGGTTCAAAGAACGTGTAGGGTGATTATAGCTTTTAAATTTTGGACTTCTTATGTTTATAGTTTAATATCATATCTTATGTTAATATAATTTATCTTTCACCAGGTCTTATATGGTCCTCAGCCTTGCAATGATGAATTTCGCTCATTGGCATTAGGTCTGGATAATAGAGTTAGCAAGTACACAGGTTGCATTGCTAATGGGTACCGATTTCATACTGAAGACCGTGAAAAAGAGAGAAAAACACAAAACAGTGGTATTGTAGTGAAAGGCGAGCATGGTAACAATATCATTGATTTTTATGGTGTAATCAAAGAAATTATGGAAGTGAGGTACTGCCTTGGAAGAAAAAGGTTCTCCTATTTAAGTGTGATTGGTGGAAGATTGATGATAGTTCTGGCATGCAAATAGACAAAGAATGGGGTATCACAAGTATCAATTCATCACGGAGATGGTACCAAGACCAGCCTTATGTCCTTCCTCAACATGTAGAACAAGTGTTTTATGTTCAAGACTCTGAAATTAGGTAGAAATTGGTTTGTAGTTGAAAGATTTAGTCCGCGAAACTGTTATGATGTTCCTGAACATTTAAACAAAGAGCCAGTAGTTGAGGAGATGTATCAAGAGGAAGCACAAGGGGAACTCTCTATTATAATAGACCTCGATAATCTCCCCGCCACTCTCAAGAGAAGAGAGCAATCCATTAAAATCTGTACCTTCATCTATTGTTCATGCTGACAAGTCAAAAATCAGCAATAAACTAGCTGACGAAGACTTCATTAATGATGACGAAGAACTTGATGAATATGAGGGTTGTCATAATGAAGAATACGAGGATATTCTTAGTGACAATGACACTGATTCAGACTAGGTTATATTGATACAATACTTGAAGTTAATAAATTTACTATTACCTGATTGTAGTTAATTAATTTTTCAATATGCCCTTGTCATCTTTTTTAATTGGATTTTGCTTATTACGGTAGATAAGAATACTATATTTACACTACATTGATTCTTTTTAATCATTTTTTTTGTCTATGTTTGTTGGTTTCAGATGGCTGGACCTGGAAGAAAAGGGCAGGCACTTAGAAGACAAATCCAGAATAAGCAACAACTTGTCCAAGCAAATTTAGGTAGAAGCAATGAGCAGCATACTCGTACTGGAAGTACAAGTTCAAATGGCACTCCTGCATTTGTGACTCCAACATCTTCCCCTCGAAGTCAGCCGGATGCTTCAAATATTATGCACCCTCCAACTTCTGAATCACATGCATCTGCTGAAAATGAGACCATTTTATCTTCTGATGATGGTCAAAATGGCAGCACTGGTACTAAGTTTTTATGAAATTTTTAGCTTCTATATTTTTGCTATAACTTGCTTTTTTTTTGTTTAATTTCTTTTACGTATCGTTATGTTGACATAGTCAACTAAATTTTTGAAATTAAATGTAATTATAGATGTGCAACTATCAAAAAGAAGGGGGCGTACCAGGAATGTTACATTGGCCAGAAGGAGAGACGCTAACGAGACTCTCACTATTGAAGTTGATCCTTATATTCGGCGCATAATAGGAAGGGATTCTCAATACTTCATTAGTGAGAGTGGCTGTGTTGTGAGAAAGTTTGGGAAGTTGAATGTTGACAAATGGGCACATATGCCATCTGAGGATCGAGAAAGCATATACAAGACGGTTACGGTACTTGGCTTTTTCTTAAATTACTATTGAAACACATCAATTTGATACTTATATTCCAATAATTTACTTATGTACTTAGTTGCATATAACTTGTAATGTAAATTTTTATTTGAATATTATTAGATTGCATTATTTGTATAGCATGACTTTTATTTTAATATGATCAAGTTATATTATCTCGTAGGATGACTTTCGAGTTTGAGGAAAATGCCATTTCTAAAGCTGCTGTGGATAGGCAGCTGAGCATTTTATACCGAAATCACCGGTATCGGTTGCACAAGTATTTCTTGACTTTTAATACAAAGGAACAAGCAATCAGTCATGTTCCTGAAGGTGTTCCACCGGATGATTGGAAATGGTTGTGCAACTACTTTGCAAGTGAAGCATTCAAGGTATAGTTTCATACTTGAATCATTTTTATTACACTTTTGAATTCGGTTGAAATATTTAGTAATCTCTTAATTGTTTGTCTATTATAGAAAGTTAGTGACCGTAACAAAATAAATCGTGCCAAGAATGAAAGCCATACTACTGTGGGGACAAAGTCTCTTGCAAGAGTTGTTGAAGAAAAGGTAATCTAGTTCTTTTGTTTGAAGATGTTCGTTATTTTCATTCTTATGCATTTGTTTAAGAAAAGACATGTTAATTATTTTGACAGAAAAGGAAGGATGGTATAGAACTTTCGGAGATAGATCTATTTGAGCTTAGTCGCACATCGAAGAAGACGGGGTCCTTGGTAAATGATGTAGCAACAAATACCTTGGTAAGATATTTCAATCTATTTATATTTAATTTTTCTTACTTGTGACGTGCCTTAAGAGTGCAACATTATAATGCTTTACTTGTCTAGGCAACAATGAAAGAGTTGGCAGGTACAACTTCAATGACTAGTAAGGAAATTTGTCAGCAACAACTTGGTTACATACCTGGACAACTCCGTAGCCACAGTGCAGCCAAGAAGCAATCAGTAGAGATTGACCGCTTGAGAATTGAAATTGAGGAGCATCGAAAAAGGGCAGATGCGGCAGAGGAACGAGCTGCAGTGATGGTTGAAGAATTCAATGCCCAAAAGGAGGTAATTAAGAACTTGCAAGAGCAGCAACTTGAGACGAGAGGGCTGTATGAAGAGTTGATTGCTCAAATGAAAGAGCTACGCAAATGAAAGACTTCTACAAAGGTAAAGATTTAATTATATAAAAATAGTTGATGACTGACTGTGATAGATCATAAATGATTATGGCAGTAAAAATATTACTCTAAAAGTGAAAACTTGGGAAAATAATTTTGCTTGGTGTGGATCTTTTTAGTTTTTTTTTTTATTTTTAGTTTTCTGGATTAGTGGTATTTCATTTATTCATAACTTGATTTAATTGCACGAAATTAATCCAAGTTGTATTTTTATGTTTGGCTTAGAATGTTCACCATAAATTATATTTTAATTTCTGCATTAAATAAAACACTTTTGTTCTTTGGTGTTAAAGAAATTATTGTATTATTGTGGAGATTGATCTAAGATATTCAAAAAAAAGGAGGAAAAATTGCATCTTTGGTTTTCAGTTACTCAAGATCTATTATGTTTGTTAGTTTGTGCTTAAATGTAGAGATAATAACAGTTGATTAGCTACATTTGAGCACAAAAAATACAATTTTTGATGGATGATACAATGAGTTGATATTAGAAGGTGGCATTTTTTAGATGCGGTGGTGGTCAAAATAAGAATGATTAGATGAATTTGTGAAGTGGAAAGCTAGTTTGTCATTTGTCAAAATGATAGTGACGCTTGTTCATATTTACTATGTTTGTGTGCTATTTCAGCTAATGAAACTAAATATGGGTAAAGTATAATTGAACTATAATTGAACTATAATTATTACTGGGCTATGGGTTAGTTTTGCGGTGGATGGACAATCCAAGAATTTTCTAGACAGGTTGAGTTTTTAGTTGGGCACACAAGTAAGCTGAATATGAAATCCAACTGTTCATACAAGCACATAAAGTCATGCACCAACTACCAACTCCGGTCTTCTGGCTACCTGATTCCTCCAGTGAGCCAATTTTCCAACCCATAGTAACTCTTTGGCATCCTTTTGCAAAGAGAAACAAAATCCTGGAATAGACCTCAACTGCCATACCCCTTTCCCTCCATGGCTTTGACCACTCATCTAGTGCTGTCTCCTTCATGAAAGTTTTGGCAGCAGTTGTGTTACGGGTCTTGCCACGAACAATAATGAACTGTAAGGCAAGCGTCATCCCGCACATCGTTCCCTCTCCTTGATACATTGACTGTCCATCCATTCTTGTATGGCTTCTTCGATATGCAAATTGTTGTTGTGTTCTAGGATTCCCCTTTTAGCTTTTTATTTTTTTCCCCTGTTTTCTTCTTTTCTTTTATTAATGTATGGAAATAGGAGGTGTGTCAAGATTAGGGGAGGTGAGGAAATGGGTGTTTGACAATACCACAATTACTAGCCCCATTGTGGATGGATCTTAGGCTATATGGAAGGCTTAACGAAGGCTCTAGGATTGCCAGAATGTGAACGAGGTAATTTAGAAGTTTAATGATCAACGTACTATTTTTTGTGTGAGAAGATGTATGTGAGAAAGAGCAGAATGTGAGAGATAATGAAAATGTATGTGAGAATGATTAGAAAGTTAATTAGTATAAGAAAGTCCTCACCTTGGCTTTAGGTTCATAAAATTTATCATTCAACCTTCCATAATCCCAACTCAAGTAGCTTGAGTTACAAATCCATCAAATTTACGTACAAAGTGTAATTAACTCACTTAGAAACAACTAAACCATACGCCTACAATTAGCTTAATAACACATACCTAATGATATACCATGGAAAAAGTTCAAACCCCTGCAATATAGAGTCCCAATGAACCAAGAAAACTATCCTAGTAGGAGCAATCTGGAAGGAAACGTGGGTGGAGCCTTGGGCTTCATTCCCGCAGATCCTCCTATGGCTGATTATGCAGGGTCTATTCGTTTGAGCATAACTTGAGCTATACTCATTCAAATGCTACAATCTTGGTACCGTTGGAAACTAGATTCAATTTTACTACAACTTTTCAGAAGGAATAATTTAAAAATAAAAACCATAACCGAGTCAAAATGCAGCCACAATCCAACCCAGTGGCAAACCTGCCTTGTGCAAAACCAGATTTTCAGTTCAGGCAGGTGCTGTTTTTCAATTTGGCATATTGATCAGGATATATGTCGTATGAACATGATATTTACATGAATGGAAACTAAAATCCAAGAACTAAAACTCTTATGAAGGGCTCAAATTCATATCCGAATCATATAAAGCTGAAAATTGGCTTACAAGTTAAGACTTCACCAATCCTGTTCTTTGCAGGTCCAGATTTTCAGGCAATTTCCAAACAATTCTGGTATCTATACAAAATGAATCAAAACATGATTTTCATACCATGAAAGTGACCTTGAATCTAGTTTCTATCACAACAAACGGCATCCAATTTTGAATTTTCTACAGAAAGTTATGGCATGGTTTTCGAAAAGCTGCGCAGAGGTGACTGTTTTACTGGTTTATGCATATTTACTCTTTCTTGGCTCATCACTTCCTAATTTCTACTATATTTTCACCTTCCATTCAGCATGTAAAGCCTCATTTCTCACTGATTATGATCTATACTTGGCTAAACAACACATGTAATTGGTCAAGAGGTTAAGGAGAAATGTTACCTTCAAGCTTCTTCCAATTTCCAGTTTTCTTTACCAGAATTTCCTCTCTATTTTTCTCACGATTTTCAGCCCTTTTTTCTTTCTTTCCCTTTGGTTTTTCTTCAACCATCAGACCTTAAACGATTTTTATGGTTAGCGGTCCACTTCACCAACCTGTTTAAGGCTTCAATTCACCACACAAAGCCAGCTCATGCTCTCATTGGCCACCTCCTACTTTCAAATTTTCAGCCCAAGCTTTATTTCTTTTATTCTCCTTCCTTCTTGCATGATTTTGGGTCCATTTTTTCTCCCCATTTTCTGTTGCTCTTATCTCATTTAATGAAGCTATTAAGTTGGCTGCACATGAGGTGCTAGCTTCACCTACTAAGTTTGCCATTAAACCCCAAAAGCTTGACACCTTGTGCTTCTTATTTTCAACTTATTTTTCAGTCAAACTTTGCATGCCTTTAAGCCTTTAGGCTGGCCCTTTTTTACTGGTTTTCCCACACTTTTCCTTCTCTTTTGTTTACCGTACAAGTACTCCCATTAATTGTACTAACTAAGTGTCTAATGCGAGTTTATATTGTAAACATATAAATGGCACATTGCTCGGAACCTAGTTTAACTTCAACACTTGTCATATAACTCAAGAAATAATTCCTATGAATCAAAGTTCAATTGTCCAAAATATAATATTGAATTTGAGTATTTCACTGCAATCAACCCTTTTTTGTCTTGTGGATTTTTCACTTAGTCATAATGTTGTTTTTGCAAATTTGTTTCCTGATGGTGATAAAAGACAATGCTTCCTAAATTGCTAGCTAAGTTTTTAAGAGGTTAGTTTACACCTCTCAATGCCTCTCTTTTATTGTTTCTAATGTATTTTCTCATCTCCTACCACTAATAACTCCATCATTCCTTCTTTATCCTGCTCATATTCTATAACTGATACTAGTACAACAATTATCACATTTAATTTTTCATTTACATTTTTCAGTATTCTATGTACTTGTGCTCTCTTTGCAAGTAAAACCCTTTTGTTGTTATCATCTGGTTAAGGGATTTTCAACAAAGCAGGGCAGTTGGAGTTGGAAAGCAAAATCTTAGCTTAGATTTGGACTTGTATTTGTTGATGCTATGAATGCCCAGTTTAGATTTCCACCAGTTGGCTCTTTGTTGGGTGTTTTTGAGGATTGCATTGACTTGGGATGCTGGAAAATGTGTTTATAGTGATAATTAGTCTTTTGAACTTCTTTGGTTAGAGATCTCTACTTGTTGGTTTGCTTCTTTGAAAAAGGTGAAATTATTATGGTTGTATGTATTTGCAATAGAAATATCAATAAGTGGAACAATGAGCTTCATCACATTCACCTGCTGTTAGTAGGAAAAGGGTACTGATGCACTCTTTGAGGAGGTTATGATATGTATTTGTATTTAAGTTGTCTTGTTGCTTATTTATGTTCTTCTTCATTTTTTTGTGTAGCTTTTTTTGTTCATTTTCTCACCCTTCGTATTGCATTTAAATTGCAGTGCAATGCTGTTAGAAAGCTGCCTTTTGGATGCGAATTTGAAGATGGCATCAATTTGAGGAGATAGTTGCTTTATATTTTGTTTTTCACCTTAAATGTAGTCCATCTTTTTGGATTTATGATGGATAATAACACTAGTACTTAAATTGATGTCAATTTTGTAAATATTATGGTTCGTGTATATTTTGATGGATTTGCAGATGTTTATGAACTCATCTATATCTATTTGAAAGTTTTGCACGTTTATCACTATTTATTACGGCATTAATCGAGCTGTAATTTTTGTGTTACTATTGAGTTCATATTCGTGACAACTTTTGTATTATAAATAAAAAAAGTACAGGTGAATAAGTGGCAAGAAATCATCACAAAATAACTCTTTAACAGCAAGAAGTTCCACTAGTGACAACAATTCTTGTCACTGATACTATGCTTTTGTGATGACATAATTAATCTCATCACTGATGCCATGCTTCTGTGACAACTTTGCTAATATTGTCACTAAGTGCAAACTTTATTAATGCCATGCTTTTGTGATAATACTACAAATGTTGTCACTGATGCTATGCTTCTGTGACAACATTGCTAACTGTTGTCACTAAGTGTAAATTTCACTGATGACATGTTTCTGTGACAAGGCTACTAGTGTCGTCACTGATGCAATGCTTTTGTGACAACATCATTAATGTTATCACTAAAGTGCAAATTTCACTAGTGTCAAGCTTCTGTGACAACACTATTAATGTCGTCACTAATGGCATGTTTCTGTGACAAGCTGCTAATGTTGTCACTAAGTGCAAATTTCATCAGTGACAAGCATTCTTGTCACTAATGAACACGACTACAGTGACAACAAGAAGTCGTCACTGTCAAGTAATATTTGTGACGACTTCTCTTATATTAATGACAAAATTAGAGGTGAATTTGTGACAAGAAAAGTCGTCACAAACTGTTAACAATTTGTGACAACTTTTACTCATCACTGATGACTATGTTTTTCTGACGACAATTTGTGACAACTTTTGCTCGTCACTGATGACTATGCTTCTGTGACGACTTTTTAAGGTTGTCACAACGAGCCTTTTGTGACATAGAATTTGTGACAACCTTGTGACAGCAGAAAAAGTTGTCACTGTAGATTATAGTGATGACTTTTTGGGCTTCTATGACGACTTTGAGTTGTCACAAAAAGTCAATTTTCTTGTAGTGTTTCCTCAATTTGGTTGAAAACAACTTACGTATTTAATGAGTGTAAATTATTTACCGAAGAGTTCAAAAGTGATATTAAACCTTAGGTACCTAGTTTTCTAACTCCAATTACCAAAGTAAATTTCATTTTCAATTTTTATCAATTCATTTTTTCTTCATATTGGGCCCAGAGTAATATAATTATAGTTATACATATTTTACTATTATATGATCTTATAGATTAATTGTAAACAAAACAATCTCTAATTGAATCCAAATCTTGTTAAATATTTATTACAATTAATAAGAGTATTTTTAATTCATATTAACAATATTAAAAATAAAATATACTAAAACATCTATGTCAAAAAATTTTCACGTTGTCGTTCAAATACTGAAAAATTGAAGGGAAAATGACTTTTTCTATGTAAAATATTTTCCTTAAAAAAATAATTTCATAAAGAAAAATTTTACATGCAATCAAAAAGATCTTTAGACAGACTCTATTCAAGCCTCCAGAGGACTACCAAAATTACCAGATAAATTTTTGGAAAATGATTGGAGCAGTGGTCCACTTGGATCCAGTTATCTTTTCAAAGAAAAGTATCTTTGCCATCTCAAATAATAGTTCAAATAAAAGGCTTGGCTATCATTTTAAAATTTTGTCATTTTGTTAGTATATATTAATTGTTAGGGGTAGTTTTATCATTTTATTCTATTCAAAGCAAGTAGTAAAAGGTTAGCCGTAAATCATTATTAGATAGAGCAACTCTTCTTAATTTTAAACTCAAAAGGTGCAATGATACTAGATCAAAACTGAAAGGGCAACGTGAAAATTATTGCTTGTATTTGGTCTGAAGGGATTACTTAAAACCAAGCTGATATCTTTATGGACTCGATTGACCCTTTTAAAAGTTGGAGGGACTGTATAGGAAGATGTGCAAAATTTTAGCTATTTGCATCATTTACCCATTTCATATCATCACCATTGTCAATAAAATTTTAGCTATTGGCATCAATAAAATTCTTGATTAGGAGCGTGCGATTCATGGAAAATATTGTATTAATTTTATTCTGTAATATTAGTTATACACCTAATCCCTAACAAACGTGTTCTAAACTAAAATTTTCAAATGTATGGTGATAGTTTAAAATTTCTAATTTTGGGGACTGATTACTTCCATTGTCAATGATTATCAATTACAGCATTTTGGTAATGTTGCAAGAGTTCAGTATTTTAACCTAAAAATTGAATTCAACTACCGGTTTTAGCAAGGCTGAATTTATTTCTTACATCCGAATTGTGTTAATTAGAGAGTGAAAAAGAATTTGAAGGACATGTGACAAAAAGTAATACTAAATTGTCAGTGTTTAAAATGTGAGGTAGGACTAAGCCAATGTTCATTTAAATTTGTTTGAATTTCTTTAAAATTGACTTAATTTGTCCAATAGACGAAATATCGTACAAAAGTGCATGTGCTGAAGCATTTTAGACAGTAAATTACGCATGTCTCCTCCACAAAAAAAAAAAAAAAAAAATGCATCTCCTCCACAAAAGGGGAAAAAAAAAATTGTCCAATTAGACGTGCAAGGAAACAACGTTTGATTCAATGTCCGTCAAATTGTCTTGCTGCTTAATTGATATGGTCAAACCAGAAAACGAGTTTCTTGCAAGTTGTAGTATTTGAATAACACAATTGGGGTCGTGGCGGCCAAAAGATCGGTCTTGACTTGTGGATAAGAGGAAACTTGAGCAATGGTTTGCCATCCTGATTACAATGATTTATTTGGATATTTTAAAGTACTTCAAATTGGCATCATTTCATTCACGCATGGCAGCTATGGGAAAGAGCATCCAAACTTAGACAAAAATACATAGGAGCCGTTTGGTACACATTCCTTAATTACTATAATTATGGATATCATTAACCCTACTTTGAGTATGGGTTTTGATGATTATCCCTAACATATTTGTTCAGTAATTGAATGGGTATCATTCTTCCCCAAAAGAGTTAATGAGTTTGATAGAGTAATATTTTTATAAGTGGACCATAAAACCCTAATTAATTATTTTCATTCTCATTAAATGATATTGATAGTTGTTTTCTAAAAATCAACAATTAATATTATTATTACTCATACCCATTTCCCTCATTGATTCCCCTAACCAAACACCCCTTTAGACAAAAATCAATTAGCAAGTTTATCTTGAGATTCTTTTGTTATGTGTCTTTAGATCACACGATACAAGTTGGTGTAGTGTCACTTATTTCGCAAAAGATAAATTTTTTTAATATAAGGCAAAATTTTTGGACAGATTGCTAATCATTCACAAGGTAGGTGATAATTTTCGAATTTAGTAGCAGGCCCATTCCTCCTTTTAGTATTTTATCCTGTGCCTTTAGGACGCAGAATAGGCAAACTTCAAGTATATTTCTGAAGAATTATTAGATGTGCGAGAATATCTTCTTATAAGTTACTTATTTCCTTGCAATAAATCCACAAAATTACTAACTATCAACTATAATAATCGTATGATGCATAACTTTACATGTATCATAGATTTTGTTGAGAATTGGTCCACATTTAGATACATATAAATTAAAGAGTGATGACCTTACACTTAATGAGTTCCACTTAATGGGTTAGAAAGGTAGATCTCAAAATCTATCATACACAGCAAATGAAAATCCTTATCATCTTTTTTTTTTTTTCTTCTTATTGAAGAGGATCAATAGTGAAACTCCACCTATCCCTTTTGTGACTCGAACCCAAGACTTATATATCTAAGGTGAAACGTCTTACCAACTAAGCTACACTTCGTTGCGGAAAATCCTTATCATCAAGTTTAGAGAAAATTGGCTAAATTTTTCAGTGAATGAAAGACATGGATATATTATGTTGAATCTCCCTGTAATTTGGCTGATTAATAGATTAACTCTATGTTGTATAGAAACCTGCACTTTACTCTTTTGTAGTTTAAACTTTTTTTTGACAAATAGACATAAATAATCAGTTGTAATGGAAAACTACAAAAAGTAATAACGACCTCCACATATTGAACAATGAAGATTAAAAATGCAATTTATATATTAAAAAAATCTATTAGTTCTCACGCTTTCTATTCATCCTTCCAAAAAGTTCAAAGCACAAGCAGATTAAAAAAATGTAAATTTCTAAATTTTTAGGATCTAATCTGTTAGTTTGCTAAACCATGAGGAATTTCCATGTAATTTGCCCCTGAAAGATATAGAACTACATCCAGATGCAGATGTAAAAATCTTTTTTTTTTCTTTGGCGCGGGGAAGGGGTGGACAAGGAAAAATTGAAATAAAAACTAAATTAATTTGAAAATAAAATAAAAAGGAATACTATGCATCACAATCAAAATAATGTCCACCACGAGATAGGAATACTGATAATATCTTATCTATATGTATTCAGTCAAAGTTAGCCTTCTTGGATTGAAGAAGGTATTGTAAAATTTATTCCATAATTCAATTAATACCGTGAAAAAAATAATGTTGCTTACAAAATTATAAATCTTGCAATATACTGAAGAACAACTATAAATAAATTAAAGCTTGCAAACAAAACAGATTGACAAAAATAACAAACGCAACAATCTAGCACATACAATAAAATTTTCAAAGAAAATAAAGTAAAAAGTGATAGTAGATAGCTTGCTCAAAATTAAAGTGGAGGCCAATAACGTTCCATAACAGAGTAATTCCTAATATACAACAATGAAATCACTAATAAAAGAAATTTTGAAACCAATAAAGTTAATCAATTTGACATGAAAAATAACACAAAAAATAAACTAGTGTTATGGCTACAATCATAAGATCACAATTGACACATTGCAATGATTGAGAAAATTTTAACAATAAATTTACAGCAAAAAAGAAAGCACTTAAATGGTTATACGAGATAATCAGTAAAATCAGATAATTGTTAAAAGTACCTAAGAGGATGAGAAATATTGAATCCACTTAAAGCGTCCAAGCAACACAAAAAAAATGGAATTTATTACTACTACTATTACTACAACGCTCTGGCACATACAAATGGGGAACGAACCCAGTTGTTGCCACAACAACCAAAATATATTATGTGCAATTAATTACACTGTATACGCCCACATTGAATGAATGTCTTTCTTTCTTTACTTATTCCTTCCAAGAAGTGACCACAAAATATCTGTATCTTCTTAATGAACTCGAAAATACTTTGGCATATCCACCTGTGCATGTGCCGCAAATTTCAATGGAGTGAATAGACTGATATATTGAGTCCACATGCTCACGATTCCACACTAATTTATTAATTATGCCAACTTTCAATATTCAATTAGCTAGACGCAGAGAAAGGTTATTTAGACATTTTCAAATTAGTTGTTTTACTCGTTCAAAGTCTTCAATCCCCAAGTAGACTTGCCAACTGGCAATTGTTAACGTGTGTACAGTACTCAAAGCTACAAATGATCCATGCAAATACACTTATATAAACCCCTCTACACCAAGGCTTAGTGCCACATTATTTCACAGCATAATTCAATAGCAAATTCATCCATCTAGACATATATAGTTTAAACTCGAAATCTGTAATCGCGAATCAAAAGCCAGAACCAGCAATTTATCAGGATGGCAGGAAGTAATGTTCTGAATAAGATCAGCCGGGCTGATTTTGAGGAGGGGTTCATTTTTGGTAGTGCATCGTCTGCTTACCAGGTTTGGCTTCTTTTTTCCCGATTGATATCTCAATCTGGGGGTGATTTTGGGGAGGAGTGCATTTGGGTTGATGAGCTGATTAATTATATGATCTTTTTTTGGGCTATATGATAGATGGAAGGTGCAGCTGCCGAAGGCGGCCGAGGCGCTAGTATATGGGATACTTTCACCGAACAAACTCCTGAAAAGGTTACGGATGGCAGCAATGGAAACGTGGCGATAGATCAATATCATATGTACAAGGTATATTAGTCTGTTCAACGTTAATTATCATCTGTAGTGACAGAAAAATGGATGAGTTGCAGCAGTGAAAATTAGGCTGCGAAAATGATCAAAACATTTTTTCTTTTGGCTCATAAATGTTCCTTGTATATGTTCAAATATTGCAGGAAGATGTGAAAATTATGAAGAAAATTGGTTTAGATGCCTACCGATTTTCAATTTCATGGTCTAGAGTGTTGCCTGGTAAGCAAGAATCAAGATTTCAAATACATTATTTTTCTCTCAACTGCAAGAAATCGATCCATCGAACTTCCCATTTCCATCAAAAACTTTCATTCTACTAACCCTTTGTCCCAAAAGATAAGTGAGAATTTTGCGTGTAAACTATTTTGCAGGTGGTAATAAATAATCAAAGTCAAATGCACTGCAATGCAATTTGTTAATCAAAACAAATTAACACATATCAACTCTACAACAAATATGCCTTCAATTATATACTAATCACTAAATAACACATCCAATGTTTCAAATTGAAATATTAGGTGGAAGATTAAGTGCTGGGGTGAACAAAGCAGGAATTGATTACTACAACAATCTTATCAACGAGCTTAAGGCTAATGGTAAAGCTAAATTCTTTTTTTCTATCAAATTTTTATTCGACAATATAATTCACACAATACACTATTTTTCCTTTTGGACTTATTTACATGCTACACCATGCAGAAATCGAGCCTTTCGTAACTCTTTTCCACTGGGATGTTCCACAAGCTCTGGAGGATGAATATGGTGGTTTCTTAAATCGGAAAATCGTGTAAGTAGTTCAATTCATTTTTAAAAGTTCATGAAGTGCATCATCGGCCACATCTTCATATGCATTATAATAATAAGACATATAACGAAAGGAAGCAGGAAGTTTCTTATGTGGTTAATGACTATAGCAATATGAGTTGACTTGGAGAAATGATTATCTTATAGAAGTAGGAAATTGTGTAAGCAGGAAGTTTCTTATGTGATTAGCTTATAGAGGTAGGTAGCATGCAAGATTAGTTGACCTGGAGAAATGATAAAGATATCGCAGAGCTTCTGGTTTAGGTGAAATGCATAATTGAGTTTTCTTCTGTCAAATGCCCAAAACTAGCAGCCTTGAAAAAAATGCCCAAAAATAATCATTGCTCGTGAATATTCGTCTGTCATTAGCATGATTGTTTAATATATAGTTTTTATTTTTATTTATTTATTATTTAGAGTAAAGTGCGAATCTTGTTTAGGTTTACAAGTTGGAGAAAATTTAACAAGTAGATTAGGGAAGTCAGATCTACTTTTGAATGATTAGAACATTTCAATATTTTAGTCCAATCTACCAATAAGGATCGAATAATATTGTCTTAATTTGCATAAGAATTTGGAAAGTCAAACGATGCCAATTTTGGAATAGCTTTTCAATTTTTCTCACCGAAAGTCTAATCTAAATGCAGAAATGACTTCCGTGAATTTGCTGAACTGTGTTTTTGGGAATTTGGGGATCGAGTGAAAAATTGGATCACATTGAATGAACCCTGGAGTTTTGCCTTCGGAGGCTACGCCACTGGCGCATATGCTCCCGGTCGGGGTGCAGCCACACCTGAGCATATCAAAGATGCCATCCCTAAGCACAGATGCCATTGTTTACACTCAGGGGATTGTGAAGAAGGAGATCCTGGCACAGAACCATACTTGGTAGCGCACCATTTGCTTCTTGCTCATGCTGAAGCTGTTAAACTATACCGAGAAAACTTTCAGGTTGGCATTTTATAAAATGTCACAATATATGACGTGCCACACGCAACTGTGTTACATGGGCTCTTTATTTTTCACTAATATATTAGTGGCTATAAGATTTCCTTGCTCGAGTCCGAGTAACATAGATGCAACTATCTTGAAATCTATAAAGAAATCAAAGTCAAATTCTTGAATTGTTTATCGTGTTTGTGCAGGCTCAAGAAGGAAAAATAGGAATTACATTGGTATCACAATGGTGGGAGCCTCTTAATGATACTCCACAAGACAAGGAGGCTCTTGAACGCGCTGTTGATTTTATGTTTGGATGGTTTATGTCACCGATAACCTTTGGCGACTATCCAAAGAGGATGAGAGATATTGTGAATTCCCGACTTCCAAAATTTTCAAAAGAGGAATCAGAAATTTTAAGAAAATCATATGATTTTCTTGGATTGAACTATTACACTTCTAATTATGTTACCGATGCATCGGGCACCAAAAGTGAACTTCTTAGCTATGTTCACTGATCAACAGGTTAAGACTCAAAGTAAGCCCATGACTTTTTTCTTTTTAGATTTCTTTTATTGAATTTTTGAGCATTATTCAGTTTGAGTTGTCTGATTGTTTTGGTGCACGACCTGATTCTACTTCTCCTTCCTTATTTTCCTATTTTCACAGCCGTTGGACCTGATGGCAAGACAGAAATTGGACCAAAGGTATTGGAGCGTAATTAGTTTGTTAATGTATGATCTATAAATAATATTGTTGACACTGAAACTGTAAATTCTCATGCTATTCTACTTTTATTGATACTCAGGCTGGTTCGAGTTGGTTGTACATTTATCCAATCGGGATTTACAAGCTCTTAAAGTACATCAAATCACGTTACGAGGATCCAATCATTTTTATAACTGAAAATGGTAATTAGTCCAGTTATTAACATTTTAACAATTGAATATATCAATGAGTTCCGGAAACATGAATATTGATTAGTAAAATGATATCTTGCATTGTTTACTAGGTGTGGATGAGGTGAATGATCTCAAACTTACCGTCCCAAAAGCTCGTAAGGATAAGATAAGGATTCAGTATCATCATGATCATCTTGAGTATGTGAAACAGGCCATGGACATGTAAGTTTTCGATGTTAGATCACTTCCAAAATTTGCAATCGCATTTCTATTCATTGAGATTTTAAATTCGATATTGCGTGATTTGTATCTTTTGCAGTGATAAAGTCAAGGTTAAAGGCTATTTCATATGGTCATTGCTCGATAACTTTGAGTGGGCTGAAGGCTTTTCAGTTCGTTTTGGCATTATTCATGTAAACTACAAGGATAAATACGCAAGATACCCAAAGGAGTCAGCTCTGTGGTTCATGAATTTTCTGAAGAAAAGCAATGGTGCTAGTCAGGTTTCACAACCAACAAAGCCAATCAAGAGAGCATTGGACGATGGAGAGTTGGCATCTAATTCTGTAGTTGAAGAAAACCCAAAGAAGAAGATTCTTAAAATTTGATAGTCGATCAGCTTTAAATGTTTTCTATTCATTGAATCTTTTAGCAACACTTTTATCTTGGCAACGACAATAAATTGAATTCTATCGATTTCCACATTTCTGTATCCTTTGTCCATCCTTTTGCGTTTTGCAATTTTTAGATCATGACCTAAGATTGAGGCTTTTTTTGATTTAGATAACTGATAACAGAAATGTAACTCTATTTGCAAATCAATTGGGTTCCCTTCTTTTTTTCTATATTTATATAATAGTTACACTTTATCTTTTATATATATATTTTTTTGGGAATTATTCAAATCCAAGTGCAATTGTTTTTGCTCAACTATTCAAGGTCTAGCTTGGATCACAATTTTGTGGGAGAAGAGGTAAAAAAAATGTGAAGGCAAATGTTACTAGTGATAATGTCATGTTACTACTAGATTGAAATGCTTCAAAAAATAAGTAATAAATAGGTTAATGTCAGCCAAATTCTAGTTTCTGGTAGCTTGTACACCAATTTACTTGTCATTTGGTTACTAGCAAATTTGAAAAATACAAAAATTATAATAACAGTGTTGGTAAAAGTAGTAACAATACCAAATCACTGGTAAGCTTAAAAGAGGCAGAACTATTAGTGACAAGTTTTTCTGTTTTTTACCAAACAGTAAAATTAAGCATAATGGAAACAGTCTAAGGTAACTGCACTTACATCCAAACGCCCTTAATTCTATGGTTGATGAAAACCAGAATGAGAAGGTCCTAAAAAATTTGATGGTCGATTAGCTTCAACTGCTTTTTTGTTCTTTGAAATTTTTAGCAACATTATTTCTCTTCATAACAACAATAAATCAAATTTATTGAATTTCACATTTAGGGTTTTTGTCCTGTCATTCTTTTCGCAATTGCTAAATCCTGGCCTAAAGTTTTGGGTTGTCTAGATTTAGATAATTGGTAGTATAAATTCTTTATTCTAATATAAGTCTGCATTTATCAATTTGCAAATCAATTCCAGGCCCTCTATTTTCTGACTTTTCTATAATGTTTGAACTTTTTCATTTTTTAAGTAATCTGAATCCAAGTTTAATTATCTTTTCCTTAATATTTAAGGTCTAGTTTGGATCACAAATTTGTGAGAGAAATGGTAAAAAGGATGTTAAGGCAAATGTTATTAGTGATAATGCCATATTACCATTAAGTTGAAATGCTTTAAAATAATTAATAATTAGGTTAACATTAAGCAAATGCTAATTACTAATGGCCTGCAGACCAAATTACTTATTGAAGAATGTTAAATTTCAACAGCCAGGTTAGTGGTAAGTCGTAGCAATGCCTAGTTACAAGTGAACTTAAACAAGCAAAACCATTCTTAGTTACCATGAAGGAAACCAAATTAATGGAAACATGTAATGAACATAAAAAAGTACTTGTTATCAACTTAATAGTATAATAAGTGAGTCACTATCCCCTTTTATGTATGGCAACCTTTTAATTTCTATTTCCTAATATAGATGATGTTGGCTTTAAGCATGATGATGCTCGTAATTAGGGGAATAATTCAAAATTTTTAACTTATACAAGATTTATAAGGACCAAATTAAAAGTTTAGCCCATGGAATATTTGTTAATTATCTTTGAACACCTATAGTTTAGTAGAAAACTCAAAAAATAAATTAACAAGTTAAGTAATATATTTGTTAATTAACAAGTTAAGAAAGAATGATTAAATCTCCTTAATTTAAAATATTATCTTTCAATGCAAAATATAAAATGTTGTATGTGTTATTAATACTAAAAATGTCACAGACAGTCTTATATGATTTTTGACATTAATAACTCTTACAATATTGTTATATTTTACATTGGCAAAGAATAATTTAAATTTCTTCTAACCAAATGGATATTTTTTATTATACTTAAGCTATAAATATTCAAATCTAATTAAAAATATTTCAAGGACTAATATTTTCAATTTGTCCCTATAAATACCGTATAAGTTAAAAGTCCTAGTTTGTTCCCCTAGTTGTGGGAATTATCATGCTTAAACCCTATATAATCCATATAAAGAAAATGTAATTTAAAGTTCGCCATTCACAAAGAATATTTTGACTAACATACCATCCTTACAAGCAGATAATTAGCACTTCATCATATTTATGTGTTGCCGTAAGTTAGGTTTCGTTCATAGTTAGTAAGTTACTTATAGTTGTGCTTCTTTTAAGCTCATTATTCACCTGGAATTGTTAATACTTACTACTAATTATTGTAATTTTTTCATTTTCTAAAATCGCTAATTGCTCATAACCAAATAATAAGTAATTTTGTCCATAAGTTAACTAGAATTTGGTTAATGTTAAACTAGTTATCATTTGTTAATAATTTTGAGGGTGAAATACCCAATACCCCTATGGAATTCGAAAAACTACATGACCTTCTTATGTTTAAAAAAGTTAAAAATCAACCCCTTATGATTTGGGTTAAAATGTCAAACAAACAAAAATTACCTTATATTACGGTTCGTAATTAAGGCGTCCAAATTTACTTTTTTCTCTTCGGGTGGTTCTCTGATTTTTCTGCCTATTCATACATGGAAAATTCATAAAAACTGCCTCAATTATAACAAAAACATGTTACATTTGCACCACAATCCGAATCTGACATTTCAATCGTAAAAAGTTGGAAAAAAATCACAATTTGAAAAAAAAAGAAAAAATCCTCCAATGAAAACAAAAGATTTAAATTTATTTTTTCTAGTTTAATATTAATGATCAAGAGTTTTTATATATATGATGACTAAAATGTCTCTAATCAAAATAAATTTACATGTTTGCATTGCGTATAAATTTACATCTCGAGATAAAAAAAATGTATATATTTTTTTTGTTCAGAAACTAAATCTTTTTAAACCAATAATAAAGTCCTTAGAACTAAAAGATATTCCAAACCAAAATTGAGAAAGTTTTGTAATTACACTCTAAAATTCATATGTTTTTGAGCAATGAACTCCAAACGTGGAATTTTATTCATTGGTCAAAGAAGTTTGTGGGTCCAGGAGGATTATGAACAGATGGCATTTCCATACCTCTACGCGGACTTCTATTGGGATGCTGCACTTTTGGGGGAGTGAGTATTGCGTGCACCACGCGCGCCACGTGGCGTGTCACGTGGTGCACTAGAACCAATCACACATCGCCAAATAATATAAGGTATGACCCACCATTACCACATGGTGATAAATTATTGGTTCTAATACACCACGTGGCAATGCACGTGATGTATTGTATACTTTTCCATTTTTGGGGATCGTTGGTCTAGTCTCGTACTAGTCCAGTCGAAGGTACGACAAAAAGTGACAGATGGCATTTGTGGCGACCTGCACTGCAAATGTACCTCACACACAAAAAGAGTGGGTATTTTAAAGATATGTTAGGTGAAATACTTTTTATAGTCGAAGTACTGTTTATCAAACACAATTAAAAGTATAGTTTTTTTTTAAATTTACTTAACCTCTCTTTCCATAAATTTAAATTCTTAACTACCGCAAGTAAGATTTGATCTCAGCACTTGTAACTGGGGAGACCTTGACTATTGGCCCAATGGTTGCTGCAGTGTCGTTTGTTCCTTCCTTTTTATGAACTGATGGTCACGCCATTCATAAGAATAATTTTGACTAACATATCGTGCTCGCAAGCAAATAACCAAATAAAAAGTAATTTTGTCTATAAGTTAACCAGGATATTGTTAATGTTAACCAAGTTATCATTTTTTAATAATTTTGAAGCATTTCAAAACATGGTATTGTCACCAAAAAGATTTTGCATTCACATCCATTTTCCTATTCTCTCACAAAATTGTAAACCAAACTAGATCTTGAACAGTAGAGAAAAGACAATCGAACTTGTATTTATACAAAAAGAAAAATAAAGTTCTAGTATATTATAAAAAAAAACTAAAAAGGGACACGAATTGAATTGCCAATCAATAAATGCAGATTTACATTAAAATACAGAATTTGGGTTACCAAATTTCTAAATCATTACAAGCCAGAATTTTTGGACATGATACAATATTGAAAAGATTGACCAAAACAAATACTTAAATGAGGAATTCTACAGAATTCAATTTATTGTCATCGCTAGAGAAATAATGTTGTTAAAAGATTCAAAGAATAGAAATCAACTGAATTTTGAAGCTGATCGACCATTAAACTTTAAGGACCTTCTTCTTAGGGTTTTCTTCAACCACAGAACTAGCTTCCAACTCTCCATTGTCCAATGCTCTCTTAGTTGGTTTTGTTGTTATTGAAACCACACTAACACCATTGCTTTTCTTGAGAAAATTCATGAACCATAGGGCTGATTCCTTTGGGTATCTTGCGTATCCATCTTTATAGTTCACATGAATAATGCCAAAACGGACTGAAAAACCCTCAGCCCACTCAAAGTTATCGAGCAATGACCATATGAAATAACCTTTAACCTTCACTTCATCACTGCAAGAAATACCATATAGAAGTTTAGACTCTGAATAAATGAAAATATGGTTGCAAACCTTGAAAATGAAATATCCAATATTAAAAACTCACTTGTCCATGGCCTGTTTTACATAAGCAAGATGATCGTGATGATATTTAATCCTTATCTTATCCATACGAGCTTTTGAGACGGTAAGTTTGGGATCATTTACCTCATCCACACCTATTAAACAATGCAGAACAATGTAAGTATATCATTTACTATACAATTTATTTATTTATTTATTTTTGGAACTCGTTGACGCATTCAATATTTGAAAATGTATTAATAAATGGACTAATTACCATTTTCAGTTATAAAAATTATTGGATCCTCATAACGTGATTTGATGTACTTTAGGAGCTTGTAAATCCCGACTGGGTAAATGTACAACCAACTTGAACCAGCCTGAATATCAATAAAAGTATATTAGCTCAAGAATTTACAGTTTCAGTGCCAAAAATATTATTCGTATATCATACATTAACAAATTAATTACGCTTCCCTACCTTTGGTCCAATTTCTGTCTTGCCATCAGGTCCAAGGGCTGTGAAAAATAGGAAAATAAGAAAGAAGAAGAAGAATCAGGTTGTGCACCAAGACAATCAAAGATTGAAACTGAATAATTCTCAAAAAAATCCATAAAAGAAATTTGAAAGAAAAAATTCATAGGCTTACCTTGAGTCGTAACCTGTTGATCAGTAACATAGCTCAGAAGTTCACTTTTGGTGCCAGATGCATCGGTAACATATTGAGAAGTGTAATAGTTCAATCCAAGAAAATCATATGACTTTCTTAAACTTTCTGATTCCTCTTTTGAAAATTTTGGAAGTCGGGACTTCACAATATCTCTCATCCTCTTTGGATAGTCGCCAAAGGTTATTGGTGACATAAACCATCCAAACATAAAATCAACAGCCCGTTCCAGAGCCTCCTTATCTTGTGGAGTGTCATTAAGGGGCTCCCACCATTGTGACACCAATGTGATCCCTATTTTCCCTCCTTGAGCCTGCACCAACACAATAATCAATTCAAGAATTCGATTTTGATTTCTTTATTGAGCTAAAGATATAGTTGCATACTACGTTACTTACTCAGGCAAAGAAATCGTTTAGACACTAATATACTAGTGAAAAATAAAGAATCTGTGTAACACATTGCATGTCACACACCATAAATTGTGACATTTTATAAATTGCCAACCTGAAAGTTTTCTCGGTATAGTTTAACAGCTTCAGCATGAGCAAGTAGCAAATGGTGCGATACCAAGTATGGTTCTGTGCCAGGATCTCCTGCTTCACAATCCGTTGCTTCTGAACAATGGCATCTGTGCTTAGGAATAGCATCTTTTATATGCTCAGGTGTCGTTGCACCTCGACCAGGGGCATATGCACCAGTAGTGTAGCCTCCGAAGGCAAAACTCCATGGTTCATTCAATGTGATCCAATTTTTCACTCGGTCCCCAAATTCCCAAAAACACAGTTCAACAAACTCACGAAAGTCATTCCTGCATTTAGATTAGACTCCCGGTAAAAAAATTGAAAAGCTACTGCAAAATTGGCGTTTAACTTTCCAAGTCTTATGCAAAGACAATATTGTTCTCGTCTTATTGTTAGATAGGACTAAAATGGTGAGATGTTCTAATCATTCAGTAAACAAAGTGCAAACTAAGAAAAGTTTGGTGACCATTGGCTCAGCTTATTTTAGATAATAAATAAATCAAAATATAAAAACACCATATTAAACAAACATGTTAAAGACAGACAAATATTCTATAGCAGTGACATTTTTTTAAAGGTTGGGCATCTGACAGAAGAAAATTCAATTATGTCACCTAAACAAGTAATGGGCTTTTCTAAAGCTTTGCCTTATCATTTCTACGAGTCAACTCATCTTGCATGCTACCTACTATATATGCTAATGACTAGATTGCTATTAGTCATTAATCACAAAAGAAACTTCCTGCTTCCTTACGTTACATTTCTTACTATAATGCAAATGAAGATGTGATCGATTATGCAGGTCGTGAACTTCTAAAATTGAATTGAACTACTTACAGAATTTTCCGATTTAAGAAACCACCATATTCATCCTCCAGAGCTTGTGGAACATCCCAGTGGAAAAGAGTCACGAAAGGCTGGATATCTGCATGGGGTAGCTCGTAAATAAATCGAAAAGGAATAATAATGTATTGTGTGAATTTTATTGTCAAGTCAAAATTTGATAGAAAAAAGAATTAGCATTTACCATTAGACAAAAGCTCATTGATAAGATTGTTGTAATAATCAATTCCTGCCTTGTTCACACCAGCACTTAATCTTCCACCTAATATTGCCATTTGAAACATAGACTTGTTATTTAGTGATTAGTATTTGAGAGAAAATTGATGCATTTCAAATCTGAACTCTTTCTTACCGGGCAGTACTCTTGACCATGAAATTGAAAATCTGTAGGCATCTAAACCAATTTTCTTCATCATTTTCACATCTTCCTGGAATAATTGAAAATGTAAAAGGAACACAAATTAGCAAGAAAGTTCTTGGTCATTTTCGCAGTCTATTTTCCATTGCAGCAACTCATCCATTTCTTCAGTCAGTACATTGTATAGATAATAATTAAAGTTGAATAGACTCATATACCTTGTATAGATGATATTGATCTACAGCCACATTTCCATTGCTGCCATCTGTAACCTTTTCAGGAGTTTGTTCGGTGAAAGTATCCCATATGCTAGGGCCTCGGCCGCCTTCTGCAGCAGCACCTTCCATCTATCATATAAACCAAAAAATAAAATTCATATAATTTATCAGCTTGTCAACCCAAATGAACTTCTTTCCAAAATCAGTCCTCCAGAATGAAATATAAATCGGGAAAAAAAAAGAAGCCAAACCTGGTAAGCAGACGATGCACTACCAAAAATGAACTCCTCCCCAAAATCAGCCCGGCTGATCTGACTCATAACATTACTTGCTGCCATCTTGATTAATTGCTGGATCTTGCTTTTGATTTTGTGACTATTGATTTCGAGCTTAAACTATATATGTCTAGTTCGATGAATTTGCTATTGTATTATGCTATGAAAATGATGCGGTATCAAGCCATGTTTCGAGGGGTTTATATAGCGGTGTGGGGACGTGTACTTGCATGGATCATCGTTTGTAGCTTTGACTACTGTACATACATTAACAGGTAGAAGTTGACAAGTCTACTTGGGGATTGAAGACTTTGAACGGGTAAAACAGCTAACGTTGAAGATGTCTGAAAAAGCTGTCTCGACTTCTAGCTAATTGAATATTGAAAGTTGACAGAATCAATAAATTAGTATAGAATCGGAAGCGTGCGAATCCATGACAAATTGTGTCAGTCCATTCACTCCATTGAAACTTGCAGAATTTGCAAACAATGGTGTGATTGCAGGGATCAAGAAGAGAAAAGCAAAGAAAGAAAAGACTTTCACTGGGGACGTGTACGGTGTAATTGCACATGCATTCTTTGGTTGTGGACCCGAAGAGTGTGTAATTGCTCATGATATCTTTTGGCTGTAGGGAGAGCAACTCTACAATTTCAAAATTGTTTAAAATTTTATAAAAATATGTTTTTAGAAATCATGTCCATCTAAACATGCTTAAAGTTTTTCTGCTGGTTTCTATCCATAATAGTCCTGAGTACTAAGGCTTTTTAATAAGTTGTATTCGACATAGCCCACCATTCAATGATATTTTGAAACTCGGACCATTAATTGAACAAATGAGGTAATCAAGTTGTGGTTCAACCGGTTGAACCAATTCAATGCTAGTTTTATCTATATATATATATATATATAGAGAGAGAGAGAGAGAGAGAGAGTAGACTTTCATAAATAAATTTTTAAATTTTAAATTTAAAAAAATAAATTCATCTCAATTGTACCTACGAAAAATAATAATAATCTCAAATCCTACCAAAAAATACCACCACATTCTGAAATTAAACAAAATCATCACTATAATTTTTTCTTCAATAATAATTAGTATAACTTCATTTGACTAAATTTTGTAGTATCTTTTCTGGATTCAATTTATTTTATCCAACTATAACATAAACTAGTCTTTTAATGCTATCGATAAGAAAATAAGATTTTTAAAGCACAACATCTAGTGAGCTTGAAACTTAATTAAGCTTTATATTGTATGTACCTAAATGGAGGACCAGTTATCTACAAAATCGATGATACTTGTAAAGTTATGCTCATACAATTATCATAATTGCTAGATAATGATTTGTGGATTTATAGCTAGGAAATAAAATACTTATAGAAGATATATTAGGGCATCTCACGATTATTCATAAATAAAATGCACAGATCCTCTCGCAATCATAAAAACTATTTTATTTATAAAATTTTTCTTTTTATGCATTCAAAATGTACAAGATAAAATATTAAAAAAGGGTTTGCCCACGATTAAAATTCGAAAATTATCGCCCATTCGATAAAAAGTAAGCATTCTTTCAGAAATTTTTATCCTTTTGCAAAATAAGTGGCACTACACCAAACCAATATTGAGTGACGTACAGACAAGAATTCACAGAGATAAACGTGCTATTTGTTTTAAGTTTGGCCGCCCTTTTCCATAGCAGCCATGCATGGAACGATGTCAATTTGAAGTACTTAAAATATCCAAATAAATCACTGTAATCAGGACGGTTACGATTGCTCAAGTTTTCTCTTATTCAAATTCAAGATCGATCAATTGGTTGCCGCCACGCAATTTTTTATTTTTTGAAATAAATTTATAATTTGCCACCACGCAATTGTGTTATTCAAATGCTACAACTTGCAAGAAACTCGTTTTCTGGTTTGACCATACCAACTAAGCAGCAAAACAATTTGACGGATAAGCGGACTGGGACGTTGAATCAAACGTTTTCATCTTCCATCTATGATGCTTGACCCCGTCCTTTATATACGAGATATTTCGTCTGTTAACCTCTTAACTCAATTTTAACGTTAAAACAGTGTAATGGCTCAAACAAACATTCAAATAAATATAAATTAGCATTGACTTTCTTCTACATCACATTTTTAACTAGGGTATTGTAACATTTTAGTACAACTTCTTGTCATTTGTCCTTTAAAGTTATTCTATTATCTAAATTAATACAGTTTTGATGTGAGGAATTATTTCAGCCTTGGTAGAACCACTATCCTTGATGAATTCGATTTTCTAGGAGAAAAAACTAAACACTTATGCAACATAGATGTAGGTTGTAAATGAATGGAGCTCTTAACGAATAGTTAGGACTCGTTCTATTAAGAGCTCAATTTAGATCAAATTTTCATGAGCTCGAATCGACCTCGAACAAAAAATAAGATTCTATTATATTATCGAATCGAATTCGAGCTTGTATATATTTGGCTCAAGTTCAGCTTGAATAATTTTTTAATAATTTTATATTTTATATATAATGATTATTTTATATAAAATAATATATATTTTATATAATAAAACATGTTTTATTAATAAAATAATATAAAAATTTTAAAAAATCGAGCTTTTGAATTGAACTCAAGCCTATTGAGTATAAAATCGAATCGAATTCAAGTCTGGATTTTAAACTCGTATCAAGAGCTTGAATTCAAATCCAAGTTTAGAATTTCAAAGCGAGTTCGACAACTTTAAAATTCGATTTGATTCGGATTTGCTCTACATACATGATAATCGTATAAAAGTTTCGTCCAAATGCAATCATTAACATTACAGCTAATCAGTCCCAAATTTACATTTCGTGACCCTGAATGTTACAATGATCACACTTTCAGGTTTTGAGAAGATGAAAACATTAATCTTCCAAACAATCATTGTTGAAATCTTTTTGTATGTGTACAAGTGGAACATTTCGTTTAGGAAATTTTGTTGGGATTAGGCATCAAAAATAAATATTAGTCTAAGATTTTTGCATAAGCTGCACGTTCCTTATCAATAAGATTACAATAATAATTTTCTTGTCAACGGCAATGATATAAAATTGGTAAATGATGCCAATAGCAAGTATTTTGTCAATCTTTCTTTAAAATTGATCATATAACAATCCCTCCAGACTAAATTCAAGTACGTAAGTTTTGATTTAATGTCAATTGCCCCTTTCAAATTCAAAATTAGGCATATTTCTCCATCTAACGATATTTAACCATTAGCTTTGATTAGCAAAAAATGATAAACTACTATCCAATAATTTTTATGTACTAACAAAAAGGATAAAATATTAAATTGATAGCTCAGCTTTTAACCAGAACTGTTATTGGAGATTGGCATTGGAGGCAACCGCACACGTTCACAGTCGGTCCTGGCTTGCTAGCAAAGCTCACGCTCGGTCGCTCCCGTGCCTGTCCATGTCCTTGTTTGTGCTTGATGTGGTGACTATGCCTGTGTGCGCATCCCCGTCCGTCCCTGTGCGCTCAATTGTGTCCGTATCCGCACCCGTCCTAGTCGCTAACCTGTACATAACTTAACGTGACATGCAAGCTCGCACTTAAACTATCGATCAACCAGTAATAACGTTTAATTTTCACATTTCATAAAATTATAAAAAATTATGTGATCATATTAAAAGTATAAGAGATTATGTGGTCAAAGCCGATGTCATAAGAAGATTATTAGTAATTTACCCTATTAAATATTGAAAGTTAACATAATCAAAATATTAGAGAGGAACCGCAAGCAGGTGAACCCATGACTGTTTTATCTATCAATTGAAATTTGTGGAATATGCAAATAAAGGTGGATATGCGAAAGTATTTTCTGGTTTATTTCTAAAAATACAAATATTTTAAGAGATCGTTACTTTGGAGGTAATAAAAAAGCAAGGAATACACATAATGTGAGATGGAGTATAAATATCTGTTCTGTAAATCCACTACATTAACTTGCGTATTTCATATAATATTTCTAGGTTCTAGTGTAGCTTTCTGTGTATTTTTTTCACTGAAGAAATTTGCCAAAAGAACTTTTTCATGTAATTAATTTTCTATGAGCTTGATAACATGGATTGTCCGTGGATGTTTGATTTTATATGTCAGAAAAGATAAGCTCTTCACCAGGACTTTATTTCAACTTAAATTATGTAACATCTTTTAGGGATTATTTTATAATATAGACGAGTCTCAAATTGCCATTCATGAAAATATATATTCATAAAGCACAAAACTTAGTGAGCTGGATTCCTATTAAAAGGTGTTGTCTCTATGTAGCTTAATGTGGAACAATTTTCCCCAAAATTGATGAATTATGTAGAGTTATGCATTGTACAATTATTTTTGTTGCAAGCTAATAATTTTTTGATTTATTGCCCTGATTTAAGCAAGTTATATCTAAATGATAATCTAGCTCATCCTACAATTATTGAATAAAAAAAGGAATAGCAGTAAATGCTCTCCCAATCAAAATACTGGTTTATTTTTAAAAGTTTTTATTCAGTGCTTTAAAGACACGGGATAAATATAAAAAAAGGTACGTTCACTATTAAAACTGTAAAATTATCACGCACTTACAGAATTGTACACATTCTAAAAATAATATACCTTTGTGCAATGAAGGCATAGAATAGAATAAAAGAGCCACTTATCCATGAAATTGATTTTTGCACAAGTTGGGGCATGAAACACTGTCATTTTAAAAATATTCCAAAGAAATCGCAATGATGAGGATGATGACGATTGCTCAAGTTTCCTCTTATCCACGAGTCAAAGATCGATCGGTAGGCTGCCACGATGCCAAATGATACAAGTTGCCAAAAAAACTCGCTTTCTCGTTTGACCATACCAATTAAATAGCAAACAATTTGACGAATAAGCAGAGTGGGATATTGAATGAAACGTTTTATCTTTACATTTCTATTTGGATAACCTTTTTTTTTTTTCTTTTTGGAGGATACGAATAATTTGCTGTGTATAAGATATTTCGTATGTTGGCAACTAAGTCAATTTTAATGTTAAGAATGAATGGCTTAAAGAAAAATTGAAATAAATCTTAGTCAAAATTTTCAACTTGGGCGGCTTCGGCGGCACTGTAACAAATATCAGAATAAGGATATGGCTGGGTTTATGGATGCTTGTCTATCAGGGTGAACATAAGGCGTGACAAATTAAGGAGAGTTCTCTCCCTAGAGGAGAAAACAAGGTGTTGGAGTCTAACTGTAGGGGAAATTTATTTATTTGTATATATGTGTATCTTTATATTGATTTTTATGTTGAATCTTTTTATTCTTTTTATTTTTTTGGGCAATACTCGTAAGATTTGCAAGTGATTTGCAAGTAATTTGCAAGTAATGTATAGATTATAGATTTTTAGAACCATAAGAGGGTTGTGTAGTTCATCCGAAAACCACAATGAGGTAAAGTGTATTTTGCTCAAAAAATATCATGCACGTACAGAAATGAAATAGTTTAGCACTAAAGTAATTTAGATATTTTACTCATAAACCATGACGGAAGGTAATTTTTATTTGTTTGATACTTTAACCAAAATTGCATGAGGTGATGTATAGCTTTTGAAGTCATAAGGAGTTGTGCGGTTTATCCAAAAACTATAGAAAAGCAAAGTGTAATTTTCCGTTGATATTTTGTGCAAGTTAGGCAGCCACTTTTGTCCTCGCAGTCATGCATGAAACGACGTCGATTTAAAAATTTTCCCAAGAAATCATTATGATGACGATGATAATGACTGCTCAACTTTCCTCTTATCCACGAGTCGAAAACGATCGTCTGGCTGCCACGGTACCAAACAATACAAGTTGCCAATAAAACTCGTTTTCTTGTCTGACCATGCCAATAAAATGGCAAACAACTTGACAAACAAGCAGACTGATGTTGACTCAAACGTATTATTTTACATTTCTATTTGGACAACATTTTTTTTTTTTTTTTGGAGGACACGAATAATTTGCTGTCTATAAGATATTTCGTCTATTGAACAACTAAGTCAATTTTAATGTTAATAATGAATGGCTTAAACAAAAATTCAAATAAATCTTAGTGCTATTTCACATTTTCCGGTACTGTGACAAATATCAGAATGAGGGTTAATATGGCTTTTCATTTTTGTTGTCTTTAATTTAATTTTTAGATAGCCATCCATCTTTGGAGATGCTAAAAGAATCCAAGGTTTTGGTGCATCTACTAAAGAAATTTTGACCATAAGGCTGGGTTTCTTGATTGCTGGCCATATTACCATAGCACTGATTTTTTTGCTAAAGTAATATTTGCTCAAATGTCAAGGCTACCCTTGACAAGTCAAACACTACATATTCTCATTAATTCTTTAGAGATTTAATTGCATTAATCACTCCCTTTCTAAATTAACTTGCTTATCTCTCTCTTCCTCCCCCTCATGTCTCCCTAATTTTCCACATCCTATCTTTCCCTAATTTTTTTCCTTCTATGTTATTTTTTTAAGACTTCTATTGATAAATAGATTACACACAACTTATCATTTACATCTCTCTCTCTATCTCTCTCTCTCTCTGTGGTCACTTTTTTGCTTGTTTTTATTTTTATTTATTCAAAAAAATTAGTGGTAGACTTTTTGGGATTATATAGTCATGTCTAGGGCTATTAGCAAACCGAGTAGCTTGTGAGCAGCTCAGTCTACTGTTCGACTCGAGTTCGGTGTTGACTGAGCTCAAGTCGAGCTCGAGCAGCTCGTGAATTAAACGAGCTCGAATTCGAGCAGTTAAAACTAAATTCGAGCAACTCGAATAGTATATATATAAATAAATATATATATATTAAATGCTTATATATGAAATTACTAATATACCCATACATCTCTATAAAATTACAATTTTAATATCTATGAATTTTAGACAATAGGGGTTAATTTTGTAAATTGAAATTACTCCAAATAGTTTGCTAAATTAAATAAAAAACTTAATAACAAATTATAAACTAAAATCAATAACAAAATAAGAGAATAACAAAACAACCCTAATTTTAAAAACTTGGGTCGCCGTTCTTCTTCTTCAAAAAGCTGCTGCCCCTCCCCAAGCTACCCACCTTCAAGCCATCACTGCTCTTCAAGCCGTCAACAAGGCAAGAGCAAGACAAGCCCCTTCAAGCTACTGCCCTTCATGCTGTCACTGCTCTTCAAGTCATCAACAAGGCAAGGGCAAGACAAGCCCCTTCAAGCTGCTGCCCTTCATGCTGTCACTGCTCTTCAAGTCATCAACAAGGCAAGGGCAAGACAAGCCCCTTCAAGCTGCTACCCTGCAAGTCGTCGACAAGGCAAGACTCCAGTTGTCATCGCCGTTGCTCTTCAAGCCGAAACTGTTGCCATTGCCTTTACACTCAACCATGGGTAAGCCATGGCGTGTTCCCTTTTAACAGCTGCAACTTCTCTCTATTGTATTCTCTGGAGAATTTCTTCCATGGTTTTAGAGCCACTACACTATTATTCCTGTTGACAACACACCACTATTAATGTACGTATCCAATGTTCCTATCTAAGAACTCAAGTAATGCATATTTTATAAGCATTATCAAGAAATTTTTTCTTGCCTCTTGAAAATAATGGCAGAACTTGTCATAACCTTACAAATGAAAACTAATTTTCGAGCCTAGAAGTGATAATAGCCTGACAGATGAAGTTATTCTATAAACCTGTCATCTAAGTTCTATAACTAGTTCACTTTCGAACTTTAGTCTTGAATTATTGGTAGTGCACTGATTTCAATCCAATGTGTTCTCTTTACCTTGGAACATATTCTCTATTTGGTTTGATCATTTGAACACTCATCAGAACAAAATGTTTATTAGTCATAATCAAAATATTAAAGGTTACAGACTTGTGGGCTTTAACTTATTCCTTTTGGCCATTAAGTGAAGCATATCAATATTCAATTGTCAATCTACGTCTAACAATAGTGTAGTTCTTGTTGTTGTTTAATTTGTGTAACTTTGGTGTTAAAATTTCGACAGTTTGAGATGGTATTTGGTGACTCTGATGTTGAAATTTTTATTTGGTATTTGGTTATGATGGATTGTTAAATGGTATTTGGTGACTTTGATGTTGGAACTTTTATTTGGTATTTGGTTATGATGGATTGTGAGATGGTATTTGGGGACTTTCATGTTGGAACTTTTATTTAGTATTTAGTTATTATGGTATTTGGTATTTGATTAGAGGCCACAAGTCCATTTGTAGTATTTATAAATTTATTGTTGGCTTGATAGGTTTTCATTATCTTAAGTGAGTATGTTGAATTGTAGCATCTTATTTATGATAAATTATGAAAATTTAGTTTTAGGTTTATGAATCATATTTATATAGGTTCCAAATTGGTTGTTGGATTACTAGAAGTGAAAATTCTAGTAATTTGGCTATTTGTACATGATTTGTTTGTTCAAATGATTTTTTCGCACAGGTTTTGAATATTTTTGTCCAAAAAAAAAATAATGTAGATTAAACAGGTTGTTCGAGCGAGGTTGGCTCGAGCTCGAGCTCGAGCTAGAGTGCTGGCTTTACTTGAATTTGAGCGAGCTCGAAATCGAGTTTGAGCTCAACTCGGGCTCGAATTCCAGCTCGATAACATTTTAACGAGCGATCTCGAGCCGAGCTCGATCTCTTCATAAAATTAACGAGCCGAGCTCGAGCTTCGAATTCTAAACTCGATCGAGCTCGAGCTTGAATTCGAGCAGTAATAACATTAACGAACTCGAATTCGAGCATAGCACTATTCGGGCTCGGCCCGGTTCGATTACACCCCTAATCATGTCCTAAAGTAGTCTCTTTCTAATAAAAAAAAAGGAAACAAATGCAAAATTTGATAAAATTCTTGATTTCACCAAAGTCGCATTTTTTTCACCCTTTTAAATAAATTTACGTACATATTGAACATGCACAAAGCCGTTATATTTTTCAATTAAAATTTAGTTGAATAAAAAAATTTGGAATAATATTATATTTTGCTATTTTTTCACAATTGGGGACTAGTAATATGGCAAAATTATTTCTCAAACTACTTTTATTTTATAATAGTGAAAATTCAAAAAGATTTTTTTAGACTAATTTGAACGATTTAGTCAATGTTATATATAAAATTAAAGGTACAAGTCTTTTTTTGATCATTTTTTCATTTATTTTTTTGAGATAAATAGGTTTTATTATTAAAGATAGGTTGTCAAATAAAAATAGAATAATATATTGGAACAAAAGAATTAGAATAAAAAAAATTAACGAACTAGCCAAGTTGGTAGAATACAAAGTAATACATAAATGAATGGGGGGGGGGGAGAGAAAATTAGATAAAGAGAGAGAATAAACAATTAGAGGGAGAGAAGGAGTAATTAATGCAATAAAAGACTAGGAGTTGAATTGGTAAGCGTAAACTTGGTATTTGAGCAAATTACTCTGGCACGAAATTCTTTGCTCTGGCAATAACGCTAGCCTTTCTTGATGCTTGTCCATCAGGGTAAACATAAGGTGTGATGAATTAAGGAGAATTCTTTCTCAAGACGAGAAAAGAGAGTGTGGAGTCTAATTGTAAAGAGTGGGCTTGAATTTATATATTTTTATCTTTATATTTACTTTTATGTTGATTCTTTTTATTCTTTTTTTTTTTGGGTAATACAGGTAAGATTTGCTAGTGAGCCATTGTCTTTTGTTTTTTATGCAATCAAGAAATTCGCCAAAATTATTTGTTTTCATCATTCAGTGGTTTCATTAGAAAGAAGTTTACTTCCATTGTAGTACTTTCTGTGCTATTACCTAAAATATTATTGCGGTAGGATTGCGAAGCTATTAGGACGCTTTGCAGTGCCTTAACATATTGTATTACGACGCTTTCAAACGACTCATAATCTCTGTGAAATGGCCATTGAAAGCATCCTAATAGCTTTATGTTAAGGCACTGCAAAGCGTCACGATAAATGTCTATCAGGGCACTTTTAAGTGCCTCATAACCATTTGTTATGACGCTAAAAAGTGCCTTGAACCCTTTCTAAACGGTGGGTTTATTTGACGCTTTAGGTGAGCATCTCAAAAGCTAAAATGTCTCAATAAGTTGCTTTATATGACGGTTTTAAGTGCCTCAAAGTGCCTTTATTGTTGTAGTGTTATATGATTTTTGACATTAATAACTCTTACAATATTGTTATATTTTACATTGGCAAAGAATAATTTAAATTTCTTCTAACCTAATGGATATTTTTTATTATATTTAAACTATAAATATTCAAATCTAATTAAAAATATTCCAAGGACTAATATTTTCAATGTCCCTATAAATACCGTATAAGTTAAAAGTCCTAGTTTGTTCCCCTAGTTACGAGAATTATCATGCATAAACCCGATATAATCCATTTAAAGAAAATGTAATTTAAAGGTCGCCATTCACAAAGAATATTTTGACTAACATACTATCCTTACAAGCAGATAATTAGCACTTCTGCATATTTACATGTTATTAGAAGTTAGGTTTCGTTCATATTTAGTAAGTTACATATAGTTGTGGTTCTTCTAAGCTCATTATTCACCTGGAATTGTTAATACTTACTACTAATTATTGTAATTTTTTCATTTTCTAAAATCACTAATTGCTAATAACCAAATAATAACTAATTTTGTCCATAAGTTAACTAGGATTTGGTTAATGTTAAACTAGTTATCATTTATTAATAATTTTAAGGGTGAAATACCCAATCCCCCTGTGGTGTTCGAAAAACTACATGACCTTCTTATGTTTAAAAAATTTAAAAAACAACCCCTTATGATTTGGGTTAAAGTGTCAAACAAATATAAATTTCCTTCTATCATGGTCCATGAGTAAAATGTCCAAATTTATTTTTTTTTCTCTTCCGGTGGTTCTCTTATTTTTCTGCCTATTCATACTTGGAAAATTCATAAAAACTACCTCAATTATCACAAAAACATGTTACATTATTCGAATATGACATTTCAATTGTAAATATGACACGTCCAGTCGAAGGTACGACAAAAAGTAACAGATTGCATTTGTAGCTAGCTGCACTACAAATATACCTCACACACAAAAGTAGAGTGTCAAATGATATGTTAGGTGAAACACCCTTTGTAGTCAAAGCACTGTTTGTCATATACAATTAAAAATATAGCTCTCTTAAAATTTATTCTAAACTCTTAAGAACAAAGAATAATTTTGATCTCAGCACCCCGGGGATACCGTAACTGTTGGACCAGTGGCTGTTGCAGTGTCGTTTATTCCTTCCTTTTTATGAATGGAAGGTCACGCCATTCACAAAGAATAATTTTGACTAACATATCATGCCCGCAAGCAGATAACCAAATAATAAGTAATTTTGGCTATAAGTTAACTAGGATTTGGTTAATGTTAACCAAGTTATCATTTATTAATAATTTTAAAGCATTTCAAAACACAGTATTGTCACCAAAAAGATTTTGCATTCACATCCATTTACCTATTCTCTCACAAAATTGTAAACCAAACTAGATCTTGAATAGCAGAGAAAAGACGATCAAACTTGTATTTGGATAGCACATAAAAAGAAAAAAAAAAGTTCTAGTATATTATAAAAAAAAACTAAAAAGGGACACGAATTGAATTGCAAATCAATAAATGCAGATTTACATTAAAATAAAGAATTTGTGTTACCAAATTTCTAAATCCTTACAAGCCAGAATTTTAGGCCAAGATACAAATATTGAAAAGATTGACCAAAATAAATACTTAATTGAGGAATTCTACAGAATTCAATTTATTGTCATTGTCTAGAGAAATAATGTTGTTAAAAGATTCAAAGAATAGAAATCGACTGAATTTTGAAGCCGATCGACCATTAAACTTTAAGGACCTTCTTCTTAGGGTTTTCTTCAACCACAGAACTAGCTTCCAACTCTCCATTGTCCAATGCTCTCTTAGTTGTTTTTGTTGTTAGTGAAACCTCACTAACACCATTGCTTTTCTTGAGAAAATTCATGAACCATAGAGCGGATTCCTTAGGGTATCTTGCGTATCCATCTTTATAGTTAACATGAATAATGCCAAAACGGACTGAAAAGCCCTCAGCCCACTCAAAGTTATCGAGCAATGACCATATGAAATAACCTTTAACCTTGACTTCGTCACTGCAAGAAATACCATATAGAAGCTTAGAATCTCAATAAATAAAAAATATGGTTGCAAACCTTGAAAATGAAGTATCCAATATTAAAAACTCACTTGTCCATGGCCTGTTTTACATAAGCAAGATGATCGTGATGATATTTGATCCTTATCTTATCCATACGAGCTTTTGAGACGGTAAGTTTGGGATCATTTATCTCATCCACACCTATTAAACAATGCAGAACAATGTAAGTATATCATTTACTATACATTTTTTTTTTTTTGAAACTCGTTGACGCATTCAATATTTGAAAATGTATTAATAAATGGACTAATTACCATTTTCAGTTATAAAAATTATTGGATCCTCATAACGTGATTTGATGTACTTTAGGAGCTTGTAAATCCCGACTGGGTAAATGTACAACCAACTTGAACCAGCCTGAATATCAATAAAAGTATATTAGCTTGAGAATTTACAGTTTCAGTGCCAAAAATATTATTCGTATATCATACATTAGCAAATTAATTACGCTTCCATACCTTTGGTCCAATTTCTGTCTTGCCATCAGGTCCAACGGCTGTGAAAAATAGGAAAATAAGAAAGAAGAAGAAGAATCAGGTTGTGCACCAAGACAATCAAAGATTGCAACTGAATAATTCTCAAAAAAATCCATAAAAGAAATTTGAAAGAAAAAATTCATGGGCTTACCTTGAGTCGTAACCTGTTGATCAGTAACATAGCTCAGAAGTTCACTTTTGGTGTCAGAAGCATCGGTAACATATTGAGAAGTGTAATAGTTCAATCCAAGAAAATCATATGACTTTCTTAAACTTTCTGATTCCTCTTTTGAAAATTTTGGAAGTCGGGACTTCACAATATCTCTCATCCTCTTCGGATAGTCGCCAAAGGTTATTGGTGACATAAACCATCCAAACATAAAATCAACAGCCTGTTCGAGAGCCTCCTTATCTTGTGGAGTGTCATTAAGGGGCTCCCACCATTGTGACACCAATGTGATCCCTATTTTCCCTCCTTGAGCCTGCACCAACACAATAATCAATTCAAGAATTCGATTTTGATTTCTTTGTTGAGCTAAAGATATAGTTGCATACTACGTTACTCGGACTCTGGCAAATATCGCTTAGACACTAATATACTAGTGAAAAATAAAGAGTCTGCGTAACACATTGCATGTCACACACAATAAAATTGTGACATTTTATAAATTGCCAACCTGAAAGTTTTCTCGGTATAGTTTAACAGCTTCAGCATGAGCAAGTAGCAAATGGTGCGCTACCAAGTATGGTTCTGTGCCGGGATCTCCTGCCTCACAATCCCCTGCTTGTAAACAATGGCATCTGTGCTTAGGAATGGCATCTTTTATATGCTCAGGTGTGGTTGCACCTCGACCGGGGGCATATGCACCAGTAGTGTAGCCTCCGAAGGCAAAACTCCATGGTTCATTCAATGTGATCCAATTTTTCACTCGGTCCCCAAATTCCCAAAAACACAGTTCAACAAACTCACGAAAGTCATTCCTGCATTTAGATTAGACTCCCGGTAAAAAAATTGAAAAGCTACTGCAAATTTGGCGTTTAACTTTCCAAGTCTTATGCAAAGACAATATTGTTCTCGTCTTATTGTTAGATAGGACTAAAATGGTGAGATGTTCTAATCATTCAGTAAACAAAGTGCAAACTAAGAAAAGTTTGGTGACCATTGGCTCAGCTTATTTTAGATAATAAATAAATCAAAATATAAAAACAACATATTAAACAAACATGTTAAAGACAGACAAATATTCTATAGCAGTGACATTTTTTTAAGGGTTGGGCATCTGACAGAAGAAAATTCAATTATGTCACCTAAACAAGTAATGGGCTTTTCTAAAGCTTTGCCTTATCATTTCTACGAGTCAACTCATCTTGCATGCTACCTACTATATATGCTAATGACTAGATTGCTATTAGTTCATTAATCACAAAAGAAACTTCCTGCTTCCTTACGTTACATTTCTTACTATAATGCAAATGAAGATGTGATCGATTATGCAGGTCGTGAACTTCTAAAATTGAATTGAACTACTTACAGAATTTTCCGATTTAAGAAACCACCATATTCATCCTCCAGAGCTTGTGGAACATCCCAGTGGAAAAGAGTCACGAAAGGCTGGATATCTGCATGGGGTAGCTCGTAAATAAATCGAAAAGGAATAATAATGTATTGTGTGAATTATATTGTCAAGTCAAAATTTGATAGAAAAAAGAATTTAGCATTTACCATTAGACAAAAGCTCATTGATAAGATTGTTGTAATAATCAATTCCTGCCTTGTTCACACCAGCACTTAATCTTCCACCTAATATTGCCATTTGAAACATAGACTTGTTATTTAGTGATTAGTATTTGAGAGAAAATTGATGCATTTCAAATCTTCACTCTTTCTTACCGGGCAGTACTCTTGACCATGAAATTGAAAATCTGTAGGCATCTAAACCAATTTTCTTCATCATTTTCACATCTTCCTGGAATAATTGAAAATGTAAAAGGAACACAAATTAGCAAGAAAGTTCTTGGTCATTTTCGCAGTCTATTTTCCATTGCAGCAACTCATCCATTTCTCCAGTCAGTACATTGTATAGATAATAATTAAAGTTGAATAGACTAATATACCTTGTATAGATGATATTGATCTACAGCCACATTTCCATTGCTGCCATCTGTAACCCTTTCAGGAGTTTGTTCGGTGAAAGTATCCCATATGCTAGGGCCTCGGCCGCCTTCTGCAGCAGCACCTTCCATCTATCATATAAACCAAAAAATAAAATTCATATAATTTATCAGCTTGTCAACCCAAATGAACTTCTTTCCAAAATCAGTCCTCCAGAATGAATTATAAATCGGGAAAAAAAGAAGCCAAACCTGGTAAGCAGACGATGCACTACCAAAAATGAACTCCTCCCCAAAATCAGCCCGGCTGATCTGACTCATAACATTACATGCTGCCATCTTCATTAATTGCTGGATCTTGCTTTTGATTTTGTGACTATTGATTTCGATCTTAAACTGTATATGTCTAGTTGGAGGAATTTGCTATTGTATTATGCTATGAAAATGATGCGGTATCAAGCCATGTTTCGAGGGGTTTATATAGGGGTGTGGGGACGTGTACTTGCATGGATCATCGTTTGTAGCTTTGACTACTGTACATACATTAACAGGTAGAAGTTGACAAGTCTACTTGGGGATTGAAGACTTTGAACGGGTAAAACAGCTAACGTTGAAGATGTCTGAAAAAGCTATCTCGACTTCTAGCTAATTGAATATTGAAAGTTGACAGAATCAATAAATTAGTATAGAATCGGAAGCGTGCGAATCCATGACAAATTGTGTCAGTCCATTCACTCCATTGAAACTTGCAGAATTTGCAAACAATGGTGTGATTGCAGGGATCAAGAAGAGAAAAGCAAAGAAAGAAAAGACTTTCACTGGGTACGTGTACGGTGTAATTGCACATGCATTCTTTGGTTGTGGACCCGAAGAGTGTGTAATTGCTCATGATATCTTTTGGCTGTAGAGAGAACAACCGTGGGGCAGGCCCGAAGAATTCTGAACATCTACATATCTGAATGGTTTTTGTGTAGGATAAATGTTAGAGAGCAAAGAATTACAGTTTGTTTGTATGGTGGTGTTTTAAATTATTTTTTTAATAGAAAATTACTATACCAGTTTTAGATATTATTCTAGGTAATTTTGTATATGTGATAAGAAGGTGATTTCAAAATTGTTTAAAATTTTATAAAAATATGTTTTTAGAAATCATGTCCATCTAAACATGCTTAAAGTTTTTCTGCTGGTTTCTATCCCATAATAGTCCTGAGTACTAAGCTGTTTTAATAAGTTGTATTCAACATAGCCCACCATTCAATGATATTTTGAAACTCGGACCATTAATTGAACAAATGAGGTAATCAAGTTGTGGTTCAACCGGTTGAACCAATTCAATGCTAGTTTTATCTATATATATATATATATATATAGAGTAGACTTTCATAAATAAATTTTTAAATTTTAAATTTAAAAAAATAAATTCATCTCAATTGTACCTACGAAAAATAATAATAATCTCAAATCCTACCCAAAAATACCACCACATTCTGAAATTAAACAAAATCATCACTATAATTTTTTCTTCAATAATAATTAGTATAACTTCATTCGACTAAATTTTGTAGTATCTTTTCTGGATTCAATTTATTTTATCCAACTATAACATAAACTAGTCTTTTAATGCTATCGATAAGAAAATAAGATTTTTAAAGCACAACATCTAGTGAGCTTGAAACTCAATTAAGCTTTCTATTGTATGTACCTAAATGGAGGACCAGTTATCTACAAAATGGATGATACTTGTAAAGTTATGCTCATACAATTATCATAATTGCTAGATAATGATTTGTGGATTTATAGCTAGGAAATAAAATACTTATAGAAGATATATTAGGGCATCTCACGATTATTCATAAATAAAATGCAACCACAGATCCTCTCGCAATCATAAAAACTATTTTATTTATAAAATTTTTCTTTTTATGCATCCTAAATGTACAAGATAAAATATTAAAAAAGGGTTTGCCCGCGATTAAAATTCGAAAATTATCGCCCATTCTATAAAAAGTAAGCATTCTTTCAGAATTCACAGAGATAAACGTGCTATTTGTTTTAAGTTTGGCTGCCCTTTTCCATAGCAGCCATGCATGGAACGATGTCAATTTGAAGTACTTAAAATATCCAAATAAATCACTGTAATCAGGACGGTTACGATTGCTCAAGTTTTCTCTTATCCAAATTCAAGATCGATCAATTGGCTGCCGCCACGCAACCTTTTATTTTTTGCAATAAAGTTATAATTTGCCACCACGCAATTGTGTTATTCAAATACTACAACTTGCAAGAAACTCGTTTTCTGGTTTGACCATACCAATTAAGCCGCAAAACAATTTGACGGATAAGCGGACTGGGACGTTGAATCAAACGTTTTCATCTTCCATCTATGATGCTTGACCCCGTCCTTTATATACGAGATATTTCGTCTATTAACCTCTTAAATCAATTTTAACGTTAAAACAGTGTAATGGCTCAAAGAAACATTCAAATTAATATAAACAAGCATTGACTTTCTTTCTGCATCACATTTTTAACTTGGGTATTGTAACATTTTAGTACAACTTCTTGTCATTTGTCCTTTAAAGTTATTCTATTATCTAAATTAATACAGTTTTGATGTAGGGAATTATTTCAGCCGTGGTAGAACCACTATCCTTGATGAATTCGATTTTCTAGGAGAAAAAACTAAACACTTGTGCAACATACATTTAGGTTGTAAATGAATGGAGCTCTTAACGAATAGTTCGGACTTGATCTATTAAGAGCTCAATTTAGATTGAATTTTCACGAGCTTGAACAAAAAATAAAATTATATTATATTATCAAATCGAGTTCAAGCTTGTATATATTTGGCACAAGTTCAGCTTGAATAATTTTTTAATAATTTTATATTTTATATATAATAATTATTTTATATAAAATAATATATTATTTATATAATAAAACATGTTTTATTAAGAAAATAATATAAAAATTTTTAAAAATTGAGCTTTTGAATCGAATTCAAGCCTATTGAGTATAAAATCAAATCGAACTCAAGTCTGAATTTTAAACTCGTATCAAGAGCTCGAATTCAAATCCAAGTTTAGAATTTCAAATCGAGTTCGACAACTTTAAAATTCGGTTTGATTCGATTTTGCTCTACATACATGATAATCGTATAAAAGTTTCGTCCAAATGCAATCATTAACATTATAGGTAATCAGCCCCAAATTTACATTTCGTGACTCTCAATGTTACAATGATCACACTTTCAGGTTTTGAGAAGATGAAAACATTAATCTTCCAAACAATCGTTGTTGAAATCTTTTTATATACGTACGAGTGGAACATTTAGTTTAGAAAATTTTGTCGGGATTAGGCATCTAAAATAAATATTAGTCTAATATTTTTGCATAAGCTGCACGTTCGTTATCAATAAGATTACAATAATAATTTTCTTGTCAACGGCAATGATATAAAATTGGTAAATGATGGCAATAGCAAATATTTGGTCAATCTTTCTTTAAAATTGATCATATAACAATCCCTCCAGCCTAAATTCAAGTACGTAAGTTTTGATTTAATGTCAATTGCCTCTTTCAAATTCAAAATTAGGCATATTTCTCCATCTAACGACATTTAACCATTACCTTTGATTAGCAAAAAATGATAAACTACTATCTAATAATTTTTATGTACTAACAAAAAGGATAAAATATTAAATTGATAGCTCAGCTTTTAACTAGAACTGTTATTGGAGATTGGCATTGGAGGCAACCACACACGTTCACAGTCGGTCCTGGGCTTGCTAGCAAAGCTCACACTCGGTCGCTTCCGTGCCTGTCCATGCCCTTGTTCGTGTTTGATGTGGTGACTATGCCCGTGCGCGCATCCCTGTCCGCCCCTGTGCGCTCAATTGTGTCCGTATCCGCACCTGTCCTAGTCGCTAACCTGTACATAACTTAACGTGACATGCAAGCTCGCACTCAAACTATCAATCAACCAGTAATAACGTCTAATTTTCACATTTCATAAAATTACAAAAAGTTATGTGATCATATTAAAAGTATAAGAGATTATGTTGTCAAAGTCGATACCATAAAAAGATTATTAGTAATTTACCCTATTAAATATTGAAAGTTAACATAATCAAAATATTAGAGAGGAACCGAAAGCAGGTGAACCCATGACTGTTTTATCTATCAATTGAAATTTGTGCAATATGCAAATAAAGGCGGATATGCGAAATTATTTTCTGGTTTATTTAAAAAGATACAAATATTTTAAGAGATCGTTACTTTGGAGGCAATAGCAAAGCAAGGAGGACATATAATGTGAGATGGAGTATAAATATCTGTTCTGTAAATCCACTACTTTAACTTGCGTATTTCATATAATATTTCTAGGTTCTAGTGTATCTTTCTGTGTATTTTTTTCACTGAAGAAATCCGCCAAAAGAACTTTTTCATGTAATTAATTTTCTATGAGCTTGATAACATGGATTGTCGGTGCGATGTTTGATTTTACATGTCATAAAAGATAAGCTCTTCACCAGGACTTTATTTCAACTTAAATTATGTAACATCTTTTCGGGATTATTTTACAATATAGACGAGTCTCAAATTGCCATTCATGAAAATATGTATTCATAAAGCACAAAACTGAGTGAGCTGGGTTCCTATTAAATGGTGTTGTCTCTATGTATCTTAATGTGGACCAATTTTCCCCAAAATTGATGAATCATGTAGAGTTATGGATTGTACAATTATTTTTGTTGCAAGTTAATAATTTTTTGATTTATTGCCCCGATTTAAGCAAGTTATATATAAATGATAATCTAGCTCATCCTACAATTATTGAATAAAAAAAAAGAATAGCAGTAAATGCTCTCCCAATCACAAATACTGGTTTATTTTTAAAATTTTTTATTCAGTGCTTTAAAGACACCGGATAAATATAATAAAAGGTACGTTCACTATTAAAACTGTAAAATTATCACACACTTACAGAATTGTACACATTCTAAAAATAATATACCTCTTCTTAAACAAAAAAAAAAAAAAAAAGTCGGGTAGCCATGAAATTGATTTTCCTTTGTGCAATGAAGGCATAGAACAGAATAAAAGAGCCACTTATCCATGAAATTGATTTTTGCACAAGTTGGGCTGTTCGTTTTCCCCTGGCAGCCATGCATGAAACACTGTCAATTTAAAAATATTCCAAAGAAATCGGAATGATGAGGATGATGACGATTGCTCAAGTTTCCTCTTATCCACGAGTCAAAGATCGATCTTTAGGCTGCCACGAAGCCAAATGATACAAGTTGCCAAAAAAAACTCGTTTTCTCGTTTGACCATACCAATTAAATTGCAAACAATTTGACGAATAAGCAGAGTGGGATATTGAATGAAACGTTTTATCTTTACATTTCTATTTGGACAACCTTTTTTTTTTTTTTGGAGGACACGAATAATTTGCTTTGTATAAGATATTTCGTGTGTTGACAACTAGGTCAATTTTAATGTTAATAATTAATGGCTTAAAGAAAATTTGAAATAAATCTTAGTCAAAATTGTCAAATCGGGCGGCTTCGGCGGTACTGTAACAAATATCAGAATAAGGGTTTATATAGCTTTTCATTTTGTTGTTTTTAATTTAATCCGAGATTTTGGAGCATCTACTAAAGAAATTTTGACCATAAAGCTGGGTTTATGGATGCTTGTCTATCAGGGTGAACATAAGGCGTGACCAATTAAGGAGAGTTCTCTTCCTAGAGGAGAAAACAAGGCGTTGGAGTCTAATTGTAGGGGAAATTTATTTATTTGTATATATGTGTATCTTTATATTGATTTTTATGTTGAATCTTTTTATTCGTTTTATTTTTTTTGGGCAACACTGGTAAGATTTGCAAGTAATTTGCGAGTAATGTATAGATTATAGATTTTTAGAACCATAAGAGAGTTGTGTAGTTCATCCGAAAACCACAATGGGGTAAAGTGTATTTTGCTCAAAAAAAAATCATGCAAGTACAGAGATGATATAATTTAGCACTGAGATAATTTAGATATTTTACTCATAAATTATGACGGAAGGTAATTTTTATTTGTTTGACACTTTAATCTAAATCGCAGAAGGTGACGTATATCTTTTGAAGCTATAAGGGTTTGTGCGGTTTATTCAAAAATCATAGAAGGTAAAGTGTAATTTTCCCTTGATATTTTGTGCAAGTTAGACTGCCGCTTTTGTCCTCGCAATCATGCATGAAACGACATCGATTTAAAAATTTTCAAAAGAAATCATTATGATGACGATGATAATGACTGCTCAACTGTCCTCTTATCCACGAGTCGAAAACGATCGTCTGGTTGCCACGGTACCAAATAATACAAGTGGCCAATAAAACTCGTTTTCTTGTCTGCCATGCCAATAAAATAGCAAACAATTTGACAGACAAGCCGACTGGGATGTTGAATCAAATGTATTATTTTACATTTCTATTTGAAAAACATTTTTTTTTTGGAGGACACGAATAATTTGCTGTCTATAAGATATTTCATCCGTTGAACAACTAAGTCAATTTTAATGTTAATAATGAATGGCTTAAACAAAAATTCAAACAAATTTTTTAGCAAAAAAAAAAAAAATTCAAACAAATTTTAGTGCTATTTCGCATTTTCCGGTACTGTGCCAAATATCAGAATGAGGGTTTATATGGCTTTTCATTTTGATGGCTTTAATTTAATTTTTAGATTGCCATCCATTTGGAGATGCTAAAAGAATCCAAGTTTTTGGCGCATCTACTAAAGAAATTTTGACCATAAGGCTGGGTTTCCTGATGGCTGGCGATATTATATCACCAGAGCATCGATTTTTTTGCCGGAGCAATATTTGCTCAAATGTCAAGATTTCCCTTGACAAGTTAAACATTATATATTCTCATTAATTCTTTGGAGTTTTATTTGCATTAATAACTCCCTTTCTAAATTAACTTCCTTATCTCTCTCCCCTTCCCCTTCATGTCTCCCTAATTTTTCCACTTCCTATCTTTCCCTAATTTTTCTCTTTCTACGTTTTTTTTTTTTAAGACTTCTATTGATAAATAGACTACACACAACTTATCATTTCCATCTCTCTCTCTCTCTCTCTCTCTCTCTCTCTCTCTCTCTCTGTGGTAACTTTTGTGCTTGTTTTATTTTTTATTTATTCAAAAAATTAGTGGTAGACTTTTTTGGGATTATATAGTCAAGTCCTAAAGTAGTCTCTAGCTAATAAAAAAAAAGAAACAAATGCAAAATTTGATAAAATTCTTGATTCCAACAAAGTCGCATTTTTTCACCCTTTTAAATAAATTTACACATATATTGAACACACACAAAGCCATTATATTTTTCAATTATTATTTAGTTGAATAAAAAAATTTTGGAATAAGATTACGATATTTTACTATTTTTTCACAATTGGGGATTAGTAATGTGGCGAAATTATTTCTCAAACTACTTTTATTCTATAATAGTGAAAATTTAAAACGATTTCTTTAGACTAATTTTTTTTTTTTTGCATTTTTTCATTTTTTTGAGATAAATAGGTTTTATTATTAAAGATAGGTTGTCAAATAAAAATAGAATAATATATTGAAATAAAAGAATTAGAATAAAAAAATTAATGACATAGCCAAGTTGATAAAATAGAAAGTAATACATAAATGAATAATGGGGAGAGAGAAAATCAGATAAGGAGAGAGAATAAACTATTAGAGGAAGAGAAGGAGTAATTAATGCAATAAAAGACTTGGAGTTGAATTGTTAAGGGTAAACTTGGTATTTGAGCAAAAATTACTCTGTCAGAAAAATCCTTGCTCTGGCAATAACGCTAGCCTTTCTTTATGCTTGTCCATCAGGGTGAACATGAGGTGATATGAATTAAGGAGAATTCTTTCTCAAGAGAAGAAAAGAGGGTGTGGAGTGTAATTGTAAAGGGTGGATTTGAATTTATATAGTTGTATATATTTTTATCTTTATATTGACTTTTATGTGGATTCTTTTTATTCTTTTTATTTTTTGGGTAATACGAGTAAGATCTGCTAGTGAACCATTGTCATTTTGTTTTCATGCAATCAAGAAATTCGCCGAATTATTTGTTTTCATCATTTAGTGGTTTCATTAGAAAGAAGTTTACTTACCATTGTAGTATTTTCTGTACTATTACGTCAAAAATGATTATGGTTTCATTTTTGTCTTCCTAGAAAAAGTTTGAACTGATGAAAGATTAACGGGATAGCTACAGTACATTATGATTGCGCTTGTAAGCATGGTAAGGATGGATCCAGGCCTCACAATTTGCCTTCCTTTCATTTCCTGCAAGTTGAATATGGTGTAACTGTCTAGTGTTATAATGTAACTTTACATAACCATAGTATAATAACAATATTTCATGCGAAATGATGTCATTTTGGAGGCCTATTTTTGGCCTTGCTGATTCAATCTCATCCATCAATTTTTGACCTTTAAATTTAGGCATGAACTTGTAAGAAATGGCACTTGTGAGGCCCCATTTCTAGTAAGGACTACCAAGGTAAACACAATGGTATCTAACCAAGACCATGAACTAATTTGAATTCAGATCCTGACATGTTAGTGAGATTTAACTAAGCATTTTGCCTGGAATTGGTGACCTTCTCATAAATTAGGTCGGGGTGGCTGTGGGTTTTAACCATAGGCATTTTGCCAGGAATTTGGTGGCCCTGTCATGAACTAGGTTGGGGTGACAGGTGGTTTTAAGCAGTGTTGATCTTCTTTGTAATTTTTTATGGTGGTCAATATGAAACTACATTGTATTAGTGTGAAAATATATAAAATTATGTCATATCATTTAGTAATATGATATAGTTTTGTATTAGATACAGTTTGACCAAAAATATTGGATAGAGGATTTGAACTAGATTTTAAGATCTAGTAAAAAATGCTTACTTTTACCCGTGTGACATACATTTGATATTCCTTTTCAACATCTTATAGAATTTGTTCTTCATTGACCCATGAATAAATATCTATAGTGGCCAACTTTAGAATTTATAAGGATCTAAATTTGAGCATTTTTACCCTTTAAAATTAAGTAGTACTTAAAATTTACTTGTAAAATATATACTTTATCGTTAAATTAAAAATAATTTTGGTACAACTAAATGATTTTGCTAAAAATGTGGAATCACTCAATATATTTTATTTTTATACTTTTTGCTCTTCCTGCATCTATATCTTATATTTGTTTTAGAATATATATCTTCCTTACTATACAAAGAAGTTTTAGATTTGCTTTATCAATAAAGGGTTTTTTTTTTTTTTTATGCTGCTTCTTTTAGCTATTTAAACTTTCACATTTCATCCTAAGCACCAAATGCCAAGTTAATTTAGAGTTTACTTTGAAACACATAAGCGATAGTATATTCCCAAAACTAAGTTGGTTTAGAGTTGTATTTTCAATTTTATTCATGCTATTAAAAAACATAAGTATTCTATAGAATTTATTACTCAGTGTTTATTGCCATAAGTTTTTTTTATGAAGTCCATAAAATAATCACTATATATAAAAAATTATAGTGTTATAATGATGAGATCCTTAATATCTATAAGTTATATTCTTAAATATCTCTAGTCATCATATTTACAAGACAAGACGTTGTTGCTATGGATAACATATACTTTGCCTCTATTTATTGCAAGTATTGATCTTATGAACTAGATATGGTGATATTTAAGTTAGTATGTAGATGCTTGATAGGAACAAGATCATTGGATTGATTTGCTTAGTGTTATCATGTGGTTAACTTTATAATGCCATTAGTTTTTAACCTCTTTATAGCACTGGTGTGTGTGATCTTTAAACTTGAAAAAATCATAATATATTGAGTATAGATTATTATATTTTGACTCTACAAGTTGCTTATCTTATTGAGTTTCTCATATGATAAAAATTAGGTATAGTATGAAGTATAAAAGGATAATGAGTGATCAATAAAGGATTATCACTTCTACTAGTAGGAGAATAAATCTCATTTTGGCCATTTGTTAGAAATAGTAAAGTGAAAGTTTAACTTTAGATCATCTTGTACTTCTACTTTGGTCGAGTTATTTATCTGAAAAAAGAAATAAATAATTAATCATAAAGGAGTTTTCCTTAAATTTATACTTTTGAACTAATTAGGAATATGGTATAGTGAAAGGATATCAATTACATATTGTTAATGTCATTGAAGTTTGAGGTTTAGCATGCTTAATTTTTCTTGTTCTCTTGGAAGGCCATAATGCATTGCTAAATGCCAATTTTGATCTATAAGCGTAAATTAATTAATTAGTTAAATTAATGATAATTAAAGCATTTAATTCATCTAGCTAATTATTTATTAAGAAGGAATTATAACGTATGCTTTTTCTCATGAATAAGAATCGAATAGATCACATACAAGAAGAACAAGAACTTCGTGGTTAAATCATAATTAAAATAAATATGTGATACTTATGAGTTAATTATGAGACAAAGATTAACCATAGTTTTTATGTACAATTGTCTTTTGTCTTGGAGCTGAAGTAATAGGATTCCACATAGAATAGGTTTACTAATCATAAAAAGACGTAGCATTACTTGCCTATAAGTGCCCAAACCTTTTAATCTTGAGAGTACACAATTAATTGGAGTTCTGTGAGGAAAAGAAAATGGAAAGTGCCGTGATCCCTGTGTCCTTTGCACATTTTTTGTCAAGAACCTAAGTTAGTAGTTTTGGTTTTAGGTTCCTCTATTATTAGCTGTACAATCTCAAAGAAGCTAGTACTTAAAAGCAAGGGCTAAACAAAACTAGGAGGCTCTTTGTGGTTTTATTTGTATGGATAATAGTATAGGCACAATGCTTGGAATTTTTTTGGTTAATAGTTTACTGTCAAAGCATCTACTTTGCCTTTTGTTTGGAATTTTGCATGTCGAGGTGTATATTATATGAACTCTTTTGCAATCCATATGGTTATGTTATTATATTATCCATGATTAAAGTAATTAAATTTTGAATTTTTCAGCGTTATCATATCTATTACCTTACAGTGGTAACATAGACAACTTTAATTAAACTATGTGATTTAGCTATTAATCATAAATCGTGATTTTATCATGTATGTACTATTCTTGGAATTTAACTTTTGTGGAACAACAATAGAAAATTAAATTTTTGAATCTTGATGAACAAATTGTTTTTAGGAATTTTTCTAGAAAAATTATTTGTAGAAAATTGTTTCTATTTCTTTTTAAAATGTAGCTACAGTAGCGACTGAACTATAGTAGTGATTGCTATAATAACTTTATCATAAATTATGTTTTTTTAAAATTATTTTTCTAATTTTTTACTTATTTGCTTTATATTTTTAAAAGTAAAATGGAAATAAAGTTAAATTTTAATGTGATTAGAAATAACTTTTGGGATTGTATCAATTTTAAATCCCTTATTTTAATCATCTACATTATCAGTTTTGTTATTAGAGGAAACCATACCAATGGTACTTAACCTATTAAATTTGTATGTATCGATCGTTGAATTATTTTTATTGCAAAATTTATCATTGGACTTTAAAATGTAAGTTTCTATCACACTGTCCATTTCACTTATTAATATTTTGTATTTTGAGGGATAAAATCTTTCGATAATATTAGCACAGAGTTGGTATCACTTCACAAAAATCTTAGACCATGATTGCCATGGCTAACTATTGGACATCGCTAGCATCCACAACAAATTGCCAATTTCGTGAACTTTTTTTCACAATATTCTACTACGAAATTCATTTTACATGAATATAAGAACTAACACCAATTTTGCTGATATATAAGAAATTCATTATGTCTTTGCAACTAATTAAATTCTATATTTGGCTATATGAAGGAAGATTTTGATAAAACTAATACGAAGGAAGATTTTGATAAAACTAATAAACGAAGTTCGGAGATCACAAATAATTGAAAAACCTCAATAAAGGTGCTGATCCATGGTGGAAGCTAGATATGACAACCATGGAAATGATGGCAACCATGGCTTTAAGGTCTTTGAATGACTTTTAGCACTCAAAATACAATAGCTCATCAACAACTGAAATTGATAAAAATGATAATAAAATATACATTTTAAAAAGTTCAATAACTGAATTTCTAGCAAAATTAGTTCAACAACCAAAATGCAAAAACTCAGATGGTTTAGGTACCATTAGTACAGTACTTATTATTCATTTCCAGTATTATTGTTGTTGTTGTTGCTGTTGTTTCTATTGTGCTTGTTACTAATAGATGTAGAAGTTTTAGTGGTCAAAATATGGATTTAGATATGAGAGGGAAAATCCTCAGAATCATTCGGTATTTTATGAACAAATTTCTCTTAAATATACAAAGAGTTTGAAATAGAAGTAAAATGTTAGCATTGATTGGGTATTTTGCATAAGATGGAAGTATAACGTATTTAAAATCATTGTCCCTAATTATTTTTCCTAGATTGAATTTGTTTTCGTTTGGTTTACTAAATTTTAGGTGTATTTTATATAAAAATTAGGAGTAGGAAGATTCCAAAAATTAATATCCTATACTTTAGGCTTAAGTCTAGCAATTACCTTAATCTTAATACAACCATGACTATAAAACTAATTTTATATAATTAAATAATTCAAATTTTAGAAATAGAGAATGAGAAATTGGAGATCTTAGGTATGTGACTGTGTGGTTCATAACTACTTTTTTGCTCAAGCCTCTAAAGAGGAGTGAAATCCTCATCCTTTTTCTTCTTACACTAAAAAGAAAATCAAGACCTATGATTGGTTTATAAGGATAAAATAAAAATATACAATTAATACTTAACCATGAATTGCATTTAGAGAATGCTATAATGAAAATATCACTATTCCAACATTTAATATCAATCAACCAAAATATTTTTCCTAGTACAAAATATAAGTTTGTGATTTTTTTCATATTAAAAATGGAAGACTTAATAACTTTTTATGTCAATATCCATAGTACCATAAGAAAAGTTTACCCCCTTTTAACGGTTTTAGAATTTTTAAATGGACAGTCTACCATTAAGAATATATATGTAATTTCTTTGCTTGAATGTTGTCATCTTGTCATATAGACACAACTAAAATTGGATACTCTCATTTAATTTTTGCATTTTATGAAATTGCTACTTGCTAGTAACCAAAAATAAGTAATTTAATCTATAATTTCCGTAACTAGGATTTGGGAAATTTTACACTAGTTATCCTTAATTAATAATTTTGAAGCATTTCAACCTAGTACTAACATGGTATTACTTACTACTAACTTGGTAAATATATATATATATATATATATATATATATTGATTTTTTGAAATTGCGACTTGCTAGTCACCAAATAATAAATAATTTGCCCAATAAGTTTAGTAACTAGGATTTGGTTACGGTTAGCCTAATTATCATTTATAAATAATTTTGACGCTTTTCAACCTAGTACTGACATGGTATTATCACTAGTAAGATTTGCTTTCACATCCACTTTTTCTGTTTTCTCACAAAAGTATGAACCTAACTAGACCTCGAATGGTAGAGAAAAGACAGTCAAACTTGGATAACTTAAAAAAAAATGTAATTCGCACATTATATAGGAATCGAACTAACAAAGGAACCAAAATTGAAGTACAAATAAATAAATGCTAAATTACATTAAAGTTCATAATTCATGTTACCGATTATCTAAAACTGTACAAGCGATGACTTTAGGTATGATACAAACATTGCAAAAAGATTGACTAAAATAACTACCTAAATCCGAAATTCCATGGAATTTCAAGTTATTGTTGTTGCCAAGAGGCATACTGTTTCAAACAGATTCAGAGAATAGAAACAACTAAATTTTGAAGCTGATCGATCATCAAAATTTAAGGACCTTCTTCTTTGGGATTTCCTCCACATTAGAATTCGCTTCCAAGTCTCCGTTGCTCAATGCTCTCTTAGTTGGCTTTGTTGGTTGCGAAGGCTCATTTCCAATACTTTTGTTGAGAAATTTCATGAACCATATAGCTGACTCCTTTGGGTATCTTGCGTATCCATCCTTATAGTTTACATGAATAATACCAAAACGAACTGCAAAGCCCTCAGCCCACTCAAAGTTATCGAGCAATGACCATATGAAATAACCTTTAACCTTGACTTTATCACTGCAAGAAATCAAAACCATACAATATCCAAGTTAGAATCTCAATAAATAAAAATATAGCTGCAAACTTTGAATGTGTATCTAATATTGAAAACTTACACGTCCATGGCCTGTTTTACATATTCAAGATGATCATGATGATATTTAATCCTTATTTTATCCGCACGACCTTTTGAGACGGTGACTTTGAGATCATTTAGCTCATCCACACCTATTGAACAATGCAGAACAAAGTAAGTATATCACATAATTCATTTTTCCGAGTTACTAAATTGTTAATAAATTGAGTAATTACCATTTTCAGTTATATAAATGATTGGATCATCATAATGTGATTTGATGTATTTCAAGACCTTGTAAATCCCAATTGGATAGATGTACAACCAGCTTGAACCAGCCTGAGTATCAATAGAAGTAGATCAGTATGAGGATTTCAAAGTTCAGTGTCAACGAAATTATTTGTATTCAATGCAGCAGCAAATTAATTATCTTCCCATACCTGTGGTCCGATTTCTGTCTTCCCATCAGGACCCACGACTGTGAGAAATAAGAAAATAAGGAAAAGAAAAAGTCAGATTGAACCCCAAAACACTCAAATGATTGAAACTGAATAATTTTCAAAAAATCAATAAAAGAAAAGTCATGGGCTTACCTTGAGTCTTAACCTGTTGATCAGTAACATAGCTTACGAGATCACTTTTGGTGCCAGATGCATCGGTAACATATTGAGAAGTGTAATAGTTCAATCCAAGAAAATCATATGATTTTCTTAAACTTTCTGATTCCTCTTCTGAAAATTTTGGAAGTCGGGACTTCACAATATCTCTCATCCTCTTCGGATAGTCGCCAAATGTTACCGGTGACATAAACCATCCAAACATGAAATCAGCAGCGCGTTCAAGAGCCTCCTTATCTTCTGGAGTATCATTAAGGGGTTCCCACCATTGTGACACCAGTGTAATCCCTATTTTCCCTCCTTGAGCCTGCTCATACACCATAATAAATTCATGAATTTAATTTTGATTTCTTTATAGATTTAAAGATATAGTTGCATATTCTGTTACTCGGACTCGAACAAGAAATCTTGTGTGCACTAATATACTAATGGGGAATAAACAGGCCCATGTAACAAGTCGAAATCTCCTCTCCAACTCTGATGTCTAATTGTATTGAATATGAAACTACATCATAATGAAATTACAAAAGTACGTCACATATTATTTTAGTGATATGATGTAATTTTATATTAAATCAATTAAATATCAAAAAAATTAGACAGAGAATTTGAACCGTGTATTGTGGTATTTTATAAATTGCCAACCTGAAAGTATTCTCGGTATAGTTTCACAGCTTCAGCATGCGCAAGGAGCAAATGGTGTGCTACCAAGTATGGCTCTGTGCCAGGATCTCCTGCTTGACAATCCCCTACTTGGTGTAAACAGTGGCATCTGTGCTTAGGAATGGCATCTTTCATATGCTCAGGTGTGGCTGCACCTCGACCGGGGGCATATGCGCCAGTAGTGTAGCCTCCGAAGGCAAAACTCCATGGTTCATTCAATGTGATCCAATTTTTCACTCGATCGCCAAATTCCCAGAAGCACAGCTCAGCAAATTCGCGGAAGTCGTTCCTGTAATTAAATTGGACTTTCGGTGAAAAAAATGTAAAAGTACTGCTGGTATCATTTGTCTTTCCAAAATCTTATGCAAAGACAATATTATTCGCTAGTACATGTTAGACTGGATTCGGCAAGAATAGTAAAATAGGCTAATCATTCAAAAGCATATTTGTCTTCCCTAATCAACTTGTTAAACATCTCAAGGTGGCTTCTATTAAAATTAAAAAATCATGTTCAATAATTGTAGACAGGGAAATTAGATAGAAGAAAACTCGTTAGGTCAAGCCAACTGGTATCCAGCTCTTTTTTTTTTTTTTTTTTTTAACGTATCTAGCTCTACAATTTCCTTATCATTTCTCCAATTCAACTTTTTGTACGCTACCTACTTATTTAATGTACCATCAATCAGTTTCTCCGTTTAATTAGTTTATTGTGACTATGCTAATCACAAGATTAATTTCCACGTAACCACAAAAGAATCTTCCTGTGCCACTTAAGTGACCAATTGTGCAGTTCGTAAACTTTTTAAGATTGAAGTGAACTACTTACACAATTTTCCGATTCAGGAAACCACCATATTCATCCTCCAGAGCTTGTGGAACATCCCAATGAAAAAGAGTAACGAAAGGTTTGATATCTGCATGATGTAGCTTGTGAATAAGTCCAACAGGCATAATACTGTAAACTGTTAATAATTTTCTTAAATAAAAGTTTGATAGAAAAAACATGTTAATGTTTACCATTAGCCAGAAGCTCGTTGATGAGATTGTTGTAGTAATCAATTCCAGCTTTGTTCACACCAGCACTTAATCTTCCACCTAATATTCCAATTACAAACATGGACGCGTTATTCGGTGAACAGTACATGATTGATGGCATATTGTGTAGCATTAATTCTCGTTATAATGGTGATAGTGAAAGATATCCACTTCTTTTGAGTAACAAGTTGCATTCCAGTGCATTTGACTTGATAAATTATTACCTAATGAAGAAAGTTTACACCTAATATTGTCACTTTTGTCTTGGCACAAAGAATTAGTATACGGAAATGGGAAGTTTACTGAATTGACCTTTTGATGAAAATGGGAAGTTTAGTGAATTGACTAAACTTTCTTTTAATGAAAATGGAAAGTTTAGTGAATTGACTTAATTTTTTCTTTTGATGAAAATGGGAAGTCTAGTGAATTGACCCTTTGTAGTTGAGAGAAAATTGATGTATTTCAGAACTTAATTCTTGCTTACCAGGCAATACTCTCGGCCATGAAATTGAAAATCTGTAGGCATCCAAGCCAATTTTCTTCATCAGTTTCACATCTTCCTGCAATATTTGAAATGTAAAAGGAACATAAATTAGCAAGGACTTTTTTTTTTTTTTTTGGTCATTTCCGTGATCTATTTTCCACCGCAGCAACTCATCCATTTTTCAGTAAGTACAGATCATAACTGTAGTTGAATATTCTAATATACCTTGTAGAGATAATATTGATTGATAGCCACATTTCCATTGCTGCCATCCATAACCTTATCCGGAGTTTGTTCAGTGAAAGTATCCCATATGCTAGGGCCTCGACCGCCTTCTGCTGCTGCACCTTCCATCTATCATAGGCCAAAAAAAAAAAGAATCAAATAATTAAGGAAATCTTCATTCAGCTCTTCAAGCATTCATCTCGGAAGAAAAGAAGCCAAACCTGGTAAGCAGAAGATGCACTTCCAAAAATGAACTCCTCCCCAAAATCAGCCCGGCTGATTGGACTCATAACATTGCTTGCTGCCATCTTGAATTGCGGATTCTTGCCTTTTGATTTTGATTATGAATTTGATTTTGAATTATTGGATAAATTTGCTATTGAATTTTGCTGTGAATTAATGTGGTACTTGGCCTTGGTCTAGAGGGGTTTATATAGGCGTGAGGGTTTAATGTGATACAATGTATTTGCTTGGATCATTCGTAGCTCACCTCCTATTAGTGAGTGCAAGTTGACAAGTCCACTTGGCGACCGAAGACTTTGAACGAGTAAAACAGGTAATATTGAATTTTTATATAGCTTTCTGAATATAGAAAGTTAACATAAGAAATCATACAGGAATTTGAAAGCGTGTGAACACTTTACCACTGTATCAGTCAATTAAAACTTTTGTACTTATGCAAATAATGGGGAATATATGAAAGTATATTCGAGTTTATTAAAAGGAACAAATATTTTAATAGAAGCCTACTTGGAAACGAATAAAGGGTCGAGCAGTTAAAATTCTATAACTTAACTCAGAGGCCATTGTTCAAATCCCATCTACAACAATTCCCCATCTCATTGTAATAATGGAGGATTGATGAAAAAAAAAAAGAAGGCTACTTAGAAAGTACTGGCAAAGAAAGAAAAGCATTCAATGTGAGTTGGTGAAATCATGGTTAAATTTGTAATTTCACGAGATTAACGTTTGCATTCCTTGTAACATCTAGGTTGTAGGTAGCTTTCTATGTAACCTTTATTTCACTCTGAGCTTGATAATGACATATGACTTTTCGTTTGCAACGGGATGTTCAATTTTAGACACATTGCTTTCTAACCCAGAAAAGGTAAGCTGATCCTATAAATTTGATTTTGGGTAATAATCATTATATTTTTATTTCAACTTAATTGATGTAATATCTTTTCTGGATTCAACTTAATTAGTTCAACTATAACATAGACTAGTATTTATATGCTATTCATCAGAAGATTTTTAATGCACAAAACCTAGTAAGCTGACCCCCCAAGTCAATGGTGCTTTCAGTACGTGTCTAAATGTGGACCTATATTCCACAAAATTAAACAAATATTTCATGTGATGCATCATACATTTATTTTAGTTGGTAATCACTTATTGAAATAAGCAAGTTGCAGAAAGAGATTGTAGCCCGTATCACAATTATCCAATAAAAAAGAGCAACAATAAATCCTCTGCAATTACAATTATTCAATAAAAAGAGCATAAATAAATACCATGCAATTACAAACACTAGTTTATCAATAAAAGTTTTTATATAAAACACCAAAAAAAAAAAAAAAGGATTTGCCCATTACTAAAATTTTAGAATTCTCACTGATCCCCTATACTATAAGCATTCACCTAAAAAAATATTTAGTCTCTCACCCAAAAAAAAAAAAAAAAAAAAGTAACACCAGAGTCATCTTTGACTTTTCGTACACGGCATAAGATCCCTCATAAATTTTTTGTAGAAACCAGGCTGCCGCCTTCTCACGGTAATATAACCCTCATAAATTCTTGTTGAACTTATTAGGCCGCCCCTCTCTCCTCCTAGCAGCTTCCCATAGCAGCCAGCCATGCATGAAACGATGTCAATTTGAAGTATTTAATGTATCAGAAGAAATATCTATGATAAGGATGATAATGATTGCTGAAGGCTTTTGCCTGCAACCAATTGTGTTATTCAAAATACTACAACTTGCAAGAAACTCGATTTGACCCTAGCAATCAATTAGGAAACAAGTTGCAGGATAAGCAGATAGGGACGTGGAATCAAACTTTTTTATTTTTTATGTCCAATTGGAAAACCATGTCATCTACTGAATAACTTATCTCGAATTTTAATGTTAATAATGTAACGGCTTAAAAAGAGACATTCTAATAATCTAATAAACATTGACTTAGGGGTGTTTGGTTTACGGGAGGAGGATGGGTTTCAATAATAATAACACCTATTATTGATATTTGAAAAATAACTAACACTTTTTTTAATCGAAATGAAAGTGATTAATTGGAATCTCTATAATTTCCCTCAAAATATTATTTTATCAAACTCATTAACCCTTATGGTGGAAATGATACCCATTCCATATAAACCAAACATGTTAGGGGAATCATCAAAATCTATACTCATATAGGATTAATAATAATCATAGCGATAGTAATTGAGGAAATTGAACCAACCACCTCATCAAATCTACTTCACATTTTAAACTAGGATGGCCCTTGTGGTAATTTAACACAGTATGGATGTAAGGAATTATTTCAGCCTTGGTAGAACCACTATAGCTGATTAATTCAATTTTTTAGGAGAAACGACTAAACTCTTGCGCAACATTGCCATACGTGATAATCAAATAAATTTTTGCCCAAATGCAATCATTTGTCATTGCTGGCAATCAGTCTCTGAAAAAATATGTATTAATCTACACGTTACACATGATCACAATTTCAGGTTTTAAAAGGATGAAAATTTTTCTCTTTTAAACAATTAGGGTTGAAATCGTTTTATATATACAAGTAGAGATTTTAGTTTGGAAATGTTTGTTAGGGATTAGATATACAAAACTATATAATTAATAAAATTTAATTTATAAATTTTGTTAGGTTTTTGGATGAACTGCACGTTCCTAATCAAGAAGCATGCACTAATAATTTTCTTGTTTTATGATGGATAAGTCAAATTAGTGACCTTGCTCCCATAAGCAGCCCTTGGCAATGGCGTATTATATAAAATGGGAAAAGTCCTTAAAATTTTGCCCATCTTTCTATGTTGTCTCTAAACTTTTTAAAAGTGTACATCAGTCTCTGAATATATCAAATTGATTTTAAATAATCCATTCCTACCAAATTCAAGTAGGGTAAATTTTCATTTTACCTTTTTAATTTTGATTTAGTGTCAATTGCCCCTTCCATGTTTAAAAGTAGCATATTTGCTCCGTCTAATGACTTAATTAAGTACTTAACCATTAGCTTTGAATAGAAAATATGACAAAACTAGCATTAGCTTTGAATAGAAAATATGACAAGATTATCCCCCTCGAAATTTATATATACTAACAAAAAGGTAAAAATCAAGTTTTTACCAGCTAAAAAATTCACATTACTTAATTTCTGCAACTTTCTATATTTTCAGTATCACGATTCTTCTATTATTATTGGCATTGTAGTTAGGGGTTGATATTCCCACTTAATTAATATAATTAAAAAAGGGAGACAAGGGCTAAATAATATAGTTAAACTTTTTTATGTTACTTTAAAATCACTTTTTTTTAAGTATGTAACTACTGATAAATTTTTCGTTACTCAATTTCATCGTGATATTTCCTTTTCCCAACATTCAAATGTTATATTGATTTTTTTATATAGTATAAATTTCATAAAACTAAACACATTTATCTTAAACACAAAAGTGAATATCTATTATTTCATTAGAATGGACACACGTAAAGCTGGCCATATTTACTTGTAAATAATAAATACTAATGATCATTACATATTATTAAGTGTGAAAGCGTATTAGTATGTGCGAGATTGTATGTGAAAACGTGGTTAGGTGTACCGAAGTCCTTTCGCATGGCAAAAGTGTGAGAGGGATTGTAACTGTAAAACTCTACGAAAGGGTATATTGGGTCATAATTGGGTTCAGGGATTTAGGTTAGCCCAATATGACCCGACCCAATGTAAACGTATAGATCTATAAGGACGGCAGTATTGGGTCATTAACCTGTTTGCCCAATGACCATCTTTGGCGGACCACTAAAAACTCGCAACCATGCGGGCCACTACCACATGGCAAATTCTGGAGCCCACTAATGCTGTGTTGCAGAAGTTTTTGCTAATAAGTCCACGTCCAACAAAACATAGGGACATTTGGTTTAGAGGAGTAAAGGGAGGGCTACCGATATATATCACTTTCTCTGAAAAAAAAAAAAATATCACTATATTTCGATCGAATTGAAATGAAAGTAATTAATTGAAATATTTATAATTTTTTTTCAATATACTATTCTATCAAATTCATTAATCCTTTTGGGAGAGAGGGGAAATGATATTCATTTCATTATTAAACCAAACATATTAGAGGGTATCCTTAAAACCCATATTCATAGTAAGTTTAATGATATTTATATTAATAGTGATTAAGGAATTTGAAACAAACAGTCCTTAGTGAAATGAGCTGCTACAAGACTCAAATCTATGAGAGGTAATTATGCCATTAGGCTAAATAACATGTGGAATACTATATAAAATTAATTTATTTATTGTAGATTTTCCCATTTATACATATTCTATTGAGATATTCCTTTTATTGTATGACAACTCATTTATTATTTGAATGTTTGGTTATCTATAGGAAAGTTAAAAAAATAATATATAAGTTCTTGCACTCTTATATTTTTGGCAACAATTGTAGTTCAAGCTAAATACATACAAAGACTTGAGAAGGAGATATTTTCTCGCTAATTAGTGGAGAAATTCATTGACGCACAGCCCACGGGTTAATGCAAGTGGCAGGAACAGCCCTTGACTTTTTCTGGACCAGCAATAGCGAGGAAAACAAATTTTTTTCTCCAAAAAGCAACTTTTTAGTACAAAGTTAGTGCAGTATATTTGGATTTTAAAATTTTTAATGTTTTTAAAAAAATATGTATGTAACATAAAAAAAATAAAAAACTGTATTTAGAACTTTTTAAAATTAGTGTTTTTAAAACGCTCCATCCAAACAGCCTTGCTAAAATATCTCATCTGAAGGATCTGGCGAGGATATGAAAATTTTGTAATCATTTTGCAATGAAATTTGGCTTCCACGTTATTAGTTTTATAGCTATAACCCACTTTCTATCTTTCTTTTTTTTTTTTAGAGTGATAATAGAGTGTATTGTCCGAAAAGAAAGAAAATAATAAAATAAAAAATGATAACACAGCAAATAAAGGAAACATAAAGTAACAATGTTTGTTCAACGTTTTCACTTTCTCAATTAACCGTTAACATTGTGAAACTCATACAAGAAACCCGCATTGTAATCAATTATATTTTCTTACAATTTTTAGACACCTCTTTCGTTATTAGTATATTTTTAGAGTAATGGACCCCAAAAGAACAGATTAATTTTAAATAAACCTTGTTTTACATATTCACCAAACACCTAATATATAGACTTATCGTGCTAAAATGGAAAAACGAAAAAAGTCAAAGCAATTCGTGGATATCAAAAAGTGAAAAAAAAAAAAAAAGATTATACAGATTTCCTAAAAAAACTACAGTCTGAATGGCAAAACAAGAAAACAAACAATAAGACATGATACCACAGCGGCATTCAAAAGAGAGTAAATGAATTTCATCAGCAGTAAACGAGCCAAGTATTCCATGTTTGGACTTGATTAGTTTATTGTTTAAGATTCTTTTGAACCCTACTCATTTATTAAATGAGTTAAAATTATTTTCAAGCTCGACTTGTTCAACAAAATTTAGCTCAAATTCACTCATTTATGTAAAGGAGTTGAGCTTGACCACGACCCCAAGTTTGAATATAAATTCTTAAGAAAATAAACTTTTAATGTTACTTTTTTTAAGTTTTAAATATTGAAAAAGCTAAGCACAAATACAATGAATAGACTGTTAAGAAGGAAATTAAACCAAACATGTAAACCCATAACTAAAGGAAGGTAAACGTAATTATTAAAAATCAAAATACTATTTATATCCCATTGTTCACGAATACAAACGAACGATCATGAATAAGGCTTATGTTCATTTATCTTCTAATCAATTTTCATTTGGCATTTAGGCCTGGTTCGTTAACTAAATGAATATGCCCAAAATCAATTTATACGTGTCAAGTCAAGCTTATTACAAACAGCTCAATTTGTTTACAACTCTAATAAACTAGTTAGTTTCTATCTTAAAAAATTAACAATATTATATAACTGTAGGCTGATTTCTCAAAAAACAACAAAGCATCACAATGTATTTTCCATCTCTAAATTAGGATATATAATATATTTTCCTTGTTAGAAGTCCTAAAGTCAAAACATGTAATGAATTGTTTTCCTTTTAAATGTAAGGGTTCTAAAATTTAGGTATAAGATCTAGACAAAGCAACCACTAGTACTACATTGATATTAGAGTGATCAATCATTTCAAATCATTGTTAAGCTATTTTTGGTAACTTTTACTAAAATTATATGACTTTAATCACTGGAAGAAAACTCTTATTCAAAGGCAGGAAGCAATTTGTAGCAATAAAAGTGGAGACTTTGGTAATACTCTTTTTGTTTAACAGTTCTATATCTATACATATTGAAGATATATAATATTTTTAGTGTAGGCAAATCATGGGGGACCCTCTCTTAAGACACAACCAGTACAATTATTAGTTGAATGAAACGCAGGCAATTTATTTTTCTGCATCCTACAAAATTCCTGTCAGCACATGCATGCATACATTAGCTTTTACATGGGTTCAACGTAATTAATGCACATGAAGCATCCGATTTTATCTTTCATGGTGAAACAGTGTGCCTAAGTTACCTAATGATGTTTCACAGGTGGAGAGATGGATCTGTCCAAATTCAAAGTTGATTGATAAATAGTTCAAGAAATTGTCCATTTTAGCTTGCAGGGTCACTAATTTGATTTTTTTAGTACTGATAATGTCCTTGATCGACAGCTCACGTAGTTAGCTACTATTTTGAATAATACATTGCACTATAATCTTTTGATAGTTTATCACTTTGTTCCTATTGTTGATGTAACTACGTGATTGGACCAAAAAAATATATATATATTTAACTTGATTTTTAACCACTTGCCTTAAGACTTGGTAACATAGATTACAGAGAATTTTGGGAGTGGAAATTTTCATTTTGAATGCATCTGAGATTCTCAAAAAAAGAAAAAAAGAAAAAAAATTCTTGCACTATTTTAATTTTTGAGGTAGATATCTTTATGTGTACTCTAACCTTTATTCTTTCAAAAAAAAAAAAAAAAAAAAAACCCTTCATCTTTAATAAGTACTTCGTTGTTCCCTTTGGTTCCTTCTTTCTTTTTTTGTTTCCCTTCCTTTTTTTTTTTGTTTAACTTTTCTTGAATGAAATTCGTACTGGAAGAAAAATATTAATGTCTAATTTTTCCCAGGGCTGCAAAATTTGATTTCAACAGCTTGTATTATTTTAAACTGCTTTATTCTCATAGCTATCATTTCATTTTAACTGATTTCTACTGTTTTACCACATCTCGTATTGTTAGTAGGAAACCTAGTTCCATTTTTCTTCTTCCTCACCTAGATCTATTTCATAATTAAGATTAGTATTTTCCTCTGAAAAACCAAAATTTCTTCTAATCCTACAGTTTTGTATTTCTTTTTTTAAGTATTAACATAGCTTTATTTTCTAATATGTCATATTTGATTTGCCTGCTAGAATTTGAACTGCAATGTATACATAGACTGTTTCAATTCCATTTCCAGCTCTTTAAAGAATATAATTGCAATCTCCATATCAAGCAATTAGAAGTCAATCTTCCAATTTGACCTTTTTTGCAAAAATGTTTGCTAGTTTCAAAAGCATTAACACAATTAATTGTATCAGTGGAAAGGTAATTACGTAATTAGAATAAAAAGGGCAATATTTCAGAGAGGAAATCCGGTTGATTAGGAATTACAGCTAGCTAAGTTGATTTTTGTTGTTTGATTTGTGAGGGAAAGTCTTCAGAATCTGTATAACAGATGTTTTGGACAAAACCAGAAACGAGTTTGTCAAAACAGAAGGGGAGTGGTGGATCTAATGCATAAACAAGTAGTGATAAAGTAATAGGAGTGTTTAGGTGTACTAATATGTGTGGTTTGTTGATAAGTATGGGTAGTTTTTATCCTGTGGTATGGTGTTGTAGTCCATGTAAACTTTATCATGTTTTTAATATAATTCGTACGGTTTTCACTAAAAAAAATGTTTTGACTAGTTAGGTTATTGAGTAGCAAAGGCTTTTCCACTAAAGGAAAATCTAAAATTGCTGTTGCTGTCATCTGGAAAAGGACGTGTCTCCCTCAACTTTGACCAATCTTAGCAGCCCTAACATTTTAGAAAATCTAACCAAGGAAGCAGGTAGCCGGACATTTCATTGATATCATTGGTTTTCAGCTACATTCAGCACATGAAACGTCTAAATTCACATTCCTCTCGTCCTAACACACAAACTTTGAAGTGTGGATATTGATGGAAACTTCTTACATAGACCCGATCAATGATCCTATACAGAGATTTTGTGATTTAAAAAAAATTTATATAAACATCTTTATATCATTACATTCGCATAACTTTCTTTTAAATTATAAGATTTACAAGTAAAACCGTAAATTAAGTTTATGTAAGAATCTCTGGATACTAAAAACCTAGCAAACCGATCCAAACCACAAAGGATGTAAAATTAGCGTATAAATCCCTAAATTTGCCTTTCCTTGTGGTGTGTTTGCTAAAATTTTTTACCGTTGTGACCAGAAATACACGCTTAAGTATTTTCATAGACTTGTATAATGCTAAGAGTTGTAAATACAAGAAGTTTCATCTTAGGTGCTAAACACGTTAATACTGAAAAAATAGTATAATTAAACTTTACGGCAGAAAACATGAATAAGACACATTCCACGAACCAACCAAAAAGTAAAGCCAAAAGGAAAGAATGAAAATCAATCCTGATGCAGCCACAATTTCAGAGTTTCAAACTTGAGAATTGAACCGTTGGAAGGCTTGGAGCTTTATTTGATATTTTTGGAAATCGTTCTTGACCAATGTTATTGTCGCACTTTTTGCAACTTGATATATATGAAATAAAAAGATGGATGGTTATCTAATAAAGTAGTTAGAGAATGTATTTAAAAAGTATTTGAAAAAATTATTTCAAAACAAAATCCATACAATGCCAATTCTGAAAAATGTTATATTAACAAAGGGTTACTAAAAAACACGTTTTTTTTTTAAATGGTGATTTTTTTATCAAAACCACTAGTCAAACACTTACCGTTGTTTCTAAGGCCAAAAGGGAAAAGAGAATCAAATTGCTATGGATTGAGAAATACATTGCAGTCATCATGAAGAATTTCGGTGCTCATTATTGGTGCCCTTTTATACTTGAATCATATTTCCACCAGATCATATCATTTATATCTAGAAATAGTGAATGTTGGTTTGCTCTCATTATTCTCAGTTGAATAATTTGTTTTCCATCTGAAAAACTGTATTCCGAAAAAACTAGAAAAGCGAAGAAGCCAATAACTTTGTGTGGAAGCCCAAACATGCCCTTTATAAATATCTTGCATGAATATTCTAATTGTGGAACGTGGAAATACTTGATTTAATTTCCACCACTATTCCTCCATTACGGTCAATTGACAGATACCGCCATAGCCTCTTACGATACAGAACATAATCATTAAAATCAGATAGTCATTCAATTAGCTAGCTACATGTCTATACATAATTGGCTAGCATATTATTTTATTAAGCAGCTTTCTCATTTTTCTATACTGTTCCACAAATGTAAGTTGTGTCCTGGACATATCGAATCTGTTTTGACAGTTGTTTTCTAATTTTGAAAAATCACTATTGTAGCAATTTTAAATTTTTTGATAAATATATATATGTAAAATAAAAAATTTAGTCAGAACACGTGTTTAAAATTTTTACAAAAATATGTTTCTTAAAAACAATGTATTATAACTTTTCTTTTCCTATTGAAATTCACATACATTAATTTTGCTTTTATCCAATAAGAAGGTAAAGAAATTTTTCTTTAGCAAAATAGCTAGATCTTGAATATCAAGGAGTTCAGAAAACACTTTGAGTGCTGCTCTTATTGGGAGAAAGTTAATCATACATAAAGATATAAACATGGTTAATAATTATCTAGCTTATCCAGCATCATATCTACTAATAATACATACCTCAATAAACATAGCTTAAAGAAGGGTAGGCTCAATTTACATTACATCAAGATTTTTGAGCCCATCAGCATCATGAGTAGAATCATACCACAAATTTGAAGGAACTAGTCCAGGAAAACTATCCATCATGTGGGGTGCAAATTCAACATCTCCATCATATATTTCACAGGAAAAATGATCAGCAGTTTTTGGCATTTCACTTCTAGGGTGGATTGCAGCTGGTAATTTGAGTACATGATCATCAACCACAGCTTTCAATTCAGTAGAAACCTCTTCTTGGCCGCCTCCACCGACACTTTCTGTGTCCAAAAACTTGGAGGGGTCCGGCATATCGGCATCTTGGCCGGTGAGTTCTTGCACCAGAGCTCTAAATTCTGAGGCACTAGTCTTGACCTTCATTGGATTTGATATGTAAACAATTTTCACTGGCTTTTTCTTGTTTTTGGGCTGTTTGTTTGTGTTTTTCTGATTAACACTCAGCGGTTTATCCATTTTACAGAGTTAAGACCAACTCAAGCTTCAAGATTTGCACATATATATGGAGATTTGGATATGGTGGCGATGGAAAGACAAAAAAAAAAAGGAGGTCTCCGGGAAAGGAAAGCAAGGTGGGTGGAGGAAAATGGAAGGGAAAAGAGGGGTCCTGAAAAAGCTATTTGGAAATTTTGCGAATGAAAGAAAGAGACGAAAGTTAATAATAAATTATTGTCCAGGCTCAATTTAGGGCGCGTAGGTCGTTTGTGCGATTTGAATGGCGTCTGCGGAAATGTTTGGGATTTTGGAATTTTTAGGCACTATCATGAGTAAGTATTACGTGCACCACGTGTGTTACGTGACATATCACATAATATATTATATTCATTCACATAATACTTAATAATATACAGTAAAATTTGTTATTATTACGTAACGATAAATTATTAATATTAATACATCACGTCACGATACGATACACGTGATACATTTAATATTTTTTCCACTGTCATTGTGGGCTAAAAAGCTTTTTACCCCTGATTTTATAGTTTCTTCTTGTACTATACAATAATTGATTAAATTGTTCCATGCAGTTTGGAGTTTTTCTCTTTCTGATTTCTACAGTTTTACCACATTGATTAAAGTGATTATTTACAATACAACTCCAGAACTCTGATTTTGACTGTACAAAATAAGTTTTCAAGCTACAGATAAGGCGGATAAATCTAAAAATTTTAAGTACTAGGAGTTCAAAATTCGGATGGAAAACATATATTGTTTTTCTTTTGATAAATAATGGAACTTTTCAATACTTTTGAGAGAGAGAAATAAACATTTCTTTGACATGGACGTATATTCTTTAGCTTACCATTGCCAACCAACTGGCCATTTTATGTATTTAGTTGAGATTATTACTTTCTTAAAAACCATGTGTTAATTGTGTATCACAAACTTACCCTCTGATATTCAAAACTCAAATTGCTCAAATAAATAACAAGAAGAAAAAAGAGAAATGTGAAATGCGTTTTACTAAATTTTAAATCAGAAAGGCTCAAGTAAGAGGATTGTGTGGAGTACTAGATAATTGTGTGTTCTGCATTTCAATTTAGAGTTTAGGGACATCATACACGGCATGTATCTAATTTCGTTTCAAGACAAAAAAAGATGCCTTGGATTTTCAAAGTACATGAAATTAATAAAATCTAAAAAGAAAAGCATATTATTAACTATCAACGTGGGAAATGAAACATCACAAGTGTCATTTCTGACAAATGCATATTATTAACTATCAACGTGGGAAATAGGACGTCACAAGTGTCATTTTTTACAAGTTTTCAATCCATATTTAAAAGTAAAAAATGGACGAACAAGATTGAACCATTTTTTTACTTTAAAAACGACATCGTTTCGCGTGAAAAATTGTTACTTCACAGTTCTGCAAAGTTACACCATAAAACTAGACAGTTACATCGTACTCAACTTGCTAGAAATGAAAATATTCCCCCATTTGATATTCGTCATATGTCAAGAAGCGATATGTTACTTTGTAACATGTTGAGATAAAATGAGAATGACAACGACAGCGGGTTATTTTTTTGTTTCCTGTAGTACACGATGTCCCCATTATAAAGGAAAGAGAAATTAGTATTCTAAAGTGAATTTCACCATTCAGAACCAAATCTACTTTGGGTGATTTGTTAGGTTTGGCGTGGCAAGTAACAACTCCCTAATAAAACAATACCTGACTCAAAAGAAAAAAAAACAGAAAAATGCCATTTAATATCATAAAAGTTGGGAAGGCCCACTATTAAACATTATAAATGCACAATCCCATCATAGAAACATTACACTCTTACATATACGTTCTACTTTTTGTTTTTCACTATGTGAAAATTAAAAAAAAGTAGCTCTGTTTGGATAGCATTATTTAGAATGTTTTTTGAGAATTATTAAAAAATTATTTGGATTTTTTTATTGACTTTTTTTGAAAGGTGAAAAAGTGTTTGGATGTGAAATTTTTTTTGAAGTGACATAATGGTGGTTTGAAAAGTAATTGGGAAAGTGTTTAAATAGTTCAAAAATTTTTAAAAAAGTAGTGAAACGGAAATGGAGGTCCGCTTCATAGATAAAAATGTCTTAGCGTGCCACCAAGTTTTTCATTTGAAATTTCAAATGAACTTTAGAGGCTTTTTACACAATTATTCACAAAAGCAAGCATGTTTATGTTCAAAATTTTTTTAGAAAAATTATGAATAACAAAATGAGATCCATTTTTAGTAGGTTTTGTGGTGTTCAGAGACAAAATTGTCTCAGGCTGAGACAATTTTGTCTCTGAAGCGGACGTTCGCTTAAAGAAGCGGACGTCCACTTCATCGTCCCACCACAAAACCTACTGAAAATAGATCTCATTTTGCTACTCACGATTTTTTCAATTTTTCTAAAAAAATTTTGAACATAAACATGCTTGCTTTTGTGAATAGTTGTGTAAAAAGCCTCTAAAGTTTATTTGAAATTTCAAATGAAAAACTTGGTGAGAAAATTTGGTGAAAAAGTTTGACTAAAAAATTTTAACTTTTTGACCAAAAAATTTTTCACTTATCCAAATGGATTTGGAAAAATTTTTTCTAAAAAATGCTCCAAAAAACCAATCCAAATAGAGCCTTTTGTACATGCAAAGTTGAAGTCTTATAATTTCGTGGTGTTTTTAATTAAAATATAACTAAAGGTCTTGTAATCCATGGATATTTTATTATTTTTATCTCATAAAAATAAAGAGTAAAATGTTTACATTCAAAAGTAGAGTGTATAAATTATTTCCCCCACAGAAAAATATTAAAAGCATGTATATGCTTTTAATGTATGAGTAGAAACAGATCATTAATGTCAAATTACATTGAAAGGAGAAGGGATATACTATTAGTTATGTTCTTCGATATTTATTATAGTAGCCAACAAGAAAAACATGCTATTAAATGTCTTAAATTTAGAAAAGGGTATTACGTTTACCAAAAAATTGTACAGGCACAAAAATATACCAAAAAGCAACAAAGTAAAAGTTGCTTTGAAAATGAAGATATTGCGGTGGAGAAAGATGAAAGGAGGAGATGAAATAGTAAATCAATAGCAAAAGTTAGTTAGTATGGATATATTGTAGTGGACATACTGATAGCTACTTAAAACTTTTAGCGATTAACCAAAGATAATTAAGTATTTATTTCACTATTGAAAATACTGAAAAGGGTAAAATACAATGCACCCCCTTGAACTAAAGGCCTATCACACATTTTCCTTCCTCAACTTTTGATTGTGTAGATCAACCCCTTGGGTTTTAATTTTTATCAAAGTAATCCTGCTGTTTGAAATTTATCCATTGTTTGACAGAATAGTCATGTGCATGACTAACTAAGGCCAATATAATTGGACTAAATTACCCTCCATCGTCATTGCTCTTAAAAAATCTTCACAGCCTGTTGCTTGAAATAAGTAGAGAGAAGAAGAAGTAGGTTTCAAAAGTAGAATAATGCCGGTGAATGGCCTTTTTAAGTTATCAAAAAAGGACAGTTTTTTAGGTTACTGTATATTAACGTTGATTAGACAAATAACACTATTTGACAAGAAGTCAAAAAAATTCTCCACACTCATAGTACACGCTGTGGACATTTGACTTCGTTTTCACCTATTCTCCAAATAATGGTAAGAATAACATTAACTTACTTTTAGATCACCACGAAATATAACTTTATCTAGCAAAAATGGCACATAAAAATGTTAGCCCTCAGCTTTTTGCATTATTTCTATATTAGTTCATAGTGTTTTGGTTTTCTTTCAATTAGATTTAGTGTCTTACATGTCATTTTCAATTTTAAGTATGTCATCTAAATGTTTGAAAGTAAATGTTACACTTCATCAAGATTAAAATATGAGAGATGAAACTGAGATTTTTAAGCAATTGTTTGAGACCACAATCAAAACCACTTTTTTGAGCCTGCATACCATGTTCGGATTTTTAGGAGAAGAGAAAGACTTAAAATGGAGGAGAAATTGTTCTTTTGAATCCTCCCTTCCCTTTGAACGTCAAATTGCGTGCCAAATCTGATTACAACCAAGGGGTAGTGCAATGAATAATGTTTAGCAACCTTGATCAAATATTAATATTTTATCCCGTAAACAGTTTCACCTCAACTTTTTGAATGGAAACCTTTAACTATTAATCTAAATTTATGTCTCTCTGGGTGGCCATTCGTTTGGAATCTTTAGAATTTTCATTGCTTATTTTTCAATCCGCTTCTGATGATCAAATAAAATGCAAATAACTCGTTCTCCTCTATTTGAAAGAACGGTACTTGAAAAAGTCCACTTCAATATTAAATTGGAATAAGTTTGATAACGAGTTACGAAATTTTGGTAATCTTCTCTATTTAATGAAAAGGGAATGAATGGAGAGTCTGCTTATCGTCTGCTCTACACCCCTTGAGCATGTTGCAGCCAATTGCATCCTCCTCTGCATGCAATGAAAAATGGCATGTTTATTTATGGGCTTAAAAGTGCCTAGATTGAAATGATCCAAAATATAAGATGCAAAATTTCTTAAAACTGAAATATTACAGACTAAATTGAGATTAGTCCAAAATATGCTGCCCTAAACTTAACCTCCTCCTGGTCCCATAGCATCAGTAGAACACGCGCTAATTTTGCACGTGAACTTGGCCGGGCATGCACTGCAATTTTCATATCCACATACCCACGTGGCACAGGCGTCATCAATTCCCATTTCTGACGTCATTTTGCGGACATCATAATCCTCGCGTCGCCTTCATGGCTGAGTCAGACAGTATTGGCTCGGCTTTAGCTTAGCTTGGCTTAGAGAAATATTTTGGCATCTTGGCTGCAACCAACACCATAGAATCAGATAGTGGGAAATACGTAATAACAAAGGGAAAAATGAAAAAGGGAAATTTCTTCCCCAAAAAAGGAGAAAAAAGAAGGGGACAAAGCTATGATGAAATAGATTTTAGGAGCTATTTGGTAAATTTTTCAATCAGTACTACTATGAATATCATTAACTCTATTATTAGTATGTGAGTTTTTGACTATTACCCCCAACATGTTTAGCTTAGTAATAGAATGAGCATCATTATCTTTCCTCCCAAAAAAATTAATGAATTTGATAGAATAGTATTTTGAGGAAAATCATAAAAACCTCAATTAATCACTTTTATTCTGATTGAAATATAGTAATAGTTGTTTTCTAGATATTAACAATGGGTGTCATTACTACTAACACCCATTCTTCTTCCCGATTCTCCTACATTAAACACCCCTTAGTCTAACTTAATTAAGAATGATAATAATGTTTTCTAGAATAGATCAATATTAGATATTAATTAGGAATATCGAATTCCTCTTATTTTTCATTTTGTTTTGGGTTTGCTTAGAAGTTCACTAGTTCTTTAGTGTGCATTAATGCGATGCAAAATATAAAATTCTTTGGTTTTCTTGATTGATTTTGATGGGAGACTTTAAAAAGAATTAAAAAATTAGAATAAATTATGACAACCTAAAATATACTTATCTCAGTGATCGAAACGTACCAGACTTGGAGAAAAAAATCGATATAAAAGTTCTTTCTTCATAGCAATATGTATAGATTTTCGAGGGGACTGTTTAATTTTGTCAATCTTTGAATACGAGGATATTTAATTATACGAAGAAATGGTTAATAATTTCCATGTGCTGGAATATTGGTTCAAAACCTTAAAGATTTAAAGGCCAGCTGTATCCATCAATCTGCCTTGATTTGACAATTTGGTAAATTGGCAAAATAGTCTTGAATTATTTGTATAATCTTAGGTTAGCCTGAAACTTTATTTCAAAACGTGGTCCCCAAACCTTTTTGTTGATGCAATTTAGTCCTCAACCATTCTTTCCACCCCCCCCCCCCCCTTTTTTTTTATTTTGAGAAAACCTATACTAGAGGGCAACTTTGGAGAAGGGAGGTGATATGATTTGAACCCCTTTGTTGTGCCCCCGGGCCCAACGCTCAACCAGAGTCTCAGCAACCAAGTCTAACTTTTGGGCTCCGTCTTGTGTAGAGATCACACAAGATTCGCTCTAATACCATTTTGTCACGCTCTGGGCTCGAGGGTTCAGCGCGAAACTAGAGTCTGAGTAGACAAGTCCAACTATTTGAGCTCCGCCCTCGCTAGCGCAAAATGAATATCCCAAATTGGACTTGAGTGCTTAGGCTCAACTTATACATTGATCCATGTTAGTTCAATCTTTTGATGTGGGACAGGGTATCACATCCTTAACCACTGAAAAAGAGACATAAAGTTCTAACCGTTTGGGCCAATATTTGTTACTCCTAAAACTTCATTTTATGCAGTTTTTCTACTTGATCAAAATTAAAGAAAAAACGAGCCTATCAACTGTAAAGTATTGCACCACTTAACTAAAACTAATCCTTTGTGGTTTGTTGAAAAGAATCTACAGGACAGGCGTCCAGGCTGTCCTCCCCCCCCCCCCCCTCCCCCGGCCCCCTCTCTCCTTCCTTCCCTTTTTTCTTATGCTAAGGGAGGGAGGGAGGGAGGGACTATTTCCTCCATTGGATTTGTCTTGAATATTAAAGAATTTTAAATATTTTAATTGAGAATTCATACTCTAAAACTGCGAGAAAGTCTATGTTAAATGCGCACAGGCTAAGGAAAGACTGTCAATTTCATAGCACAAAACAACAGATACGACAAAAAAAAAAACAACAGATAACGACAAAAAAAGCCACATATTGCAACAGCAGCAATAAACCCACACACTAAGACTGGCGGCTTTAAGGGCGAGGAGCCATATGAGAAGAAATTCTCGTGTAGTCTTTATCCATTTGATTTGGATAGGTAATGATTTTAGACAGTTGTTCAGCCACGACCACAAAACTTTCCAACGGACTCTAGTGGAGTAAACAAAAAGTTTTGAGACCAAAAACTCAAATAATAAGCTGAAATGTGATAATTTGAAAGAAGTAATTTTGAACAAAGTACCCATCTGCAATTGGTATATTAACGCTTTAAAAAGTTTTGAATGGACAAAGAAATTGTTCTTTTGCATTCCGATCAGATGAAGGAGCACTTAATTGCGTGGGAGCTTATTCCTCTCTTCTTCATTGAAGTTCTATAGCTTAGAATAGGGTTCAATTCCTCTCTCTCCCTCAAAAGAAAAAAAAAAAAGAAAATTCCCTAGGAGCAATGTGTGTTCATTCTCTGAAAGCACAACTATATACTCTTCATGCAATGTAGTGTTTTTTTTTTTTTTTTTTTTTTTGGGGGGGGGGGGGGGGAGGGGAGGGGGGGAGAGAATCAAAAGAGCCTACAAGCACTTGAAATAAAGAACAATGAATTAGTAACTTTTTAATATCATAACTCACAGGAAAATAGTAAGTTTTCGCAGAAAAGTAGAAAGTTTCAAAACTTACTATTTTTATCCAAAAACTTACTTTTTTTTTTTTTTACTATTTGTCATTACAATATTTTCCTGAAAAGAATACCGTAGCTGTCCAATAAAACAATTGGAAAATGTTACAATAATCTTTATTGTAGTTTAAGTACTCTTCTCTTCTCTAAATATGAAAATGTCCTAATTCACAGTCCAAAATCCAAAAATTCTGACTAATCTTGATCAGTTAAGCTGTTAAATGACCGCATAAATTACTAAAAAAATTATGAGTGGATTATGTAAACATTTATATATTCAGATCTTAAAATTCAGAGAGCATTTCATTTTTCTTTATGAAATTATTGTAGTTTTTTTGCTTAGCTACTCTTAGAAATTATTTTCACATTTTTGCCACTTGTTAAATTTCAACGACCTCCTTCTGCAAAATATTTAAACGGACAATGTGAAGATTATGTAACACAATGTGAAATTAATGGAGGTCATTATAATAATTTTACAAGTTAGAGTGGAGCTCTATGTCATTATACCTGAAGTAAGAGAGAGTCAGCATGGTACCACCAAAACAGTGAAAAATTAATCGAGCAAAAGTGCAATCTATGGGTAGTGAGGAAATCTTTAAAACGGGACAAAGCACATAAACCATTTTGTAGGGGAAAAGCAAGCCTAATTTTCGAAAATGGAGCCAATTCGCCCTAGGGCTCTTTTTCACTTCACGACAATAAAATCATGTTTGTTAATGTTTGTTGTGTGTTTGTATTTTTCCTTTTCTTTTTCTTCGTTGCTTTTGCCTTGATTGTATTTACTATTAATCATCACTTGCATATTTCTCTTTCTGCACCAAACAATTAGTTGCGTTGCTAAGATTGACAAAGGCCATGGAACTTTTATACACCAACTGATAGGAAGAGCAATACAATTATACAAACTAAGAGAAAATCTCATAAAGTCAAATTTTTGAATTATTTATCTGCAAAGGAAAGCTAAGTAGCCTATTCATCATTAAAACTATCAAACATTATGATTTTGTCTAGGCATCCAAATCTGACCATTAACTCTTGGGGTGTATATGCATACTTGGATTGCATGAAAATTTTAAGATATGTAAATGTGGATTTATTTTTCCTTGTTCAATTGATTGCTACTTCTCGTATGATCATAAACTTTCGAGTTTCAACTGATTGCAAGAAACAAAATTACATTCACATTCTAGATGTATTAGAATTATTTTAAATTTTATTTTTTATTTAAAGCTTTTTTTTATCACCTAAAAAACTTTATTCTCAAAGTTATTAACTTATCCTAAACATTTAATTGTTCACATTGTTAATAAAAGTGAATGGAAAACATGTATTTTGATGTTACTATGGAGACATGCACATGCTTACGTTAAAAATGTAACATGAGATGTACACAACACAAGCATGTTTCTTGTACGAGTTAAAAAGAAAAATAATGTAAGCAACTAAGGTAATTTTAGAACAATTTGAAACTTATAAGCTATCAATTACCCCAAATAAAAGTTTGAAGTGCAAATTAAGTAATTGATAAGACATGAAGAATACAGAATGGATATCTGTTCCCATTTTTTGTTAGCAAAGTGGCTCCAATAATTTCTTTCTTATTCTCTCCTCGTAGTGTTATACTTTACCTCAACATTCCTACTAAGTCAAACTACATTATCCATTTTGTTATAAAAAAATTAGAACTTCCCAATTATATCACCTATCAATGATCAGAGAAAAAATACAAAATATAAAAACTATTAAGATGCAATTTCTTCCAAACAAGAATTGAAAAGGCACCTTGTCAATTAGTATAAATTTTGATGGTGAGAAATTAAATTAGCCTTACTATAAGTGTTTTATTGCAATAAATAATTGATGCAACTACATGTAGATGCTGTACTCATCTTTATGTGATTGGAGGGAGATGTATCATTGAATGAGGTTTTTCCAAGAGGGAAGTCATTTTCTCCAGGCTTGCGTCCACAACAAGAATAGTGTTGGAAAACTGCTCTACACGTGCATTGACACTTTCAAGCTTAAGATTCATTCCTCTCACGCAAAATGAAATTGTGACCAATGTTTATGGACGGGACCAAACTACATTGCTAGATCCATTGATCTGTCAAACCAGTTCGATCAGTTTATAACCTTCTTCTTGTATCCACTTTGACCACAAAATTCCCCTATAATTTTAATATGACCACATATCCCTCATGTAATTTTATAAAATGTAGAAATTGGACGGAACTTTCTGCACTAGGCGTGTGTAACTCATTCACCGTCACAGAATATTTCATATAAGTATAATGAGATTTAAAATATTTCGAAGATATTTTGTGATGGAACATTGATTCCATCCATTTTTCACATTCCATTATATTACAGGAATTATGCGGTCATATTAAAATTATAGAGGGTTATGTGGTCGAAAGTAATATCATCGGGAGTTATTAATAATTTACCCTTATTTTAATGAAATCTTAAAAAGCATTGAAAGTACATTGAGAAGAAGTATTGAAACTAGGATGCATACACATTGAAAAATCAGGAAAAATAGAGGATAGATTTTGTGTAGTATATACCGTCAGTGTAAAAAAAATTTTTTTTTTTAACATATGAGATAAGACTTTATAAAAATATAACTTATGTTATTTGTCACACATCTACCATTCACATTGCATATAAGATAAGCGTTTCGAATCCTCCGTTTGGAAAGGCTCCTCTATCCCTTCTGTCCTGCTTTTATAAAATTGTCGTGTGTATTAGTCTATGATGTTTTTTAAAAATATATGTGGCAGCTGTATAACGGCAGGACAAAGAGGACAAACAGCCTTTCAAGATGGAAGATAGATTTAAAGCGAGTCTCTTCACTTAGTCCAAATCACGTGCCAACTTATCATAGCCTTGAGTACTGATTGAAAAACACATCTCGGAAAGCTGTAGCTAGTGGAAAATTTTTCAAAAGAAAGATGGTAGATAAATTCAAACTAACACGTCTTTATCACTTTGGAATTTCCCTCTTGAGATAGAGGGTCCTATAATTAGCTTCGATTGAACTGCTAGGCTGGTTAATCAGCTCCGAGTATGGAAAAATTGTAGTGAAGTATTTCAACGATTCGCAATCTAGATCAAACTGTTTCACATAGTTCAAATCTGAGCTAATTATAAAACGAAAAAGAAAATATGAAGGTAGTAATACATATATCGACTATGTGAAATGCAAATAACCTTATTAGGTTACTTTAACAATTATTGTGTTTAAATTCCATAATTAGCAACAAAGAGATACAAGGAAAGTGGTTTCCCTCCAAGGAGAAGTGAAAATCAAGGGTGAAAAAGAATAAAAGAAACCCAAAGCGAAAAGATGAAGATGTAGGAGAATAAAGAAAACCCAAAGGTTAAAAAAATGAATAGAGAGTGCCCTGTACACCCATTTTCATACGTGTAGCTTCATAAATGATTGCTATGTATATGCTATAGACTCCATGCATGCCATCTGGAAATGGACGTATGGATGGCAAAGATGATTACGAATACTAACGCTTGATTGTTGTCAAAACAAAACTACAACTTGCAAGTGTCTTGGTACTAGGAGTATTATCCAGCACAGGGAGGAAGCCAATTTAGATTTAGGTGACATTGACACGTATTTATAGATAAAAAGTAATTTTGTCAGTTTCAGTAAACATTCACCTTAAATTTTCATGTATACATCAAAAGTTGCTCAATTCTCATTATAGTTACATGTGTACATGGGGTTGAATTTATGAACAGGATTTCATTATTACATGTTTCTTTATAGGGCAGATAAGTAGATTTTACATGGGTTGAACTTAAGAATAGGATGTCAATATTACATGTTACTTTAAAAGTGTAGATAAGCAATTTTAGTGTAACATGTAAGATTTGTGGTATATATTTAAATGACAATTTGTTTTTCAAAATTATTGCATCCTAGAAAAAGTTATGAAATTTATGAGTTTCTCATCTTCTGCCACAGTTAAAAGTTGTTGTCCCAAATTAGTGCAATTTTGTAAGATAACACCCAAATGGAAGTGAAAAAGTAGAAAAGGATGGACTGTGATAAATGTTGGGTAAAGCCTCACACTGACTGCAAACTAAGTGCAGAGATGAGTGAAATTCATGTTTCATTTTGTCAGTCAAATTCGTAAACTTTAATTTGTGAAGGACTAACTGATTGAAAAACTTGAGGAGTCAAGATTGTGGTACCAATAAACATATATAATATAAATAAAACTGAATTTTTCCTCAAACTTATAAGCAAAAGAATTGGAAAAGGACCAGGAAAGGTACTTGTAATTGTGATCCCCAATCTTCATCCACAATCAATGAAAACGTAGTACATGGTGAATTTTGCTTATTATATCTGACAAAAGAATTTTCAGACTTCTTACGTAGATAAGGTGACTAGCCCAAAGAAAAAGATGAAATTAAAATTCAACTCATTATCTTTGAACTATTTTGCAATGATTTTCCTGTTCATCTTCAATGCTAATCTGCTTATTCCAAATTTCCAATGGGCTACCATGAATAACATGCCCAAATGTTTAAACCAACTTGGTCACTGAAGTAGACTTCTTTCACTGTTTATTACGTAAATACTTTGGCAAAAAGGGGCAAACAAAGACAAATTGAAAAAGCATTTGTCAACGTGGCAGAGCTTGGCATTATCATATGTCATTTGTTTTTGCCTTTGACATATGAAATCTATTGCGCATAAACATGTTGGTTCTTGTACAGAAACATTCAAAATTTGATAATAACAACGACCATCTCTCTTTCTGGGCATATTTGTCAAAATATGAATCACAAATTGCAAAATAGATATGTTGTTGATACATATGTTAAAGTAATAAACACACCTACCAGTTGCTCTAGGCTTCAATGAAAAAGCCAGAAAAGGTCTCATTCTTAGCTGTGACACAAGAGGGTTCGTACCAGATTCTAGGGAACATTACTCACGTATGATATGGTCCACGTAATTTTTTCAGTATATGTGAGAGAAAGAGATAGAGAACCCCATAAATATCTATGGAGATCATGGTTCGTCATCGTGGATCGCGATCGCGGTTGTTTCATATTCGTCACGGTGTATCAGCTAAATATCGAGTGATACGCACATTATAATATATAAAAAATTTTAAAAATCTAAAAAAATTACTAAAAATAAAAAATACCATAACTAACACAATTATCAAATTAAATTTACTAAATACTTACATTGTCATATATAGTCACTTAATAGTCACTAATTATTTAAATAAATGTTACATAACTGTAGATCTGTAACATTAGTAATAAATGATTTTAGCATCAATTTTATATGACATCACTTAAATATAATAATAAAACCATTATATCTTATATAACACAATAAAAATTATACAAAGGAAGTAGTAATGTTTACTTGAATACAAAAAAAGAAAGAGATACATATCGAATAATATTACAAAGTACAAAGACATAAAGAAGCAAGCGTTTCTTAACCATATTCTCAATAATAATTTCCATCATAAATTGATCAATTGCAATGCCCAAGTGATTGATCTCAAATTCTAAAATAAAAAATAACAATAATAAATATCATTGAAATATTAAATTCAAGATGTATGTGTAGATCTTGAATTCTATCCAATATAGAAACAATATATTTTTACTTTCTTTACATACCTCTTAATACCATGTAGAATGACGAGGAGGTTCAAATTCATGCTCCTCTCTTTGCCTATTATAGTAAGAATAAGGCATTTGTTGCGCAGCACCCATGAATATGTGTGACTACAGAGAGTTAGGTTATATTTTCAGCACTTAATAAAATTTCGTGCTAAATGATAGTAACAGTCAAATGAGCACATCCAAAATTATGAACACCCAAGTCCACAAGAAAGAATGAAACTACGCCAGTTGCAACCTCCTCAGCTGACGCAAGATTCGATGGAGATGAACATACAATCGGCCCGTCATTGTACCTAAAAGGCATATGCTCCTTGCCTTTATGTGTATGACATGTGTTTAATAATTGCTACAATTTACGATATTGTTTGGTGGATCATTCTAGTATATGATTATTATTCTTCAACTTTTTGTTTTCCTTTTAGTAGGAAGAGTTGTGTTCACGTCTTTAAGTTTTTGGGTCCATAACGTGCATATCGGATATATATCATCGAGATCTCGGCCAATATTCACCGATACGGTATTATACCGTTCATATCGGTGGATATCGCCGATTTCTCTGTGATATGTGTCCGATATAGTTCAAAAAACGATGCAGGTAACGGTATCATAATGATAGACTCTGTTCCAATTACGATTCGGGCGATACGTAGCGGACTCGGATAATATGGGGAACCATACTGGAGATAGGAGGCTTTTAATGAGCTGAACAATGGACAATTCTATCTAACTCTTTCGCCATCAAATAGTTTGATACCTTAGATACTAGCTACTACTCTTATGTTAAATTAATGAAACTCGAATATTCATTCTGTGTGAAAACGTGAAAGATTTTTCTATCCTACTTTTTCCGATGAAGAAACGTGAAAGTTGTTTCAAAGAGTTTTCAGTTTTAGACAAATCCCAATTTAGTTCAGAGAAACCACTCCCCCTTTTGATGATATGTCCTTTACAGCATGTCGGCTAGGACAAGTGAAAATGAACGGCGTTGTATGGAACACACAGGCAAAGTCAGCAAGCAACCACTCATTCTTCAGCTATTACTAGCCTGCACTCGTACTCTTACGATTAAATCCAATACTGCATAGTTCCATCATCAACAGGGAAATAACTCTGATTTCCCAAATGTATTGAAGTAGTTTGGGGCACTCTACGACGTTGCTGAGAAAAAGGGACCATGACAGACTGTGATACATCTTCCTGAGACGATATCAATATGTACGGTAGCATATAGTGTCCAAGAATTGGGAAAAGTATACAATACACCACGTGCATTGCCACGTGGTGTACTAGAATCAATAATTTATCGCCATGTGGCAATGGTGGGTCATACCTTGTATTATTTGGCGATGTGTGATTGGTTCTAGTGCACCACGTGGCACGCCATGTGGCGTGCGTGGTGCACGCAATACTCACTCCAAGAATTGGTCCATTTCCTGGACAGCCTGCTGTTTTGGGACCATGAGACAGGAAAAGGGAGTACCGCCATGTTTGGAAGACTTCTGTAGACTTTCATTCTATCGTCAAAAAACCGAAGAATCCTTTAGAATCCTTCATAAGATATGTTACATAGGATGTGTACAGTTCTTTTGATACACACACTGAGTTAATCCATAAATTGCAAGAATTGCTGCTAGTTCGACTCATGTAGTACACTTCTTCTTCTTCTTTTTTTTTTTTTTTAACAAGAAAGCAAGCTAATGTCCTCAACAGTCAACATTATGAAGACAAGCAAAATTGAACAGTGTGAAAGATTCAACTTGCTTCCTTTTCTGAGCTATTTGGGAGCAACATTAACTGGAAATATATATAAAATAAAAAACAGAAAATAGCTTTTCAATGTAATATCTGGTCATCAGATAGCAAAAGCATAGCCAGGCCATCCTCTCATGTCGAGAGTTGACCGTATCAATTATTTAATAGGCCATGCTGTTAGGAAACAGTTTTTTGTTCGCTTTCCCTAGCGCAACAGAAACCTGACATTGCAATTGTTCCTATTCTACATTTTTTTTTTTTTTATCTTCAATACAATATATCTACCACTAGAATTTAGACCAGATTAGCATTGCACCAGATAACTGAATAGTAGGCTGGCTTGAAAGTAGTGCGTAATTCCGTGCCTCGACAATGATGAATGACTAAATTCAGAAGTTCATGGTGGTTTAAACAGATATCCACAATGCTCCCTCCTCTTTTAAATAGCATATAAATCACAGAGAAAAGGGAATTTTGGAATAAGAACTCCATTCACTCAAGGATAGCAAATGATCAATCAAATATTCCTGGGATTGGAGGTGATGAGCCCTTCTGCTATTCTTAGAAACAATGAGAACATGCGATTCCTTTTTGCAACCCGTGCATTATAACATGCCGCAACTCAGCAGTTACAACTCCGGCATAAGTTCAGATGAAAATATGTGACAAGACGGACTACCCACTTTCCGAAGCAAACGAATGATTCTGCTGCACTTTGATCAATTAAACGTAAACAGTCCAAGATTGATTTGATTTTCTACTAGACTAGATGCTTATGAACTGTATAGTGTGACAAAACAATTATGCTTAATTTTCTACTACACTAGATGCTTATGAACTGTATTAGTATGACAAAACAATTATGAACCTATCACTGATGCCAGAGCCAGAATCTAAACCCCATGATAGTTCACGATAATCAAAAACTACAGTTTGCTACCTTCTCTTCATTTTGTGAAGCCGAAACCACAAGGATGTTATGTAGGTCACAAAAAGCCCACCTACTTCGGGCTACATATGCTACACAATATACAGATGTGAAGAGACATTACAAAGCTTGAAACATGGCACCTAATGCTCATGTTTGACACGTGCCTTGAGAATCCCAGGAAGGGGAGGTGAGGCAGGAGGCCTTGCCGATATATTTGGCCTGGGAGGTTGAGGCACTTGAGGTTGAAACATGTTGGCCATGGAACTTTCACCTCCGTCGGCAGAAACATTTTGTGCCACAGTGTCACTCTGCGGCCTCTCACAAAGTTTCATTGCCTTGAGAACATAATTATCATCATGTAGCTCAAAAGGAATACTGCAATTAGTAAATCGAACAAAATAAAGAGGACTTCAGAAGTGGATAGACTGCTTATCAACAAAGCACAGAACAATCTGAACTTCAGACCTGTTATGCTAATCTTTTAAGTATCTGTCTATACGTATAACGTTCTGGACAGCATTTTATAACTTGCAACTCGCTCAAAAGCCAGTATTTCATTAAGGCTCAGATAAGACTGCAATTTCATTGTGACAAACTCAAATGCTCACAAAACCATCTTACCTATTAAAGTCAAAATGCACCAGCTGCATATCTTCTGATATTTCCACCTCGACTGTGGCGTGAGGACGCGTCTATAAGTTCCAAAAAAGAAAGAGGATCGCACTATATAAGAAACAGAAATGCCAACTAAGATTTTGAAAGGCTAAACATAGACACATCAAGATGCTAAGTGAATTGATATATTTTCTTCCCTTACATATCAAAATGACTTAGAATGGTCCTCTGATCATAAATTAGACCTGTAATATATCATGCAACATAACAGTGGCCAGAAAAATGATACCTCAGTACTTAGCAAAATGAATCATTGCACAGCCTTACATGCAAATAAAGCAATAACCTTAAAAGCCTTTCAAACAAGCAGAGGAGAGGAGTTTTTAAATAGCCCTTATACCTTCCACTGCTAAGCATATAATCCTGCAGAAACATAATGTAAGTTCAATCCATTGAATGATCACTGGGATCACATTGTCGCACTGTGTGCTACAATATTCCATCTACCTCACCTAAATCTCAAATACTTTTCTTCCGGATGCCAGTCAAGCATAATAATCCCCTAACTTAGTCTTTCTATATTTGTATCAAGCTACCGTGGTGTCATTTATCATGTTTTAAGGCACTGAAGCCCTTAAATCATGTAATGGGGGTGAAGCACCCAAAGCAGATGGTTACAGAATCATCTTCAGGCAGAAATGCTATTAGGTTGAAAAGGAAGAGGTTATAGATGTATCTTAGATATTATCACCCCCATGAGAGCTACAATGCCACCTTTGTCAATCCTCAAAACAAGATATGCATTGACATAAAGACTTGCAACCCACTAGCATTGCTTGAAAGACTTGCAACCCATTGGCATTCAAGTGAAAGAAGTTGTCTGCATTTCAATATCAAAAAAAATCAGACAAAAGATTGTGTGGACGCAAGCATCAGAAATGGTGGTTGGAAGAGTGACATGCAAAACAGAAAGAGAAGACATGCCCACACAAACGGGAGCAACCTTTCTTTGTCTTACTGAGAAAATCGACTTCCATCCAAACTGAATGAAGTGGACAAAGTTTTGAGCATCTTCTGTCTAATTCATTATAATATTGCTAAATGGGCTTTCCCTATGGTTTTCAGACAGTAAGCGACCTCCATTTATTACTATTTATCCAAGTGATGGAAGCTTCACTGGATGATTCGAAGAGCTCTGAGCTGACAGAGATAGGTGCTCGAGGGCTTTGAGATAAACAAGAATTGATATGATTGTGAACATCAGCCACCTTTTATTTGTTGATGGGACAGTATTGATGTCTTTTGAGGTTAATTCCAACTTGGAGATATATTTTGGGGCAGGAAGTGTTTACTTCTGCAACAATATTCCACACTGAATCTCTGTAATGAAGGCTTTCTTTGGGGTAAAGCCATTACGTAAGAAGTAGAAGGCCTCAGAAATAAGAAAGAAAAGACAGAATCTTGCCTATCAAACTGGCTAAGAGTTATACTATTACTATGAATAAAAAACCAAAAACATTATACTCATCTAAAATATTTGTTTTGTTACGTGTTTATTCACCCTTTGTTGATCTCCTATCTTTCTCTATAGTGAAAATAATTGAGAACTACAAGCCACTCCCTCTGTAGTGAAAATGATTGAGAACTACAAGCAACTGCCTCTGTAGTGAAAATAATGGAGAACTACAAGAATTCCTTGTGAGAGAGAGATCAAGTGAAAAAAAAATTGAAAATCTACCACTTAGTCAAATTGGGATTATAATATCCACATCTAAGCAACGAAGGGTCCTGACCTCCTGGGTGTGAAGAGTTTAGAGTGGTTGGACAAAGCATTCTATGGGAATAATTAATGAATATTTATCAAGATGAAGATATATTTCCAAGGAGTATATTTAAACAGCAAAGGAAATATTGCATTCTTACAGCATACCAGAGTGGATGGAAGAAGTTTCAGAAATACATTTGCTTTGAAAGTTACATGGAAACTGAATTCAATTTTAAAAGTACATCTAGAATAGTGGCAAACCTCTAAAAGAAACTAAGCCACATCCATTTAGCATTGTAAGGACTATGAAGTTATGCAGGCTAATTGGATGACTACAATGATCATAGTGTGGCATGGCAACCAGTTTCAGAAGGAACATACAAGATAAGAAGCTGTCAATTGGATGAGTTTGAAACCTGTACAATTTTAGATGATACTGACAGCATGGAAATGAGAAGTTGTTGGAGAATACAACAGCTATTTTTCCTGTTTGGTTATGTTGGTATATAAATCCTAGACACATAGGTTAATTCAGATGCCAATTCCATTACAAGCAGACATCTGGAATTTATGTCCCCAAAGAAGTGAAATTCTTTGCTTGACAAGGCAGTTCTGGAAAGAAATCTAAGATTATAATTTGAAAAAAGAGAAACAACAATAAATATCATTTAAGTATTGATTATACCAAAAGGATGAGGGGATGCAAACCATCTTCTTTTATGTTATCAAAGTGCAAGAAGCATTTGGAATTTACAACCAGGCATGCAGAGTATACAGCAGGCAATGTGAAAAAACCAGTAATAAACTCTTCATTCATCTGGAAACTCTACAGAGAAAGAAAATAAACTGAAAGCTAGGTAATGACCTTTTAAGCATTTTCTTAATATATTAGGGGACAGAAGAGAAACAGCAGGGCAATCAAAGAGACGGAAAACTACTTGCATCATTTTAAAATATAAGTGATGAAGATTTCCTCACTAATCAGAATCCTCTTGCCATATTTTTTCACAAGAAGATTGATATTTCCTTTTTCTGACAATAATTTGCTGCTTTAGATTGCCACCCATTTGAACACAACTGGCAGTGCCTTATGCCCTTTCAACAAAGATCTACTTCTCAGGGATGGGGTTTTAATAATCGAGAATTCATGTTCAGATACTTCTTTTAATAAAGGACATTTGTAAATGCTATAGGTCCTGTCAAAGTGTCTCCTCAAATGCGGTACACATGAAACACTATGTCACACCACTTAAAGCAGGTAATTCTCATTACCCATATTTATAACAAATGCAACCAGCTGACCATTCTTACAGAAGTTATTTTTGCTTAGCAAGGCTTTCTTTCACTAGAAGGTTTCACATAGAAGGCTTCAACAGTTTCTATTTCTTTAAAAAGTTTTATCTTACAGAGAGAGGGGGTCATCCATATCAACAGATGCCAAAATTGATGACTCACTAATCCTTATGTGAGATCTGTGTCAATAGTACCACAAATGAACTTGTCAAGCAAGTCTACCTGCACCAATATAAATGGCAAAGCCACGCCACCGCTGGGAGCATTCCCTGAACCAAACAATTGCTCATTGCGCTGTACGAGGTTCTGAAGACCTATGTACTTCACAAGTGAAAAAGTGAAAAAAGAAACACACGAATCATAAATATAACAGAAAATGACAACACCATAAGAAGCGGGAAAAAAAAACACTGCAATATTCAAGTTAGCAACAAAGTCGGTATATAGACAGGTAATTCATACTTGTTCCTCCAATTCTTCCAGATAGGCTGCCTTTTTTTCAATCCTATTCCTTATTCCAAGTCGATCGTTCTGAGATTTCAACATTTTGAACAAGTTATTTTAGCAGGAATAAAATCGAAATATCTCCCTACCACATATGTCCTCTGCTATAACAGCAAACAAAAACGAACAACTGAAAGTTACTTAAATGGAAAGAAGAATTCAAATAAAACCTTTAACTCTTCAATGTCATTCAAGCTAGTACGCGGTAGACCCTTCCACTGTATTTCCTTTTTGTCTTTGGAGATTATATCCATTGCCATAAGAACATTCAGAGCATCATAAACTCTGCGCCTTATATTTTTCTCATCATATTGTTGCTGTCACACATGAAGACAAATTAGAAAATTTATTCCTGTTTGGCTTTGCTGAAAATTTTGTATGTCCTTTCTTATAACAGCTAAAACCTTGAAAATCAAAGGAAACCAATGACCCAGGAAAAACGGGATAAACCTGATCTGGAGATGACAGACTATTGTTAGGATATGCAAATTCAGCTACTAGTTCATCTGCAACCTGGGGGAAAAAAACACTCAGGCTTTGATATTGCATTCCTGACAATTAATTAAATAACAAAAAGAGAACAAATGATTGCCCAAGCAAAGGGAAACAGAATCATAAAGCATTTTCATTCACAGCATTTACAATTCTCAAACTGGACCCAAACTTAATTTGAATACCTAATGATAAAATATCCCACCCAATCCCAAAATTTGAAATGTCCCAAGAAAGAAAGAAGTAATTATTCATGATTGGTATCAGATTTTACATACCTAAGGAAAGAATATTATGTCAAATCCTCAACTTCTCTTATTTTTAGTTCATTCCCATTTTGTAGAATTGGTTTTTAAGGTGAATGGAACCCACTGTGGGAAACCCTCTCCAGCACAGTGGAACATCGAACCATAGGAGAAGGAAGCACTTCACTACTGCCCCTACCAAAGTGCAAAGGTCCGAGACCCATTAACATAGTGCCTGCCAGGTTCATGCACTTGCACTGCAAGTGGATCCCAACAAGCGGCCTTACTGAAGTGGAATACCAGCCTCGTACCACCTGGCACTCTTAGTCTACCAACATGGTGATTCATATTCTTGAGCTAAAAGCCATTTCAAGATGTTCTTATTTGCTTCTCACAGTGATATTTCAACTTATTTTAAGCTGAAAATATCTACTTTTGAGAAACAGCCCCACAGGTGCTTTTGTGAGATAGCTTTTGATTTTCAAGACTTGAAAGACAAAAAAACCTATCAATAATTTAAACAAATACTTCGAGAATCACTTTTTTAAAGCAGCATCAGCAAAGCTGATATCAGTATATATTTTTATGCTGTGGCTGCAATGGATGTCTAACTTATACAAGGAGAATTATTGCAAATCAAAAAAATTTCTGCCACCTACTATTTCAGCAAAATGGACCAAAATTTCAATGTGTTCAAGCAAAAAGCATATAAATTCACTTTCTGAATTAATAGAGGAAAACACAATCTGATGCTAGGAGAAATTCCATCTGGGAAGGAAAAAAAGGTTTCTTTTCACAAGCATAGTAAGAAGGATAGTCTAGCTCAGTCATTGCAGAAATGTCATAATTGAGTTGTTTTAGGATTTAAATTGCTATTCTTGTTTTATTAATTTAGGAGTTTATTGTTATTTATTTTCTTTGAAATTCAAGTTAAGATAACTGTATTATAATAAGAAGAAAGAAATCCTCGTTTTGGACAGGATAAGACTTTCATATACTTCAATTCTTAGCAGTTCGATTCAATTCCATACTTAACTTTTCATGATAACTGCTGCATGTTGAGTTTTTTTTTTTTTTTTTAATTCTTTTCTAAAAACTGAGAGGCTTTCAGTAAACAGCCCCTATTCAAGGTTATTTCTTGGCTTGTCCCAAAAACTAAAGCTTTTACCATAAATCAAATCCTTCTATGAGGCTTCTTCCTACGTCACAATCTCAGCTTTGAAATTCTGTCTCACTTAAATGTTGATCATGCTTTTCTTAGAAAAGAGCCAAAGTTTAGGCTATTATCAACACTTTCAAACAGACACTTCTCCAAATTACAGAAATACAAAATTTAAAAAAAAAAAAAAAGGAAAGACTCCAACAACCGAAAGAAAAGGAAGCACAGATCTGTCATCCAATATTTAGAAGTAGTAGAAAACTTCTAGTCTACAAGCAACATGTTTTCAAAAACACACTGTATGGGTTTATAAAATTAAAATATAATAACATGAAACTAAAGCATCAAAAGAAGCCTAAAGTTTAAGCTATAGTACACCAAAGCAATGCATGTGCAACAACCAAATCGTTCCTAAATTATTGGAATTTAGTTGTTCAGTTTTAAGTTTTATTTTAGAATACCAGAAGTTTATGTATAAAATATTGGCTCCGTTTGGATAGCATTATTTGGAGTGTTTTTTCAGAATTATTTGGAAAAATTATTTGGAGTGTTTTTGTTGACTTTTTTGAAAAAGTGAAAAAGTTTTTGGTTTGTTTAAAAACTTTGTAACAACTTTAGGGACTTTTTATACAATTATACAAAAAAGCAAGCACGTTTATGTTCAAGATCTGCTTAGGAAAATTCAAAAAATCACGAGTAACAAAATGAGATCCATTGTCGGTGAGTTTTGTGGTGGGTTTTTGTGGAACGAGCATTGGTGCCAGACTCACGTTTATGCTCGAGTGTCCAGTACTAGTGCTCGTTCCAAAAAACCCACCAACAATGGATCTTATCTTGTTACACGCGATTTTTCCAATTTTTCTAAACAAATTTTAAACATAAACGTACTTGCTTTTGTGAATAATTGATTAAAAAGTCCATAAAGTTGTTACAATGTTTGAAAAAACACTTGAAATTTAAAATGAAAACTTGGTGGGAAAATTTGAACGAAAAATTTGACAAAAAATTTTTCAACTTTTTCTCAAAAATTTTTCTATCAATCCAAACACACTTGCAAAAATTTTTTCGCAAATACTCCAAATACTGGTATCCAAACGGAGCCATTATTTACTGATCTAAAAAAAAAAAAATCCTATTCAAGAATGAAGGCTAATTTGCACAAAATATACGATTATCTCTTACCGATGGAACTAAATTCAATTGGACATTCATAAGTTATAAATTGTACCCACGGATTTGAAGACTGAGTGTCAATTCTCTAAAAGTAGAAGTTAGGGATGAAATTCTTTACTGCCAAAATGGTTCTTGCAACATGCCCTGTTTCTCCTTGTATACTTAAAATTTCTTTCATGCTAAGAAATTAATAGAATGCGTCTTAATTCAACAATGTAGAATCCAAAGCTCATTCGATGTAAAACAATATTCAGTTACTCATATTACTCACAACGTTTCCTAATTCATTTTTCTGCCCATATTTTTATGATAAAATGCACTAAATTGCACTAAGCAATTACTATACATTTCAAATAGTTATCAAAGTTAAGCGATGTTCCCATGGTGTTTCAAAACTATTTTTGGGTTTTCTAATTCTAGAACACCACAAATAAGTTGGGAGAGGAGATTTTGAAACATGGCAACATTCTTTTATAACTCAGCTGCAGTCTATCCAGTCTGGACTTTGGTTCACGCTAAGAGGCCATACGCTGTTGCCTTTAAAACTAATGAGAATAAAATACATAACTACAAACAAAACACGTTAATTTATCAGCAATTCTGAAGACGCAAAACAGTTTAAAGGAAATCACATTACCTTTACAATTAGTGCATTTTGTAAGTGTCAAATTTCCTAGTATCTATTAACCCATTCCGACCTCCAAAGGTCATCGACAAATTTGGGAAAGAATGAATATTCTATAGCTAAACAAAAATGACCAGGTCATAATGCTAAAGTGCTTCCACATTTAATTTTAAGCAAAAAGTGAAATTACCACCAGATGTTTATAAATGACCACAAATCATCACATCTACCAAACTTCTTGTCAAAAGAGGTTTCAAAAGTAATGTTTTGTATCATAGGGAACAATCAGATAAAAAGAATTGTTGCTTAGAGAACTTATGCATCTACTTCAAAACTTAATATAAACCAAGATATGCCTGAAGAATCTTAGAAATGAGTATGTCTTTCAGACAAGAATTTCCAATCTCACAAAGAAAGTAAGGGTCAGTAATATTTAGCTATGTTTCAATAATGTTCTGATGCAGTCAAGCTACTCCCTCTGGATATAAAATCTGCCCCACAAGTCTAAAATAGCAAACAGATGAAAAATCCCAGCATCCTCCATTTACCAGTATCATCTTTGTATACAAACTGTCTGAAAAAAAAAATACTAGCTACACAAGTTTTAAATAGCATATATAAACAGCTCCACAGGTCTAAACTAGCAAAATGAACACAAAGAACTCAGCATCTTTGTATACAAACTGTCTCGAAAAATACTAGCAGCACATCTCATTCACCAGTACCATCTTCCATTGTCCAATGTTCCCTAAGGTTACATTAATAGCATACACACATTGATGGTTTCTGCACATGACCTTTTTGACCATAAACTCAAGTAAGTTGTTCAACCTATTACACATTTATCCCAATGTCACCTTGTGAATAATGTATGAAAATGTAAAGAGACTCTTAAAATGTTCCACACCCCACCCTAACAACTATGGATTTATGGGATATAGCCACAAACTAGAATCTGTCCTAGAAAAATTATTGTACTTTTAGTTTAAACAACAATGCTAAATTTCCAATAGCTATTGGATTATAAGATTACAATTCTGGAGAACTGCCCAGAAAAACTAGGTAATGAGTATTATGACCATTCAAATATCTGTGACCTCTTATGGGAAATAAACATAAACTAAAATCTGTCTTAGAAAATTATTGTACTTTTAGTTTAAACTACAATGCTAAATTTCAAATCGCTATTGCATTATAAGATTACATTTTTGTAGAACAGCCCATAAAAAGTAGATAATGAGGATTATGACCGTTCAATATCTGTGACTAATGCCTCTTCTCAACATTATAGATTGACTCTCTCCCTCTCTCTCTCTCTCTCTCTCTCTCACACACACACACACATATACACATACACACAGAGTCAGAAAATTATTGTACCTTAGTTTAAACTACAATGCTAAATTTCTAATAGCTATAAGATTATAATTTTGAATTATGACCGTTCAAATACCTGTGAATAACCCCCTCTTCTCATCATTATAGACTCACTCACTCCCTCCCTCTCTCCAGGTCTCTCCAGCAGCTTTGCATAATTTGGCAGAGTTACTGGGCTATTATGGACCCTAATGTCTAACTGCAGAACAAACCAAAACTTCCATCACAATTTCCATTGTTAGTGATGGTGGAGCAAGCAAGCGTCAATTGGCATAATGCTCCTTCCAAATCAACTTCACTTTTAATTGGTCAAAAGCTGCTGTAATGAATATGATCTAAATATCAAGTTGACAGCCGCTTCATAAGATTGCGAAGTCACAACAAGATTTGGATCATAATTGACATAGAAAGTGTGGGAAAATGAAGAAGAGGCTGTTTATGGCTGCAATACAATGCTACAGTAAATATCAGAGAGAAGGCTAAACTAAGTCTAAACCATCACATGGATTCTTATAGCACATGCTTCTCACAATCACCAAAAGAGCAAGAAAAGTAAAGTAGAAAAGAAGCCAGAATGAATAGACCATTCCAAATATATACCTCTCTTTGTATGTGTACATAGATGTATATGTGTGTCTCTGTGCGTGTATGTGTATATGTATATGCATGCTTGTGCACATGTATGCATGAAACTTCTGGAAAGAAAAGGATAACAAACAAACCAAAGAACATTAGAAAAAACAAAGAGAAAGAGAGAGAGAGAGAGAGAGAGAGAGAAGAAATCAAACGTAAATCAATTATGATGCCAGCAGTTGCATGTCCATTTGACACAAGCAAAGTTGATGTAATGCAGATAAAAATGAAGTCAACCACGGTTATCAACAATGGTATACAGAAGCAAAAGATGTACATCAATAACTAGATTAGCAACCATTCTCTCTATGAACAGACTGCCACATTGATCACTTTGTTCACTTATCCATGTCTGCCTTTTCTGGCCTTTCAAAAAATTCATACCACACAGTTGTACAATGGGATGAACATGCACGAAAGCAATAGTAGCAAAACAAATCATAAATTCCAAAAATTCACTAAGTAAAATGGTGCCAATAGAAGTACACTCAGCTGCTGCCCATAAAGGCAATCAAAAAATTATATCAATTAAATATGTACATAATAAATAACTATAGAATTGAAAATTAGCTATTTTGACTGCACTGTGAAGCTAGAAAACATTACAAAAGGGCAACTGACCTCATTGTAAGTAGTTCTCCCTTTGCTTTCTACTTTCTCGCACACTAGACAAAATTGATTGCGCAAATTATAATCAGAATAAAAAACCGGCTTCAAAAGCTAAGCCATCTAAGCAAACATTATATATAAGAAGAAAACCTTCAATCTCGCACTTATTTGGCAACAAGGCCTAATAAACACAGTTAGAATTTACAGGTTTAGCCAGAGGTAAAGAAAATTGAATCAATCTCGTGAAGAAGAGAAGTCAAAAGAGAGAGGATGGGGAAAAAGAGATGACAGGAAACAAAACCTTTCATGCTAAATTGTCGAAGCCCTCTACCAGTCTTATCCCCACCAACTACACGTTGACCTCTTTTCTTCTTTCTGTTACTGATTAAGAAACCAAGTACAAGACACTTTTAATGTCAAAACTAAGAAAAGTAACACCAAAACATTAGCAACAGAAAATATGATATTCACTATCAAAATAGACCAACATCAAGCCTCCAGCAAAATGAACTTTTAAGTCCAAGCTAAAACAATTAAGCAACATAAGATATGTTATTCACTATCAAAATAGACCAACATCAAGCTTCCATCAAAGTGAACTTTTTAAGTCATAGTTAAAACAAATAAACAACATAAGGTATGTTATACGTATCAAAATAGACCAACATCAAGCTTCCAGTAAACTTAGCTTTTCACTCATTGCTCAATTTCTTTCTCCCCTTTTTGGTCAAAAGAAAACAATAACTACTGACTCAAAGCAACAATCCATAACATAAGTATTTAAAACTTCCATCCACTATCATTAGTGACAATATCAACAAAATTCTTGGGACACAAGTATTCTAGTAATCAAAATAGTTCATCAACAATTTCCACGAGCACTAGTCACCCATTTCAAATACTCAAATGTCAACACCAATCAAACAAAAATCAAAATCCAGTGAATTTCAATTTAAGAACAGAAAGTCAAAACGCTCACCTTGCAGCCCCCTGAGGTCCAGCGTCATCACCTTGAATATCAAGGTTATTTAACCTAAGGAAAGTGCTCTCACCGGCCGTTGTTGGCATTGCTGCCTCGCTCCGGCTCGAGGGGGATCCCACACTACCACTTGTCGACACCGATTGGCCAGACACTGTAGTACCCCATGACCTGGTAGCCCCTCCTCCAGCATTCCCACCTCTAGACAAGGTTGATGGGTTGTTCCTCTCCCCATCTTCTTGATTATTCACCATTGCAACCAATAATCATAAAGAATATCGCTCCAGTATCACTCCAAATCCAAATAAAAACACAGCAACAAGATTCTAGGTCTCAATCAAAACCACCATATATCAAATTCTACATCATGAACACAAAAACCCACCAAAAATCTTGATAATCTATTGACAGACCAACAATGAAAGAAGCAAATAAACGGCAGGTTTCAAGGCAAAGCGTACAAATATTCCGACTTTATACAAGGCCAAAGTCGAAACCGACCAAAAATCCAAATTTCGAGGGCGACCCAGATGAAAACTCCACAAGAAAATCGTGGGTTTTGAAGGAAATCAAATAATTTTGAGCTTTAAGGACTCGGACGAGAAGAGAACTAATTAAAGAAATCTTGGGGTTTTACGGGAAAAATCAAATAACAATATCCTGATTTATTGTTGTCAGGAAAATTAAATAGATATTTGAAGAGGGGGTATAATGAAGCAATTGCGAGTAATAGTTTGTCTTGGGGCTCGGGATGGAAGGGGGTTTTTTTCCAGCGGAAAACAAGCACTTGGCTAGTGCTCCCGAGGCAAGGGCCGTTGGTGATTTGCCTTTCCTTGCTGACTTAGAGGGAGAAGGAGGGAAAGAGGGGGTTTCGAGGGTTTGTATTATTTTTTCATATTTCTTTTCCTCTATTTTCTTTTCTCATTTTAATCTTTTTTCTTGGAGATTCTTTTCTTTTCCCTTTTCTTTTTCCTACCTTTTCTTTTTTATTGTTCCATAATATCTTTATTTTGGGTTAATTATTATTACGTCCTTGAAGTTTGGCCAACCAATAAAATTAATTCTGAAACTTAGTGTCTAGACCCAATAGACTTAACTAATAGATGTAATAAAATGACCAAAAAAATCGGTGGTTTAATGTATTTAAAAGATAGTAATAAATAAGGGGAAAAGAAAGAGAAAATGACTTCAAGGCCTAACGTTACCAATCTCTTTTTTCTAATTTTTTGGCAAAAAAATTTTAAAACGAATTTTCATTTTCTTTTGTGGAAGCTCTAAATCAATCTTTTTTGGGAAAAATACTAAAGAATTTTTTGTTTGATTATGTACTAAAATGGTTGACAATCTTTTAGAAAGGCAAATATACTTCGTTATTAACCAAAAAAATCAAGAAGAAAAGAAGAAAAAATCTAATACTACAATAAGATTAAATAAATAATAAAATAAAATTGAACTTTATGATGACAAACAAAACAAAAAGAAACCAACAAAGATTGAGGAAGAAACGAGAGAAAAGAGAACATGAACCACCATGTCTATCCCACATGTAGTTCTTTATACTTGGATATAAAGATATGTCAGGGCAAAGGAGCATGAGAAGAGAAAGAGAGAAAACATCGACAAATGCAAAGGAACTAAGCAAAAGGCTAAAACTAATGAGGCAAAAAGTGACAATCTCGAGTAAAAGAAAAATAGGAACTAGGTGTCTCCAATCCATCTAAGAGCCAAAAATCTCATTTTACCAAAGATGTATATATCCTTCAATGCAACATTAGTTCAAGTAGATAAATAACTACAAATTCAATAAACCAAGTCTGAAAAATAGTAGTGAAGACAAACGCCGCTTCATATCAAAAAATGGTGCCAAAGTAAACTAACTAATGGCTAGGTCTCTAGCTACGAGAATGCTGAGCAAAAAAAGGAATAAGTTTATTCCATAGTCCTTACCAAATAGCTAAATGTTCAAAACCATAGCTTATGGATTTATTATTTGATAAGAATAATAATCCTGACCAAGAGGGGCTGCTTTCAGGGGAAGACAGTGGCAAGGAGTTAGAAAATCAATGTGCAAGATGCTTGGAGCATGCAACTAGGAAGCCAGAAGCTAAGTCATCATTTATGGACAAGATTAACAGGGTGATTGCCAAACTACAAGCAAAGGTGGTGACCAAATAAAATAGTACCATCCCCAAAACGGACAGCCAGATTGTAGTGAAAATGGGCGTAGCAACTCTTGAGGATGATGATATTGAACAGAGGTAGCCTATGACAGACTCAAACAATTGCTTCATGTAAATAGATTTGAATGTGAATAGGAAGCTAAGTTGAGCATTAATTAATCTAAGGCCAACTAAGAATTATTTTGTAAGCACAAAAATGGATCGATTGGATTTAGCACTTGAATATGCGGTCAGGGTAAAAACTATTAACTTTACTACTCTATCTATCATTGGAGTTGTCAAGGTAGTCATAGTCAAAGTTAGTTTATTGATAGCGCGAACTAGTTTTACTACGATGAAAATGAATAATTTCAAACTCATCATGGAGATAAAATTCTTACAAGACAACTGGATAGTCGTGCATCCTATGGCAACAAACTGATTGTTTTAGGTAGCAATTTATTTATATTTTATGCAACTGCTAGGATCTATAGGCTGAACTTCTCCACTATGCAAATAAAAAAGCACTAGAATGAGTAGAAAAAACTTACCTACCATATTTCCACTAGGAAAAGACTATGGAGACATCTGGGACAAAACTACCAACAAGGTGCCTTATAGAATGTCTTAAATAACATTGGCTATAGTGAACAAAATTGCTACATGTCGCGCCCCGAAAAACTGCAAGGTCGAGTGACCTTTTTCGAAAAAAATATTTTTGAAAAAACTAAGTGTGTGTGTGAGAAAAATCGAATTTTTGGTGAAAAAGTGTATTTTTAGAAAAAAAATTGATATTTTGAAAAACAAAACAAGGCCAATAAAAAATGCAACAATTTTGGCCAAATAATTTGAAAAAAGGGTTTAGATAAAAATGGAGTCACCACTTGGTATTGAGTTAGGTGTACCAAGTTACCCGAAAAATCATTTGACAAAACAAAAATAAAAATTTTAGAAAATGTTTAAAAACTCTTTTACAACTCTGATCTACAAAAATAAGAGAAAAATATCTAGGAGTTACATTTGAAGAAAGGGAAAGCAAAGCCTTGCACCTAAGGCACCCTTTCTACCTAGTCGAGCCTAGTTGCGAGGTTTAATCAAATTTTTCTAAAAACAACCCTAAATTCTACTACATCTTGATATGTCTAAATGAATGCAAATCCTAAATCTAATATGATGTCGGGAGAGTCAAAATGTCCCATTGAGACTTGATTGAGATTATTGCATTAATTGTGAAACTCGAGACGAGACCTCGAAGGAATCATAAGTGTGGATGCAGAATGGAATGCAAAAAGAAAAGGAAAATAGTAATATAGATAGTAAGTGAACAAAAAAAGTGGCTATGCAATATAAGGGGTACGGAAAACTAAGAAACTCGTGATTGACTGTTCCTTACTTACAGAAAAGGGGAACGGCATGTTACCCCACCTCTTCTCACGTGAGTAGGCGACCATTTTTAGTCGAAAAACACAAATGACCTAAATTCTAAGTGAAATGCAATATAAATGTCATACATTGTCAAATGCTGAAAATAGGTAATAATAATAATAAAATATATACAAAAATCATACAAATATGGAAAATTCTAAAAAAAGGAAAGTGTGTGTGGAATGAGATGAAATGCACACGAGGAGTGAACTCTTACTAAAATGACCTAAGGGTTTAGCATTGAATTAGACCTTTCTAGGAATTCCTTACTTGCATTGGATTAGTGAAAAAGCGATAAAGCCACAACTAACGTTGGACTAGTATGGCGACAAAACAAATTAAACATGAATAAAAGCATATAAATAAATAAACATATAAAAACACATAGGAGTAACTAACATGTAAGCATGATATCTAGATGCAAATCTTAAGGAAAGAGCTAAAACAAATAAGCACATGAGCACGCAAAAACACGTGAGACCTAACTATTATACCGAGAGGATTAACTTACAATTTAAGGGAAAAAAAAGTAAAAATGACCTATCTATTACACTTGCTATCTAATTACACAAATATTTGTAAAAAATACGAAAGAAAAATAATCTAATTATTACATTGGCTATCTAAATACAAAATCTTGTGAAAAATAGTAAAATATAGCCATCTATTACATTTTTGTCAAAATAATGAAATTTGAAACTAAATAACATAATGTAAATAAATACGCTAAAAGTATATAAAATAGGAAACACACGAAGAAAATGCACAAAAAGTGACATAGGAGTACATTGAAGCATATAAAGAGAAAATAACGAAAAATAGGAGGTACCTTTTTCGAAAACCCGACACAAATACTGACCAAAATGAAAAACAAGTCAAGGTACATCTATTTAAAGCAATAAAGTATAAAGATGTAAATACCAACAAATAAAGGGGTAAAATGCAAATTCGAACAAATCAAGGGGCAAAGACATGAATTAAAACAAATGGGGGGTCAATTGCAAATTTAAAAACCTAACTAAAAAAAATAAAATCACGGGATCAATCTATGATTATTAAGAATTCATAGATAGCAATTAAACAAATCTCAAGGGCATTGTGAGATTATCTAATATTCTAATGACTAAAACGCAAAGATTTTTGTTAGTGAAATAATTTAACAGACAAAACAAAATTTTCATAATCATGCACAAACCCTCCGATCCCCCCAAATCCCTCTTTAGCTCTCCATTCTCATTCTCTCTCTATTTCATTTTTCTCTTTTTCATTCTTTTTCTCCTTTTTGCTCTCTCTATTTCTTCTCTACTCCCTCACCCTTTCTCTTACTCTTTAAATTTCTTCTTTTCTTCTTTTCTTCTCCTTGCTTCACACTCTCTCTTGCTATTTCTTTCGACTTCTACCTTGTTCTCTCTTCTCTCTCTCGATCTCCCTTCTCTATCTTTCTAGCTCTCTTTGCCGAATCACTCTTCCTCAATTGGTTTTCATTTTTTGAAGTAGGGAGGCGGAGATGTGATGGTGATGGGTATGCTTCTGGGGTTGTTTTGGAATCTACTGATTGTGAATTAGTGAATGGAGGCTATTTGTTGGCTGATTTGAGGGGCATTTGTGGCTTCCTTTGAAGTGTTTTAGTGACTATTGTTGCTAGTTAGTAGGTGGCTTGTGGGTTTGATTGATGGTTTTGGGCAATTGATGATAGAGGTGAGGATTTTTTGGCTACTGTGGCAGGACTTTAGTAGAGAAAGACGTTTGTGGTGGTTTTGATGGTGGTGGTTCTAGCTGATACAGAGTGGCCGTGAGTTGATTTTTGGGTTTCGTGGTGAGAATCGGAGGGGAATGATGTAAGTATGGCACTAATGAATCTAGGGAGATGATGACTAGAGTTTGGTGCGATTGGAAAGGGCAACAGAGGTTCTTGGTGCAGGTGGTGTGATAGTGATGTTTCTAGTGAATAGACTGGAAGAATTTTGGTGGATTGGATTTTGGTGAGTTGGGTTAGTTTGGTGAAGCTATAGGGTTTGAGCTAAAACCTGGCTTTTACTAGTTTTGTGATGACACGACTGGACTGCTGTATCTATGGTGTTTTTGTTGTTTTCTTTGCAGGTTATTTGGTGGTGATGGGGCTAGGTGGCAGTGAAGGGAAACAGTGATGGATGGAGGAAGGGATGAAATGAGGCGATGGTCGAAGAACGATGAAGGTGGAGGCTATCTGGAAATTGTGGTTGCAGGGATGGCGATTGAGACTGATCATTGGGCATTACTGTGGTGGTTTTGGTTTTTCCTAGAAGGGGCATTCAATGTGTATGGTTGTTTGTGATGACAGTTAGGTGGCTATATGGGTATTTATGTTCACTTGGGACTAGTTGTGGGTTTGGTTTTTTTATGGTGAATTTGCTAGAGCTGTGGTAGATGGAAGTGAGGACGACGAGATGATGATGTTGTGCAGTGGGTTGAGAATCAGGAAGAAGATGGTAGAAGGAGCAAAGAGGTTGTATCTGGTTGTTGTTAGGGACTTAGAGAGCAATTCTTGGACTGATTGTAAATAATTATAGGTGGTGTTTGCAATGGGTATGGGGTTATTTTGATGATTGCTTGGTAGATATGGAGGAGGAAGGTGATTCTAGGTAGGGGAGATGGATAGCAGTGGTCTGCTGGTTGAATAATGGAAAAAAAAGGGAGGGGGAGAGAGTTTACAGTGGGTTTGGATCCAGAAGAAATAAGACTGAAATCCAGAAAAACCAAATAAAAACTCCAAAAAGAAAAATCCAAAATACTTAATAACCAAATCAGATTAAGAAAAATGGACTAAGGAAGACAAATATTAAGTTAAGAAGATACCTTGTGAAGAGATGGTTGATGATGATCTTGGACAGCTAAATATAGAACCTTCTTACTGGCTGAAAATTTTTTATGAGTGTTTATTTTTGTGTGTATTAATGTGTGTGCTTAGATCCTACTGTGTATTTTTTTTGGTCTGTTAGTGTGTTTGTTAGATCCTAATGTTTAAGTTTTTAGTGTGTTAGTGTTGTGTGTTAGATCCTATTGTGTGAGTGTTTAGTGTATTAGTGGGTGTGTTAGATTCTAATGTGAGTTTTTAGTGTTTTAGTGGGTGTGTAGGAATTACGCAAATTTGTTAAAATATTGATTGGGAAAAAAAAATTTGGCAAGTATGGGTATCAGAAACAAAATTTTGAAAGTGCCAAACACGGCACAAATTTTTTTTTTTTTTAAAATGGTGCGCCACATTTGGGAATGGAAAAGTCAAATTTTTCATTCCCAAACACAGCGCTCACACATTGCAATTTCTATTCCCAAACGCAACGCTCACACATTGCAAAATGGACATGTGGCAGACCTATCTGCCACCGACAGCACGTGCCAGTCAGCGGGCGGTTTCGGTCTGCTGACCGACTGACATGTCAGGCATTTTCGAGTGCCAAACGCGGCGCTCCTTTTTTTTAAAAAAAAATTAACTAGCTGTTGATTAGTTGAGATCAACGGCTAGTTTTGGATTTTGCCTTATAAATAGCCCCTCCCCAATTCAGCAACACACACACGAATTCATTTGCACACACCACCAAATTCTCATTTCTCTCTTCTCCGTTGCAAAACCATTTTCAATCATCATCTTCCTTCTCTTCTGCAGAGCCATTTTCATTTTTCATCAGCAGAAAGAAAGCCATTTCTTTCTCGTTTGAAATAGCATTTTCGTCGGTTGCATTTTGGTTGGAAAAGACAGAAAGCTTGAGCACTTTGATTGTGGATACTAAAATATCAAGTTAGTACACTGTATTTATTAATTATTGTTCCGTTATAATGTATTTAGATAATGTGTTGATAATTATTGTTCTGTTATAATGTGTTTATAATTATTTTTATGTTATTGTGTATTATATAGTTGAAAAATTGTTATTACTTATCAGTAATTATATAGTTATTTGTATTTATGTAAATTTATAATTTAAGTCGAAAATGATTAGATTATTGCATGTAGACCACAAGACTGTGCTTATTTACATTTTGCATGTGTATATTTAGAGAAATTACAATTTGGCCCTTGGAATTTTATATAATTATGAAATGGCCCTAAAATTTTGACATAATATAATTATGACCCCAAAAGTTATGCCTATTTACACTTTAGCCCTTATAATTATGAAAAAAACACAATTAGGCCCTCTAAAGTGTTGTATAAATATAAATTAGACCCGAAACTTGTACATAATTAAATTATGACCATTAATTTTGCATATTTACACTTTGGCCCCTATAATTATGCAAAATTATAATTGTGCTCCTGAAATTTTACGTACTCATAAAATGGACTCGAAACTGTACATAGTTAATTTTTAACCCGAAAATTTTATATATTTACACTTTGTTTCCTATAATTAGGAAAAATAACAATTAGGCCCCCGAAGTTTTATGTAATTAAAAATTGGAACCCAAACTACTACATAGTTAATTTTTCACCTGAAAGTTTTACATATTTACACTTTGGCCCCTATAATTGTGAAAAATTACAATTATGCCGACAAAGTTTTACTGTATTTTTAAATTGGACTCAAAACTTGTACGTAGTTAATTTTTTACTCTAAAAATTTCTAAATTTACAATTAGGCCCTTATGATTATGGAAAATAGCAATTAGGCAGGTGAAGTTTTACTTAATTAAAAATTAGACCCCAAACTCTGTGAATAGTTAAGTTTTTACCCCGAAAGTTTTACATATTTAAACTTTGGGCCTATAATTATGAAAATTATAATTACGTCCCTGAAGCTTTACGTAATAATAAATTAGTCTCGAAAATTTGTACATAGTTAAATTTTGACCCAATAGTTTGCATATTTACACTTTGGCCCTATAATTATGCAAAATTACAATTGTACCCCTGAAATTTTACGTACTCATGAAATGGACTCGAAACTTGTACATAGTTAATTTTTAACCCCAAAAGTTTTATATATTTACACTTTGTTCCTATAATTAGGAAAAATAACAGTTAGGCCCCCGAAGTTTTATGTAATTGAAAAATTAGACCCCAAACTACTACATAGTTAATTTTTCACTCAAAAGTTTTACATATTTACACTTTGGCCCCTATAATTATGAAAAATTATAATTATGCAGACAAAGTTTTACGTATTTTTAAATTAGATTCAAAACTTGTACGTGGTTAATTTTTTACTCTAAAAATTTTTAAAATTTACAATTAGGCCCTTATGATTATGGAAAATAGTAATTAGGAGGGCGTAGTTTTACTTAATTAAAAATTAGACCCCAAACTTGTGAATAGTTAAGTTTTTACCTCAAAAGTTTTACATATTTAAACTTTGGACTGTAATTATGAAAATTATAATTACGTCCCTAAAGCTTTATGCAATAATAAATTAGTCTCAAAATTTATACATAGTTAAATTTTGACCCAATAGTTTGCATATTTATACTTTGGTCCCTATAATTTGCAAAATTATAATTGCGCCCCAAAAATTTTACGTACTCATAAAATAGACTCGAAACTTGTACATAGTTAATTTTTAACCCCAAAAGTTCTATATATTTGCACTTTGTTTCCTATAATTAGGAAAAATAACAATTAGGCCTCCGAAGTATTATGTAATTAAAAATTAGACCCCAAACTACTACATAGTTAATTTTTCACCTAGAAGTTTTACATATTTACACTTTAGCCCCTATAATTATGAAAAATTACAATTATGCCGACTAAGTTTTACGTATTTTTAAATTGGACTCAAAACTTGTACGTAGTTAATTTTATGTAATGTCTCAAATTAGGTTTTAGGCCCCAATGATTATGAAAAATTACAATTACACCTGTGAAGTTTTACTTAATTAAAAATTAGACCCCAAACTACTTCATAGTTAATTTTTCACACGGAAGTTTACATATTTATACTTTGGCCCCTATAATTATGAAAAATTACAATTATGTCGACAAAGTCTTACGTATTTTTAAATTGGACTCAAAACTTGTACGTAGTTAATTTTATATAATGTCTCAAATTAGGGTTTAAGCCCCAATGATTATGAAAAATTGCAACTATGCCCGTGAAGTTTTACTTAATTAAAAATTGGACCCGTAACTTTTAGCCTTATAATTATGAAAATTACAATTACTTCCCTGAAGTTTTACGTGATAATAAATTAGTTTCGAAATTTATACATAGTTAAATTTTGACTCGTGACTTTTGCATATTTACACTTTGGACCCTTTATTTTTAATATTTATATTTTTGGCCCAATAATTTTAAAAAATTTAAATTTAACCCCTTAAGTTTTACATGATTATGAATTTACTCCGAAATTGTTAAATAATTATATTTAGGATTTAAATGTTAATTAAATTTTGTCCAGTCATTTTCATACTTATATTTTGGGTCAGCATTTGATTTCCGAATGTGAATGTCATTACTACTTCATGATTAATTACGGTTACGTATTATGTTACACAAAATACTTAATTGGGCTCGCATTGGTTAGATTAGGTGAAACATGTCGAACGATCATACTTTATCAGTTCATTTATACTGGGAAGGAAAAATTGTGTATACAGGATGATCAATGTTGTATGACCTGCCCATGCCAAAAAAAGTTTTGTTCCTTAGACAAAGGGTATGCTATCAGGAGTTGATTGATAAAGTTTATAATGCTATAGGTGTAAATCGAAATAGATACAAAATTAGTTTGATACTTAGGAGTTACTTTCAACAATAAGGTGTATTTAGTGCTACACCTTTGGATGACGATAACGAAGTAGACACGATGTACTACTTCAAAACAAACACTCGAGAACCAACAAAGATTTATGTGGAAGTTGAAGAGATCTGAACAATAGAACAGCAGAATACTCAATGCAATGAAAATACATGGACACATTTTGATCAAGGCACTAGTTTACATGGCACATCAACATTGGAAGAAGCGTAACTCTACTCAGCGTGAAATAAGAGATAGCTAGCGGATTAGGAGAGAATGTCGAAGAGGCAGCAGAAACTGTATTGATCAAGGCACTAGTACCAACGCTGCAAGTATGTATCTATTTTCGGCAGGAGAGTTTACTTGTAGGCAAGACGATGATGATACATCCCACATTCGTGGTACAGAACAGCAAAATGATGTTCAAACTGATGACATGGACTCCTGAACTGGAACCTGAATATGATGAGTCTGAAGATGATATGGAGCAAAGGATATAATGAAATTGGATAAGAAGATGCACAGGAGACATTCGGATGTGGGTCCTAGTTCAGCATGAACGGGTTACGATTCCTAGAACACTACAGTATGATAGTGGTGTAGATGCAATTTTATAATTTGACCCCTTAAGCGGTGGTTCCGTTGAGAGGCTTAATTTGTATAACGAGCAGACTGGGTGACATTCCGGTTAGGCATGTTATTTGATTCAAACGAAAAGGTAATAAAAGCAGTAAGATTAGTGGTCTATTAGGAAAAATAGAGAGTACAAAGTTCGCAAAGAGTACTCCAACCACTTCGGTATGTCCATTGTAAGGCTCGTAATTCGATACCTCCTATGCAATTGGCAGTTGAAAGTGACGTTAGCATAGATCTCATACCATGTGGATGATAGTTACTCTCGCAGATGAACATATATGTGCTCAGGTCAGTAGAAGAATGATCACCAGCAGTTGAGCTCTAATTTAATTGCCGAATACATTTTATCTTACATTAGTAACAGTCCACTGTTCAAGGTGAACGAGATCCAAGCCACAATTAAGCATCAATTACATTGCGATGTCTCCTATAGTAAAGTTTGGTACATGCTCGAAAGACCATTGATATTATGTACGGAGACTGGCCATCGTCTATACACATTCTCCCGACATATATGGAAGAGTTACAACGTAGCAATTCAGGGACAGTTGTTGTGTGGGCCCCATATCCTTATAGCACTCCATATAACATAAGTTTTTACTATGTATTTTTGTCTTTCGGTCTTGCCATTCAAGTCTTCTAATTTATGAAACCGGTGATATGTATCGACAGCATTTTTATGAAAGGAGCGTACCAAAAAAAATTACTTGTTGCAGTCAGATACGATACGTGTAATCACTTCATGCCCCTAGCTTTCGCTCTCGTCGACGAGGAGAACAACTAAAGCTGATCTTTGTTCATGAGATTATTACGTATTCATGTTTGCGGCAACATTGAAAAAGTGTGCGTCATATCTGATAGACACAAGTCGATTGTTCATGCAATGACTACACCTGAGGAATGGCAGGAACTACAGGGAGTCTACCGCTTCTGTCTAGTTCACGTGCAAAGCAATATTGCATAAAAATTTAAGAATGATAGGTAATGTCTAAATCATTTGGATGTGACGACATTATATTTTTTATTTGAAAATTTTCACTCACTACTTATATTTTGTAATTGTTATGTAGATTAAAGAAACTTGTTATGGCAGTTAGAAAGGCCAACCAACCCTATAAGTATGACTACTACATGCAAGAAATATAAAATTTCAATAAAGAATCGTACAATTGGCTAACAGGCATAACTATTAGACCCAAACATTGGGCCCTCTGCAAGGACGACAGCAGCCTTTGGGGGCGCACATCTACAAATGTGGCAGAATGTTTTAACAAACTACTTAAGGATGTCCGATTATTATCTATCACCGTATGCGTTCGCTTTACATTGTCCTAAATTGTCAAAATTTTTGTAAAAAATACAAAATTAGTATGTGCTGTGCGATATCCACTTATAGAATACAGTTGGCAGAAATATATGACAAATGAGAAAAAAAGGTAAAAGACATCAAGTCGGTGTATATGACCTTGGAGCAGGTATTTTCTGCATTATTACTAGCCACAAACATAGACACGAAAGCGAAAAAAGACAAATCATAGATCTGCACAAGCAAGAGTGTACATGTCTTAAGTTTCAACTACTAAATTTCCTTTGTTCTCATGCGATGACGGCATGTTCTATTTCCTGAATTAATCCTATGGATCTTGTCGGGAAGGAATATACTTACAACTTATATCAGGCATCATTTGGGCATCAATTTTATTCTCTCAGAGATCAAAGCTATTGGCCGCTATCGGATTTGAAGTTGACAATCAATACTAGTCGTCTAAAACAAAGGCGACCAGGACCATTGCGGAGTGTAAAAATTCGAAATTAGATAGATCGTAGATGCCTCGATGCACCACGCCGATGTAACACCTGTTCACAACCCGGTCACACGGCACTCAATTGTTCTTTTACTAGATATTTTAATTGTTAAAATTGTAAGGTTTATGTTATTGTAAAGAAAGTAAATACTCCTTATTTATTCTACAATTTAAGTGTATTTATGTGTAATCATTTAAAAGTATGATTTATGTTTCTAAAAACTAAATTTAGTAATTGAATAAAATTACGGGGTTTTGCCTTCCTTCATGTACGGGGTTTGCCATTTAATAAAAAAATCCATTTTTAGTTTTTAAATTTTAGTTTTTTGAGTTTAGGTTTTAGTTATTACGGTTTAAGGTTCTAAGGATTTAGTTATTAGTTATTAGTTTTAGAGTTTAGGGTTTAAAGTTTAGTGTGTTTAGGGTTATGGTTTATGATTTAGGGTTTAGTTTGTTTAGAGTTTAGGGTTTTAAGTGTTTAGTTATTAGGGTTTAGGGTTAAGATTTAGTCATCCAATTTTTTGCTATTGCGTTTACTTTGTGAAGAGTTAGGGTTTTAAGAGTTTAGTCTAAATTTATTAGGTTTAAAGTTTAGTTATCAAATTTTGAAGGTTTAGGGTTTATACTTAGGCTTTTGGTTAATGATTATTCAATTTGTATATTTTATTTGTATGCAAGTAAATTTTGATTGTACGAAAATTTATGGGTAATATTTGTTACTGATATTTTATTCATTCTTCATATGTGCAGGTGCGAGTTCATATGGAACTCGGTCGCATGAGCGTGAACACCTCAACCCCTATTCAAGGTTATATAGATGATTTTGTTTTATGCATTCAGCCACAGTATAGATCTGGAGCGATTTTTCACGCTGAGGGCGTTGAGCTCGAGGTGAAGATATGCGATAGACATTTTTGACAGTTCGTGAAAGATATTGACCTCTCGATTCTTCACTTTATGGACGTTGTCGGATTTAAAAGAATTTGCCGTGTAAGTTTGTTTAAGTTAGACCACGGCCTTATTAATGTATTTATCGAGCAGTGGTGGCAAGAAACACATACGTTTTATCTTCCTATTTTCATTGGTAAGGCCACCATCACCTTACAGGATGTTGAGGTGTTGTGAGACTTGCCCGTGGACGGTTTACCTGTCATATTCATCCACCGTTCGCAGAACTTGCCATAGAGACAACAGCAGGTTTATGATTTGTTAGGATTCTGGCTAGCAGAAAATCAATTCAAGAATATTAGGATAAAGCTAGTTAGCTTGTGTGAGCACGTAGAGAATAATTCCCTACCACCTGATGCTCCTATGCAGACAGTTCAGCAGTATGCCCGCATGTATATATTGATGTTATTTGGTGGGCAGTTATTTACAGATATGTGTGGAAATGTCGTACATACCACATGACTAGATATGTTGGTTGATTTGGAGGCGTTGGGCAGTATAGTTAGGGGAGTGTCGTGCTCGCCTGCTTGTACAGACATATATGCCATGCATCGCTTATTAGCACTAGGACGACAGCTAAACCATACACGTTACTTTAGGTAAAAAAAATTTCGATACTTATCTCATACAATGAAATATTGCCAATCAGTTAAATTATTCATATCCTAACAACTAAATTGTCTTATTTTAACAGCTTTGGGCATACGAGCGGTTTCCGATCATTCGACCTCAGATCACCCATGCGTGACAGTCAGGTGATTACCCTATAAAAGGTAGATGGGTGACTCGGCGAACTACCCGAAACATGTCTCAACATGTAGCGAGTTAGTATAGAGATCAGCTTTCGCTATTGCAGACTGATTAGATAATTTGGTTTTTATATTTTTCAAAAATTACCTATATTATAATATAATTTCTTATCTATCGATAACGGTTGGAATTTTATTGTAGTTTATATAGATGCCATACACAGATGATGTGTTGGCATCTCTATTCCAGTATTGCACAGCAGGTGCACATATTTGGAGGTCGAGAGTCTTACTCATATTTTGGTATAACGTTGAATTTTATTTCACAAATTGTGTCATGAGACATTTCAGAATGCACCAACATATTCCGAAAGAGATTGACACGGATTCTAGTAAATTGCATTCACTTGAACTATCGAGACATAGAGGACAGAATTGGCATTATTATCTCAGATCCTGAATCGATTGCTGGCATTTACGTGCAGGCTCGGTTGTTATAAGTGAGATTACAAATACACTCTGACCGTCAACCGAGTATTTGCGTTGCTATTATCGTCGTCTGATCTTATATATTACTCTTCCTGTCCATCATATTCAGTATGATGACCTTCAGAGCGTTTCCAGCCAACATGAGTAAATGGTAAAGATAACTTATCTTTAACATTCTACCTTTGATATCTATTTCATGTGAGTAAATTATTGATAATTTGCATATATGTGATTTACAGATGAGCAGCATACAGAGAATCGGGGATGCATCAGCGATCTGCCTCCGTCATATTGACCCAAATGATATTTCTCATCCTATTTTGACGACAATTAGTGATGAGACATTTGTGTCTATGCAGTATTTAGGGCCCTCATATCGTATGCTTTTGGGCTCGAACCCACGACAGTACAGTGGTGCCTCTATATCGTACACTCCTCAGCATCAGAGGCCAATCAGACATGTACCTAGCCAGGCTACCGCTTCGTCTAGTTAACACTAACGTCGTCACCGGCATGGATTTCATGATGAAGCCGTACACTAGGAGCAAGTTACTCCTATTGGATACCACGCTTATACGACGCCGTATAATAGTGCACAAATCCCGCCTTCGGGGAACACAACCGGTGTGTACGATCCTTACTACTTTATGACTATGCATGCGGGTGGTACTTCTGTTACTAGGTACTAGACATATTCGACTTCACTTTCAACTGGATCTGAGCTACACCCTATAGTCTAGTTTCTTAGTGGTGATACCGGTGGATTTCATGATAGAGGCGCGTCTACATATTTTACTTCGGTTCCTCATTCACATATGCTTACTTCAAATCCATCCACCTCTATCATGATCTATCTTCATATTCAAAATACTCATGTCACTGAAGAATCGGGTGATGATGAGACTGAAGAAGATGAACCGTCAGCACATCCTGAAGTACGTGCCCGAAACGCGATTAGGAGGCCTAAAAGATTTTACTTCTCCTCGATGCCTCGAGACCCAAATTAACAGCAATTTTGTGGGCATTATGAGCATTTGGTAATTTTTATACTTGTAAATTTGATTTTTTTTACACAATTTAATAAGCAATTGTAAATTTGATAAATTTTTATTTATAAAGTATTTTACCATTTTATTCTTACAAAAATTAATTTTCATATAATTTTTAAAGCAACCACATTTAAACCCGACAAATATCAAAAATTAAGAAAATATTAAAAAATGTAAATTATAGTATATTATTAACAAATTTCAGTCGAAAAAAACCCTTGTGTGTCAAAAATGTAATTCATTCCAGAATTTATTTAAAAACACATAAATTAGGATTTAAGAACCAAAATAGAGTTAAAAGACAATTACGTACCAAAATGATGTTTTGCCCCCGACACGTGTGTCGTGCAAAAAATATTTTTGAACCCCAAAAAATTATTATATATTGGGAATATGCTTAAAAATATGAAATTTAAATTTAGGATTAACAATATCATTTTGTCCTTTAATTTACATAATAGACGGCAAAAAATAGCGTTGCGTTTCGTTTAAAAAAATGACAAAAATTTGAAAATCCATACAGGGATGTAAAATCGAAAATAAAAAATTTGTGAAAAAATATATTTATGTTCAAAAATTTTTATTTTCCACCTATAACTGCACATTTGTTGTTTTTACCTTAAAATCGGATTTGACATTCAAAATTATAAAATGAGCGGCCAATTTTTAGTATTAACAATACTCTAACAATTTCACATTCGTTATATAAATAAAAAATTCTATAACTTAAACACAATCATTGTATATTACATATACAATTTGAACTATCTCAATTATTTTAGACAGTAAAACCTACAAATTTACTAAAAACACTAACCTTCAAACCTCTAAAATCCTAAATCCAAAACCCTAATCCTAAATCCAAAAACCAAAACCCTCCTTAACCCTAATCCAAAACCCTAATTCAAAAACCCATACACGGTAAAAAAAAAAAAAGACATGCGCCGCGTTTGGTAAATGCGAAGCATGTGCCGCATTTCTCAAACGTGACGCATCAAAAAATTAAAAAAAAAAATCAGCGCCGCGTTCCCCAAACGCAACGCACTTAGATTTCAAAAATTTGTTTCTGACACCCACAGTTGCCGAACTTTTTTTCCAAGCAATATTTTAACAAATTTGCCGTAGGAATTAGTGTGTGTAAAAGCATGTAGTATGTGTGCAAGAATAGTAAATATGTGTGGTATTTTTCTAATTAATTCCCCTTTATTTAATCTATAAATGGGCTATTTATAATGCAAGAGAGTCTTATCCTCCAAAAAATGAGTAAAATGACTGAAATGCCGCTAACAATTAAATCTCAATTTTACCCTAACAATAATTTTTTACACAAAAGATTAAAATTAAAACTAAAAAAAATGTCATGATTTTTCTAAAAACACCCAAAAACTCAAAAAATAAAAAATATAAATAACAAATTGTATTAAATTACAAAAATTTTGGTCAAAAATACATTTGCATGAAAAATGACCGTTTTGTCCCTAAACTTGGTATTTTTAGAAAAAATAGCAGTTGACCTAAAAAAATAGCCAAAAGTTATGTCGCACCCTGAAAAATCGTAAAAGTAAAAGTAAAAGGGTGTGTGCTAGTGGAGGTCATTGATTGTCGCGTCCCTAAAAGACGATCCGGTCTCGGTGACCCTTTCAAAAATAAAAATTTTTTGGGAAAAACTGTACGTGTGTGAGAAAAATCAAATTTTAGTAGAAAAAGTGTATTTTAAGAAAAATGGTGTTGTAAAAGAAAAACAAGGCCGGGACTAAAACACGATAGGTTTGGCCAAATAATTTTTGAAAAAGGGTTTTATTTTAGAAAAATGGAGTCGCCACTTGGTATTGAGTTAGGGTGTACCAAGTCACCCGAAAAATTGTTTAATAAAACAAAAATAAAAATAAAAATTTTAGAAAAATATTTTAAAATCCTTTTTCGACTCCAGTCTACGAAAAAACGAGAGAAAAAAGTCCGGGAGTCACATTTGAAGAAAGGGAAGACAAAGGCTCGCTCCTAAGGCACCCTTTCAACTTAGCCGAAGCTAGTTGCGAGGCTTAATCAAAATTTTCTAAATTAACCCTAAATTCTATCGCGTTTTAGATGTATCTAAATGAATGCAAATCCTAAGTCTAAATGTGAATATCAGGAGGGTCAAGATGTTCCGTCGAGGCTTGGTTGGAATTATCGCATTAATTGCGAAACTCGAGTTGGGACCTCGAGGGAGTCACGAGTATTTATGCAAAATGAAATGTAAAAAGAAAAGAAAATAATAATATATAGTAAGTGAAGAAAGAAAGTGGGTATGCAACATGACGGGCACGGGGGACTAATAATTCGTGATTGAATGTTTCTACTCACGAAGGGGGGAACGGCATGTACGCCACCGCTTCCTACGTGAGTAGACGACTATTCTAGTCGAATCACGCAAATGTCCTAATTTCTAAGTGAGATGCAACCTAAATGTCATGCATTTGAAGATGCATTAAAATAAGTAAATAAATAATAGTAATAATAATAAAAATCATGCAGGAAAGAAAACTAAAGTGTGTGAAATGTAAAATGCACACGAATGCACCTAACACTAAAATGTCCTAAGGGTCTAGCATTGGACTAGCCCGTTCTAAAAGTCTCACTAGCGTTGGACTAGCGAGAAAAAGGAATAAAGCCACCACTAGCGTTGGATTAGTGTGGTGACGGAATATCGTAAAACATGAATTTAAATAATAAAACGTGAATTAAAAGCAAATTAAATATATAAAGACATATAAAATCAAATATGAGCATATAACACATAAGCATGATATCTAGATGCAAAATCCTGATGAAAGCAGTAAAAGAAATAAACACATAAGCACGCAAAAGCAAATAAACCCTAACTATTACACCAGGGAGCTTAATTTACAACTTAATGGGGGAAATTAAAATGCCCTATCTATTACACTTTCTATCTAATTACACAATTATTGCTAAAATATGAGAAAAATAACCTAACTATTACATTGACTAGCTAAATGCAAAATATTATATTTTTCAAAATAATAAATATTCCAAATTAAACAAATTAACTACTTAAATACGCAACAAGTATATAAAATAAGAAATAAACAAATAATAATAAAAATAATGCATAAAATCACATTAGAGCATATTGGAGCACATAAAGAAAATTTAACAAGTAGTAGGAATACCTTTTCGAAGACCCGGTATCAAAGCTTAAAAACGAACACACAAGTTAAACGGACAACTATTTAATAAAATAAAGCGTAAAATACGAAATGATAACACATTAGAAGAATGTAAATTATAGCAAGTTAGAAGGGAAAAATAAAAAATATAGAGCAAATTGGGATCAAATAGTAAATTTAAACTAATTGGAATAAAAATTAAAAATTTACACAAATCTAGGGACCAGATGATAAATTCAGGTAAGCAAGGGGGCTCAATTGTAAATTAACACTAAGTAGAATGGGCAAAATAAACTTTCAGCAAGTATGGGGTAAAATCAAAATTATAGCATCTATTTGTAAGAAAACAAAACAAGAGGTGTCAATTTGTGAATAACAAAGACAAAATTACATATAACAAAATATTCAGGGGGTGTAATAACATTAATAAATAAAATAAAAAAAACAAGGACTCAAACACAATGTTAAAATCAAGCAAGAAAATATCCAATTAGATGAGATTTATATTAATCTGGATGACTAAATTGGCTAATTAAAACTAATTAAACTAGAAACTGAATTAAATTGAGATAAAACAAGAAGTAAACCACTAATTAAACATTAACGACACTAACAAAAGAAAGAAACTGAAAACAAAACCCAGAAAAATAAAAAAATAAAAAATAAATAAAAGCACCCTCCAGAGGTTCAAACTTTTTATCTTTTTCTTATTCCATTTTTCTTCTTCTTTTGCTTCTTTGTCTTCTCTTTCCTGATTCTCTCTCGTCTCTCGTCTCTCTTTTCCTTCCTATTTCTTTTTGTTTCTGCTCCATTTCTATTCATCTTTCATCTCTATCTTCTCCCTCATCTCCCTTCGTTGCTGCTCTTTCCTTCTTACTGAATGCCCTTTCTCATGTTTTGTTTCTTTCTCCCCTTTTTCGTTTGTCCCTCCCTTCTGCTATCCCTCTCCGATTCGCCTCTGGTTTTCCCAGTCTTGCTCTCTCCTTCTCTCCCTCTCCTTCTGTGTTCTTTCATCTATTTCTTCTCTCTAACTCTCTCTCTGATTTCCTCTCTTCTCCCAATTTCTTCTGTTTTCTTCTTCTTTTCTCTTCCCCTCGCTCTCTATCTCTCTGCTACTTCTCATTCTTGACCGAGTCAACTGGATGCTTGGCGATAGTGAGAGGAGAGGATTAGGGGGTGGATTTGAATGGTTGGGTGGCTGATGTGGTGGTGGTTTGACGATGCAGGGGTGATTTCAGTGGTCAAACTTGAACTGATGATGGCGTCGGATTGAAGAGGGCAGCAATGGATGGGATCGGTCGTTAGCTTTACAATTTTTATCTGAATTGTTACTGGTTGCAGGTGGATTTGTGAAATTAGACATGGTAGGATCGAGATAATGGCGAGGGCTGTTATGGGACTTTGGTGACCGAAATCATGGAATTTGTCTGTTGTATTTTTCTTGCAGGTGACTTAGGTGGAGAGGGAGGTCCAGTGGATTGTTGGTTGACTGTGATTCTGATGTGCTAATTGTGGTGGAACTAGGTAGTGGCTTTGTTGTGTTTGTGAATGATTTGGTGTGTGCTTGTTTGTGGCATGCTGCTATATGTGATTGTGTGAATTGTTTATGTGCAATTGCAATTGATCGTGGGTGCGTGTGATTGATTGTGAACGTGTGTGTGAGTTGTTGGAGCTTTGGGTATGGACGGGTCTAGCAGATTGAAGACAGATTACTTATGATTTTTGTGGCTGTTTGCAGGTGGTAGTGAAACGTTGGAACAGGAGAGATGGTGTGTGGTGATTCTTGGGCTGAATTGCTGGTGAATTGTGTTCAAATTTGTGCTGTTATGTACCGTTTTGTGCAAGTTTGTTGGTAGGTTTTGGCTATTGGTTGCCTATGGTTATCTAGCGATGGGTTTTGATGATTGCTGGGCAGTTTTTTGTTGTTTTTGCAGGTATTGGGTGATTTGGGGCGCCGTGTTGGTGCTTGGGTAGGGTCGTAAGGGGTGGTTGCTGGTAGATTTGTATTATCGATGGTAGTTCTGGATGTAATTGTGGATGTGATATTAGAGTCCCGGTGGAATTGCAGATTTGGGGAGGATGAAGGATGAATTGATGGTGTTTCTGGGGAAATAGTAGCTGTGGCAGGGGAAGGATTTGGAATGGTAACGGTGATGATTTGTCAAACATAGGTGGAGTTGGTTTTGCTGAGATTGAGGGACGTTGATGGTGGAGGGAATCCGGTGATTGAGGAGGGGATGAAGAAACGGGGATAGAGAAACCCAGAAAACAAAACCCAGAAGCATAAAGAACGAAACAGATAGAATAAAATCCAGAAAAAATAAAAATAAAAAAAAATAAAAAAAAGGATGCAAAATTGATAATCAGATCCAATTTAAAGGAAAATGGAATAAGTAAAGACTAAGAAAATACCTTGAAATATAGTGGATGATGATCAGTTGTTGAAGCTTGATGATGAACAGTGACCAGAGTCAGTGAACAGTAACTGCTGGACTCGATGAACAGTAACCGGAGAAAATGGAGGCGGCTTCAAATGTGTGTTTTTGGGTGTGAGATATGTGTGTTTTAATCTAAAAAATCATGAAAACAAAAGGGTTTTAGGGTTTTTCTATTTTTCCTTCCCCCATTTTGTTTCTTCTTAAGTGCGGTTTTTATACAGCACAAGTCTTAACCTCCAAGAAATGATTAAAAGATCAAAATATCCTTGACTACAAAAATTACAACTTTATCCTTTAAAAATTTATTCTTTCACAATAATAATAAAAAAAATCAAGAAAAATATAAATAATAAATTCATTAACACTAATTCACTCCGAAAAAAAAATTAGAAGCTTAGAAACATGTTTAAAATCTAAAAAAGAATTTGGGACCAAAAAACTAGTGAAAAATGAGTTTGGAATGTGAAATGACAATTTTGTCCTTGGATAACGAAAATTCACAGAAAAATAGCTATTGACTTCAAAAAATTATCAAAAATTACAAATAAGCTTAAAACAATAGAAAATACATTTTTTACTCAAAATTTGTGAAAAATGAATTTAATTTGTAAAGTGACGATTTTGCCCTTGGGCAATGAAAATTCACAGAAAAATAGTTATTGTTCTCAAAAAATTATCAAAAATTACAAATAAACTTAAAACACTAGAAAATGCATTTTTGATTCAAAATTGGTGAAAAATGAATTTAATTTGTAAAATGACGATTTTGCCCTTAGGCAATGAAAATTCACAGAAAAATAGCTATTGGCATAAAAAAAATTAAGAAAATTAAGAAACATGCCTCAAGAATTTGAAAAATGAATTTGGAACTTAAAATGAGCAAAAATGGTATTTGCGGACGAAATTACCATTTTGCCCTTATGCTGGTAAAAATATAAAAATACTAATTAAATCTGAAAAAATCATAAGAAATTAATAAATTCATATAAAAGTAAAAATATGAATTTAAAGCCCCCAAAAATCGTTAGAAAAATATTTACAGATAAAATTACTATTTTGCCACCCTGAGATTATTAAAAATTTAAAATTTGTCCTAAAAAATGCAAACATGCCCCCTGGTGTTTGAAAATAAATGGTATGTCAAAATTTGGTGTCTACAAGTTAAAGATAGAAACAAATTTATAACCCAAAATTTGGCAAAAAAGGCATTTAAGAGCTAAAATGATCATTTTGCTCTTGTACTGACAAAATATACTAAAAATAGCTATTGGCATCGAAAAATTATTAAAAATTAAAAAATAAACTTAAAATTTGAGGAAATGAATTTGAGACTCAAAAATTGGTGAAAAATTCATTTGAGGTGTGAAATGACTATTTTGTCCCTGAACGCAGTATTTACAAAAAATTAGCAATTGTCCCCGAAAAATAAAAAAAATTAGAAATATGCTTAAAAGTTTGAAAAATAAATTTGGACCCAAAATGACCGAAAGTGGTGTTTGCGTGGTGAAATGACCATTTTGCCCTTGAATTGACATAATATAGAAAAAATACCAATTAAATCTGAAGAATCACAAAATTTCAGAAATGTGTGTAAAAATACAAAAATGTATTTTTAAAACTCTAATGCTAATGAAAAAATATTTACGTGTTAAAAAAATATTGTTTTGCCTCCTAAAGATGTTAATTTCACCCATTTTGCCCAAAAATCAAAATTTGACCCCAAAAGTAAGAAAATGTCCCCAGTGTTGGAAAAATAAACAGTGTGTCAAAATTTAATATCTATACTACCTTGCATGGAAGTCAAGCCTCTACCAACACTAAAGACAAAAAATGGGGTCATTATATTAAAGGATCGTAGTGTACAATATTTGGTTGACTTGGATATATAGGAAAAAGTTCAGTAGTTTTGATTTGACGATGGCCTTCTACTTAACTATGAATTGTCTTTATATCCCAAAAGACAAGAAAGTTCAAAGAAACTTGATTAAGAAGTACTATGAAACTTTTCGGGTTGGAGACCCTAGTATAATCATACGTTAGCTTTGTTGTAATATGGGTACAACTAGCCACAAATGCAATATAGTATAGACAGTTTTGTGTATATGTGCTTTATTTGTGAACAAAACAAAGTTGACTATCAAACGGATAATGGACCACTCTAACCTTTGTCAGTTCCAAAGAAGCTTTCGAAAAGCTTTTCGTTGAATTTCATCATTGGCTTACTAAAAGTTCGAGATTTTGTTACCATATTGGAAATATCAATTGCTTTTATATGTATGCAACTTTTATCCTAATACTTTAATAGTAACAATGAAAGAGACCATCTTCAAACACGTTGTCAAATATTATAGAATATCATGATAAATTATTAGTGATTATGACATGAGATTCACTAGCAAATTTTATAACAAATTTTTCAAGATACTTGGTCCGAATTGAGTGCAAGTTCTTCAGTGCACTCTACATTCTATTGCTAGATAGAGTAATTAATAGTGTATTAGAGAGATACATTTGACACTTTGTATCTGCGAACTAGAAGAATTTGGTACAACTATTCGATATTGCTCTGCTAAGAATTGAGTACAACTATTGGATATTGCTCCGCTATGTTTCAATGACCAAAAGTTCTCTTCGATCAATAAGAGCCCTTTTGAAGTTTTAACTAGGTACCAATATCTACTACTCTTCACAGTTGACACTCCTCAAAAGTTTAAATTTATGGAGTAGTTCTTCTAAAAAATAGAAGTAGACTGTGGCAATTACTCGCAGTCATTTTAAGAAAGTTGTACAACATATGAAGAAATATGACCAAAATTGAAGCTTTGTTGAATTCTAATTGGGAGATAGAATGATAGCAAAACTACCTAGCCAATACCAAAATAAATACATGAATAATAGTGATGTCCATCTTTTGTAGGAATATATTGGCCTGTGGCCATTTTGAAGCCTATTGGTGCAGTAGCACATAAACTTAACGTCCCAACTTAGTAAAAGGTACATCCAATTTTCTATATTAGTCTCTTGAAATCCTATCATGAAGAAATGGAAGATACAAGGATAGTCCACCTATAAAAATCTGAATATCTATGCTCAAGGAGAATGAGTTGTCAACACTATTCTTAATTCATATGACCAGACAAAGAGAATAATTAGGAATGAACTATTGATCTACAAGTTTGCAGAAATCTAAATATCTATGCTCAAGGAGAATGAGTTGTCAAGACTATTCTTAATTATCATATGACTAGACAAAAAAAAAACAATTAGGAATGAGCCATTGATCTACAAGCCTTCTAGTACTTGAATGATGCTTATGAAAATTTTAAAACGTTGAGAATGTTGTCAAATCATGTGGGGAAGAATGTCACTAACCAACTCTCGATTTAGTTCCATGACTCAGTAAACAACTTAGAAGTATTATTTACATTCTATTTCTTAAGCTTTCCAAGTTTGCATATGTTCGTTAAATTTGTTAGACAAGTGCACACATATTGTTAGACAATCGTTATGTTTATTAACCAAGTTCACACTCTATTGCCTGAGTATTAGTTCATGTCTGTGTTTGTATTCGATGCTATGATCATATCCACGTACCTATTCCCATTCTTATTTGAGTGACCAACTGTGTTTGTGCCCTACCCATTTGTGCTGCTAGCTTGCATGCCTGATTAACCAGGTCTGTGCTTGTTCGTGCTGCCAACTTGTACGTGATTTAGTACGACATACAACTTTACATCCTAGATATTAATGTCGCACCTGAATGTTAAGCAATCAATAACAACAATCCGATAGACCAACTTAAGTGCCAATAACCTTCCTAGTACCTAATCAATCAAGCAACTAACCTTAGAACTCCCAAGAACAGCCTGTCTACGGCCAATCTCGATTTTTGTTTGAATAAATCATTCATAGCTAGGAGTTTAATATTGTAATTTATAATTGTTAGTTTATCCTAAATATATATAGACTAATTTTTCATAATTCTTGTAAAAGTAGTGTATAATCTTATCATTTAGAAAATTTTTGCCAAGAGTACTATATGGAGCTCAATGAATTCAAACAACATTAGACAGTTAAATTTAATATTGAGGAGTCTCATTACGTTGTATAGCTTTTGCTTTCTATTGTAATAGTTAACTTTTGTTCAATAAAATTTATATTAAATTCAATTACTTTGCTATGTTTCTAAAGCAATTTTGTCACTCACCCACCGTGCCCCGAGATGTGGCAACCACTGTACCTTAGACTAAGCTAAGACACAAGGTGTTACGTATCAAAGTAGTTAACAATATCACAAATCACATAAATATCATTAATCACAAATATAGTGTTATCCAATACCATAATCTTCAAACCTTCATATACACAATTCCAGATGTTTATTACAATCACTAGAGTCTTAACCTAACAAATCATAATACAAAACATAGTTTAGGTAACATAGGTATAAATCACCACTAGCTTACTATCATCCAATCACCTTGACTACTCCAAGTGCTAGCCCACCCCTGCTCTACAAAAATCACCAATCACTGCATATGAAAAATAAAAGGGTAAGTGACAAAATAACTCAATAAGTAGCACATGTATCACCTTGTAATTTGAAAGTGTCATACATATATGCTCTTTCAAAACACAGTTCATAGTTTATATGAGTACAAAAGCAACTTGACAACTTCACATCAAACACAAGTCAAATATCATAGCATCAAAAACCAATCAATGAGTTCAAACAAAGCTCTGGATATTCAATTGTTTTCTTTAACTTGGTTAACCCAATTATACTGACTTTTATCCGGTTAGTTAGGTCATTCGGCTGACTTTCACCTGGTCAGCTCGGTCATTCGTATAACATCACAACCCTGTACATAAGCAATTAGTCAATTCATTATTCAAACAATCCATTTGTACCATATTTATTCAAATCATATTAAAATAAGAGTATAACGACACTCAAACCATTTAATAGAACAAATATGATTTCAAAATAATTGAACTTTAGCAATAATGTCACGCCCTGAAATGACACACAGTGGGGTAGTTGATTGTCGCGTCCCAAAAAGACGGTCCAATCCGGTGACCCTTTTCAAAAATAAAGGTTTTTTGGAAAAACCATGCGTATGTGATAAAAATCGAGTTTTTAGTAAAAAAATGTGTTTTTAGACAAAATGATATTTTGGAATATAGAAGAAGGTTGGGACTAAAAGTGCAACAGTTTTGGTCAACTAATTTTGAAAAAAGGGTTTTATTTTGAAATGGAGTCACCGCTTGGTACTGAGTTAGGGTGTACCAAGTCACCCAAAAAATCATTTGACAAAAACAAAAAATAAAAATAAAAAAATGTTTAAAAATCCTTTTTCGACTTTGGTCTATGAAAAAACGAGAGAATAAGGTCCGGGAGTCACATTTGAAGAAAGGGAAGGTAAAGGCTCACGCCTAAAGCACCCTTTCTACCTAGTCGAAGCTAGTTGCGAGGTTTAATCAAAATTTTCTAAATTACCTTAAGTTTTATCGCGTTTGGATATCTCTATATGAATGTAAATCCTAAATCTAAGTGAGGGTATCAAGAGGGTCGAGATGTTCTGTCAAGGCTTGGTTGGGATTATCGCATTAATTGCGAAACTCGAGTCGAACCCTCGAGGGAGTCACGAGTGTCTATGCAAAATGAAATGTAAAAAGAAAAGATAAATAGTAATATAGATAATAAGTGGTCGAAGAAAGTGGGGATGCAGCATAACGGGTACGGAGGACTAATATATCGTGACTGAATGTTTCTACTTACGGAGGGAGGAACGGTATGTATGCCACCGCTTCCCATGTAAGTAGACGACTATTTCTAGTCAGAGCACACAAATGTCCTAAAAGTCTAAGTGAAAATGTAACTTAAATGTCATGCACTGTCAAATACTTAAAAATATATATACATTATAATGATGATTATATACACACATATATATATAAATCATGCAAAATGATGAAAAACTAAAAAAGGAATAGTGCGTGAAATGATTAAAATGCACACGAGTGCACCTAGCATTAAAATACCCTAAGGGTCTAGCATTGAACTAGCCATTTCTAGAAATTCTCACTAACGCTGGACTAGCGAGGAAACGAGAAAAATCACAACTAGCGTTGGACTAGTGTGGTGACGGAATAATAAGAACTAATAAAACATAAATCAAAATAATAAAACATAAATTGAAAGTAAATAAATATATAAAAACATATAAGGGCATATAGGAGCACATAACATGTAAGCATGATATCTAGATGCAAAATCTTAAGAAAAGCGATAAAATATATAAGAACACAAGCACACAAAAGCACATAAGCCCTACTATTATACCAGGAGTTTTTAGTTACAATTTTAGGAAAAAAGTAAAAATAACCTATTTATTACACTTGCTATCTAAATACAAAACTTTTGCTAAACGTATGAGAAATATTGTCTAACTATTACATTGGCTAACTAAATACAAAAAATAGTACATTTTTGCTACAATAATAAAAATTTGAAGTGAAATAGCATAAAATAAACAAATACGTGAAAAGTATATAAAAGTAGAAACACATAAAATGCATAAAAAATCATATTAGAACACATTGAAGCACATAACGAGATATTAAAAGGAGGAGGTACCTTTCTTTAAAGACTCGGTACTAATGCTAAAAAATGAATGCACACGTCAAAGTACCATTATTTTAGATAAACAAAATGTAAAAAAGTAAATTTTATCAAATTGAGGGCTAAAACATAAATTCTAACAAAATTGGGGAAGCGAAGCATAAATTCCAGCAAGCAATAGGCACAATGCAAAAATACAGGACCTAATTGAAAGAAACTAAACCTAGAGGGGGCAATCTGTAATTACTAAGGACTCAACTAAAAAAAAAGAACAGAAAATAGCAATTAAATTCAAACTAAGTTAATTAACTAACTAAAAAAATTAATTAACCAAAATAATAACTAAAATAAAATTAAACCAAAACAGGTCATAAAACGAACCTGAGTAGAAGAAAACTTATCACAATTAAAGACCAATTACTAAAAAATACTTTCCAAACCCAAACTATTTTTTACAATTGGTTTTATTATCTTTTATTATTAAACTAACTAAGAATACAAAACTAAAAGCAAAATAATGACTAGATAAAAAAAAAACAAACAAACAACCGAATGAATAAACCGAATCAAAACAAAAAGCCCCTCACCCCTAAATCGGTCTTCTTAAAAAAATAGGACCTCTCTCTCTCATATTTCTGCGTTACTGTTTCTTTTTTCTTCCTAGTTCTCTTTTTCTCCTAACTGAAATCTCTTTCTCTTGCATTTCTCTCTTCCTTTTCTTCTTCTTCCATTTCTCTTTTCTAATTTTCTCACTGCCTTTCTTTCTCTCACCCACCCCTCTCTGTTTGTTTTTCTATTTTTTTTCTTTTTCTTCCTTCTTTCTTTTCTGGTCTGCTCTCTTTTTTTCTCTTTCTCTCTTTGATTTCTCCGTTAATTTTCTTTTTTCTTTCTCAACATAACTCTCCCCAAAAATAATTCCAGCTTTTCCAAAGCTTAATTTCTCATATTAGAGCTCAAAATTTCATACGAATGTAGCAATATCTATCAAGAATCAATTAAACTAATTAGAGGAGGAGAATTTCCACCTGAGCTTGGCGGTGATGATTTTTGGCTATTCCTACAAGCGGTGGAAGGAGAAAAGGTGGTTATTTGGTGGCGATGGGAGGTCTCTATAGTGGTTGCTATCCAACGGTGGTGGAGGAATTGGGTGAGGGTTTCGACTGGGGCTTTGGTAGTGGAGGAGGCTTCATCGTTGTTCTGTTGCTGTTTTCTTTGTAGGTGGTGTTAGCGATTTGGTGGATGAGAGGCGATTGGTGGCTGTCCATGGTGATGGCTGCCATGTGATGACTAACTGATGGTTGACAAGGCTGTTTTAGGTAGCTGAATTTGACTGGTTTTAGTGGATGAAGGGTAGGCGACGATGGTTTAGTGGACCAATTGGTGTGTGGTGAAGGGAGGTCCGATAATGGTACTACGGGTAATTATAGGTAAGATTGGTCTGATGGCTATACTAGTGGTTGCAGGGGGTCTGTGATCTTGCTATTGTGATGGAGGGTGTTTGAACTAGTGATTTTGGGACTGATGTTTGGTTGATTTTGGTGCTGATGGCTGGTTGGTTTTGTAGCTGCTGTGGCTGTTTGGAGGCGTGAGTTTGGTGATTGGGCAGACAGTGGTGTTTTTGGGTGCCTTCAGGTAGGATGTTGGTAGTTTGCAGGCTACTTTGATAGTGTTTTGGGTATGTGTGGTTGCTGGTTTGATGAATTGGAGGCTGGTAACGGGTTGGTTGTTGGATTATTGAGATGGTTTCTAGAATCACTGGTGCAGGTAATGGACTGGTTGTAAATCGAGGGAAGTGGGAGGTCAATTGTGGTTTGAGGTAGTGAGGAGGTAAATGGGTGAGTTTGGATTGAAGTGTGGTAGTCGCATAGTAGTGGTTCCATGGAAGTAGGAAGGCAGTGGATTGGGTGATTTGCTAACGATTTCCGAGCTTGTTTTGGTCTGTCTTGGTGACTAAGGAGGGGCTGGTTGAGTTGGCAGGGAGTTGGTGATTGATGATTCTGTATGTGTGCCTGAATGAACGTGCCTTTGTGTGTATGAATTACTGTGTGTTTTGCGTGAACTTGGTGTGTATGTGTGTGTGTTGTTGGCGTCTGTGAGTGTGTGTATCCATGAGTATATGTGTGTGCAAATTATATGTATGCAATATATGTCTGAGTGTGAGTGTGTGTGTTTGGAATATTGGAGTGTGCGTGACTATGTGTGCTGGAAAGTGAAATTGTGTGTGAAGTGGTGTGTGAAACAGTGTGTGAATTGTGTGTGAAGTATGCGTGAGTGAATGAATCTGAACGTGTGAATGTGTGTGTATGATTGTGTGTGAGTTATTGTGTGTGTTTATGTGCCTGGCTGTGTGTGTAAATGTGTGTGTGAGAGAATGTGTAGTGTGTGTAGTGTATAAGAGAGTGTGAGCGTGTGTAGTGTGTGTGAGAGAGAGTGAGTAGTGTGTGTAGTGTGTGAGAGAGAGTGTGAGTGTGTGTAGTGCGTGTGTGAGAGAGTGAGTGTGTGTATAGTGTGTGTCTAAAGATACACTAGTGTGTGTTCTTGGTGTTCTAGGTGTAGGTTGAAGATGTACTAGTATGTGTTCTAAGTGTTCTAGGTGTAGGCTTGAAGATACACTAATGTGTGTTCTAGGTGTTCTAGGTGTAGGCTTGAAGATACACTAGTATGTGTTTTAGATATTCTAGGTGTATGCTTGAAGATGTACTAAAAGCTAGTAGGTGTTCTTGGTATTCTTGGTAAAAACTTGAAAACAAATGTAGGAAAAAGTGTGTGTTTTTGGTGTTCTTAGTGTGAGAGATAAAATCCAAAAATTAAAAACTGAAAATTCTATCTAGGCTTCTCCTTTTTTTTTTCTCCTCTTTTTAAATCCCCAAGTGGGAGTATTTATAGTGCACAAAAACTTATCTTCTAAGAAATGACTAAAAAACCAAAACGCTCTTGACGACAAAAATTACAACTTTATTGTTCTTAAAAATCTATTTTCTCTCACAAAAATAGAAAAATTAAGAAAAATATAAATAATAAATTTATTAATAGCAATTCACCTCAAAAAAAGTTAGAAAAATTTAAAAACAAGTTTAAGAACCTAAAAGTGAATTTGGGACTAAAAAAAAATGGCGAAAAATGTTCAGGAGGCAAAATGACTATTTTGCCCTTATATTGTCAAAATGTATGAAAAAATATCAGTTAGTCTCAAAAAATTATCAAAAATAAAAAAATTAACTTAAAATCTTAGAAAATAAATTTAACACTCAAAATTTAATGAAAAATACGTTTGGAATGTGAAATGACATTTTTGTTCCTGAACACGATATTCATAGAAAAAATAGTGATAGTCCCCAAAAAAATCAAAAAAAATTTAAAAACATACTTACAAACTTGAAAAATAAATTTTCTACTAGAAAATGGGTGAAAATGATATTTGCGAGGCAAAATTACCATTTTGCCCCTGCACTAGCAAAATACAAAAAAATACCAGTTAAATTCGAAAAAATCACAGAAATTTAAAAAATATCTATGAAAGTACAAAATGTGAATTTAAAACTCCAAAACTAATGAAAAAGTATTTACAGCTGAAAATTACTATTTTGTCCCCTGAAAATGCTAATTTCGTTCCCTTTTTATTGAAAAATTAGAATTTGTTCTCAAAAAATATAAAAGTGCCCCCAATATTGGAAAAATGAGCGATATGTCAAAATTGGGTGTGTACAAATAATCATTTTCTAAATCTAAAGAATACAAGTATCACTTCCCTCATCCAAGCTAACTCAATAATCCGCGAAGGGTTGACCACTTTCTTCACCTAAAACACATAATTAAACACTCAGTTATACTCTAATTCTATCAAGAAATCACACGCAAAGCTTAAATCTGAACTTAATATACAAAACGGGCAAAACTAGTGTGACCCGTGGCATAAGCCGCAGCGTGGCTAGCATTGCGGCTCACACTAGAACCTTAGTTGCAGTGCTAGTCGCAGCACGGCTGGTGCTACGGCTTTGGTCAGAGACCCAGTGGCAGGTCTAGCCATGACCGCGGCTGAGCCTGACGAGCCCGTGGTTCACACCAGAAAACCCCTCTTTGACAAATTCTTGCACCCATTTCATCAAACACAAGACGTGCATCAAACCCAATCTCAAATACTTGACAAATTAGGTTGACAATCACTATTATACCCAATCATACATTATTAGACACAACCCAACAATCAAAATCTCAATTATTCATGAACTCACATACAAAATAAGAAACCCAAACTCAATATTAAGCATATTTTCTTCCTATTGGCACAACCCATCACTACTATGTCGCGAACAACTAAAGATCTTCCTTAATCATGCATAATCACTAAGATTAGTATAAACCCCAAAAGAGATGAGAGTCAATGGAAGAAACTACCTTGGGTAGGAGTAGAGTAATTGGAGTCCTCTATATTTTTCTCCTCTTAATTGCTCTAAAATGGACAAATAAAGAGAGAAAGAAAGGGATTAAAGAAGAGCTTTAGAGAGGTAGAAAGAGAAAAGAGAGGAAGCCTAATAGAAGAAAATAAGAAGCCCTAAGCCTTTTTAGGCTAAAAACAATTTATCCTAATTGCAATTGAGTCTCTCTCATTTTGCAATTTGTATCCTCAACATAAATGGGTCAATTTATCAAATTGCCCCTCAAGGGTACTTGGTATTACAAATTTCTTGTATGAAAAATTCGCTTAATTACAAAAATTAAGAATGTGATTCACTAAGTTTGTGAGGTGGAAACAGAGTTTGAAACATAATTTTCCATATAAATCGTTTTTGTTTGTGGGGAACATTTGTCCTATAATACAGCGGTCACCTATTGTTAATGATCATTTTCATTGAAATTAAAGAATTTATTTCATTTTTGACACAAGTCTAGAATTCACTCTTATTTTTCTCAAAAATTATAGAAAATTGTTCTAATCGTTATTGAATTGTAGTGGCTCCCTTGACCCATGTCCATTTTTATCTCCAAACTTCATAATCATTGCATACAAGTACTTATCTTATTGCTTTTAGTCCAAATCTACCATGAATTGATGTAAAATAATCTTGAAATCACCAATTAAGACATAAAAAGAAATCTATATTCCTCAATACATACACACCCATCTCAAATGAAAGTTAAATTTAGATTCACCGCATGAAAAGAAGTCAAATTGTATAAACTTAGTTGAGCAAAATCATCAAAGAACAACTATAAGACGAAGGTTCAACCTAACAGCACAATACAATCCAATAACTTCATCCTTTCAAAATCTACCGCCAACGTGAAACCTAAATCTTTCAATTTAATTCTAATTTGAGGGGTGTAGAAGTGAAAAGGATAGGAAGAAAAGGTTGGAGCAAAAATGAGAGAAAGAGAGAGAGAAGAGTAAAAGTAAGAGGTGAAGTCAGATGTAGCTACAAGAATATGGACAATTACAAGAAATATATACTTTGAATCATCTTGATCTGTTATTTATAGAAACAACTGAGCAAGTGACAAAGAAATTGGCTGTTGAGTGGACAAAGAATAACATCCGTGTTAATGCAGTTTTCTCTACAATGATCAACACTGTTGTTACACCACCAGTAATTGAAAATTAAAAATTTTCAAGGCTCCTCTTATTGTTTTGGTTTTATGTAAATCTGTTATTATGACTTGTGGGATATTTGTCCTCCTTCTTTACAAGGCTGTAGCTTTTGTCAATGCTGGTTGATATTTCTTACTAAAATCTAATAACACTACTTACATTTTTCGTTTGCTTGTTTGCTTGCAAACATTTTCTCTTTTATAGATAGAAGCATGATGAATGGCATAGATCAAGGTGCTCAAACTCCTCAAGTAAGAAAAATCATGTACATTTCAGTTCAACCATTTACTTGATGCAACTTTATAGCCTTGGAAAGAACAACATGATGACAATGTGGAGGAAGAATGAAATTTTAATAATCTTAAGAGTACAATTTAATGAACCTGGAATGGAATTTTGTTAATTAATGATCTTAAAATTTTGAGCTCTAGTTTTAGACTCAAATGGAACTAAAGATTTATGGTTTGAACCTGAATCAAAGTTAAAACATAAATATGTATTCATCAACTTCTCTGTTCTGCTTAGGATTGTATGTGAAAATAACCTGGTCCATTTGAAACTTATGGTACTTTGAAAGTTCATTTCATTCCTTGATACGAATAAAATTATTAGTAATATTTGGCACTGTCAAGTCTTTCATAAGGATTTCAATATCTCCAAATTTGTTGTAGAAAGATAATGCTTCTATAAAAAAGAAAATGCAAAGGATCTATGAAGTTGTATTTTATAGACTGAATTCAAGCAAATTTTGTGTTATTTGCAATATTTGTTATGCTAGAGATAGGTAGTTGATACAAATGTTTAGCTTGTTCTTTGAAGAATATTACCTACCCTTACTTTTACAAAGTTACCTAATTATTTCAATGTACCAAATTTAAGCAAGTTGTTTTGTTTTTCACATAATGCACTTGAAATGGAAGTAGAAATGTGCTTAATCGGTCGAACTTCTATTTGCCAGGTTAGAGCGACTGAGGTAGTTCCACCACTAGTGACATTCCCTTGCTTGCCAATTGCTTCATATATCACAAGGCAAATTATTGGTGTAGATGGTGGATTAGCAATCAATGGTTTTTAAAAGCATCTAGCTGTTGAGTTTCTGACATGGATCAACTAGATCCTCATACGTTTTAGCTGAACTAGTATTTGCATATTTACTTTTTATTTTTAATTCTTGAAATACAAAAGTGTGGTTTATAGAATATTATAACAAATATTATTTTTAGAATAAAGAAGATGTGATTTTTATTTATTATGCATTTGAAGAAAAATTCACGTATTGCTTTGAATCTTCACGTTATCTTTTTATACATTTGTTACATATTCATAAATTGGCTCCATTTCTTCCCACAATAGGAAAAAAAACACATAAGACTGGCTTTCCAAGAGTTTATTGACATTGAGTCTACCTTTTTTCCTCTTTGGTTTTTTTAAATCAAAGGTTGCTAGATCAAGGACCGAACAAGAAAGAAGAACAAAACTTTCATAAAATGTTAACAGAGATGTCATTTCCATCAATAATAGATTTTTTTTTTTGGTAATGAAAAATAATTATTATTCTCTAAAGTGCTTGAAATCTACTCAATTGTTATTTTAAGGATTTGATACATTTATTGTTTTTATTCTTTTTGCTTTTGATAGAACCATTCATCATATTCACCAAAATCATTTTCATTCTTATTCTTAGCTAACAAAACAAGTTAGCTTTGAGCTAATTTCTAGCTAATCTAGGCTCAGTTAGTTATTCATCACCTTATTTTCCTAGAGTATTTGTTAAATCACACCAAGCAAATTTTTGTAAAATATATAAATTTCTATAAGTCCATATAATATACATCACTCTTATTAAACGAGTAACAAAAAATTGCTTAAGATTGAATTATATTATATCATATATAACTAAATATTTAAACATCATAAATAGAGGATGAGATGATATCTTTTTAATTAGAAATATCTTTTTAATTAGAAATCATCACATAACTTCATATTTTCTATGTAATTTTGAAATATAGAATAGGTATCCTATTTAGTTAAAGCTAACTCTAAGCTTGTATAACATTATATATGAGCCATTTGCATGGGCCAAATTAGCCGAATTCATTTTCAATTTACGCTAAAGCTTAAGGGTGACCAGACTTAGTTGTAAGTTCAACACTTAATGGAGGCACAAATTCTTCTTATAATAGTTGGGGATAATTACACATATACCTTCCTCGAGGTATCTAACAATTAAGCTAGATCTCCTCCAGTTTCAAAAATTATACCTACATTCTATTTTTGCTTTACTGGTAACAAAAATATGACATCAACTAAATCTAAAACTAATTTTCTTAAAACACCATTTTCTAATTTAAAAAGATATTATTTTCATTCTCATCTTCTTCCTCACCATTAATCCAAAAAAAACATTAGGACCTTTTTTTAAAAAAAAGAATTATTTTTTCCACCACCACTACCACTAAGTCATTGATGAACACCACCATTAGTAACCACAAATATAAATAAAATAGAGCAAAAATGGCATCATGTTATTGACAATTTGAATTACTAACACCACCACCTACACCAATTTGATCTCCCTCATTCTCCACCACCACCATTATCACCACTGTCGCCGCCGCCGCCACCACCACCTCCTTCTCCATTGCTTGATACAAGCACATAAATACACAAAAAAAAAAAGCAAAGTACATCATTGTTTTACCACATTAACTACTACCACCACCAATAACACCAACTCTATTTCTCTCAATAACTGCCATCATCATGAGAAGCAATCAGAAATAGCATCTTCTTATCACCTAAAACACTACTACCACAATCACCACACCAACTCCCTTGTCCCTCAGTTACCGCCATCACCACAATTAATAAGCAAAAGACCACCATTACCACAAATAATAAGCAAAAGAATAGAAACACAAAAATTGCATCTTGTTTTTACAACTTGAGTCACAATTACCATACCAACTCCATCTTTCTTAATCATCACCACCACAAGAATCCAGAAGAGGATTGAAGTTCGTAGATATAGTAAGACCATCCAAATATGAGAAAAAAGACCATATCATTAAATTTCATATCACGAGAAGAAAAATATTTTTGTCTCCAAATCATGAACTTTAAAAACTTTTTTTATTCTATATTTAGCACATAAATAAACAAGGTCTTGACCGGGGTTGAAACTTGTTTAAAAGTTGTAAGGGTTTATCGGCATAATGTATACAACCTAAAACTCTAAAATGATCGTAGTTTGGTTGTTTGCCAAAAGGCGCTTCAAAAGGGGTCCTATTTCCAATGATGAGGTGGGAAAGCAAATTAGGTTGCATGTGGCAGTTAAAACACATTCTCCTCATAATTTAATGGACAAATTACTCTAAAATCTAAGAGCACGAGCCACAATAAAAATGCTCTATGTTGTCTTTCGATAACCCCATTTTGTTGAAGTGTACCAGCATAAGAAGTTTGATTAACAATTCCTTTTTTTCTAAAAAATAATTTCATGTCATTTTCAATACAGTCTAGTATATTATCACTTCTTACTTGTTTAACTTGGAATCCAAATTATGTTAGAATTAAAAAATAAAAATTTTGAAAGGCACGAAAAACCTCATTCTTGTGTTTTAATAATAATGTTCAAACTTTTCTGGTGCAATCATCCACAAGAGTTAAAAATAGATGAGCCCTAAAGCTTGAAGATACTTGATAAGGCAACCGTACATCAAATGAACCAAATGAAAAAAAATAAGTCACAGATTTATTTTTACTTGAAAGAAAAAATTGTCTAGAGGCTTTTGCTAAAGAGCACATAGCACATTCCTGATTGACTTTATCAAAACAAATATGAGAAAAACTAGGCATCAATGCCAAATTGTCACGTGAAGTACAATCTATGGTAAGTAGTATATGTAGACACCAAATTTTGACACACCTTTTGTAAAAATATGTTGTCACTTTTATTTTAGGGGGTATTTTCCTATTTTTCAGGGGTCGAGTACAATTTTCGCATATTATGTCTAATTCGTCACGTCAGGGGCAAAATGGTAATTTCGCCATGTAAATATTGATTTATTTTATCTTATTTCCTAAATACATGATTTTACTATTTTATCATTATTTATGATTTTAATAATTTTTAGGAGTCATTCATTATTTATTTAAAATTTTAATATTTTTAATTCAACGGCACGTTTTCCAATGCACTTTTTTACGATAATTTTTAAGTAAAAAATTTTATATTTGCATTTTGAATACTCATAAATTTTCTGTAAAAATCTCATAATTTTTAGAGGTCGTTTAATATTTATTTAATTTTCATCTTTTTGTTTATTAAGGGCACGTTTCCCAAGAATGCGTTAATTTCAAAATTTTTGAGTGAAAATTATAATATATGTGCTTTATGTGATAATATATGTTGTGTAAAATTTGTGTGATGTCATTTATTAATTTTCATAAATTTTATAATTTTGCCATATTTAGGTCACGTTTTCCAACGCACTTTTTATTTACAATTTTCTTTATAAGAATTTTATCTATGAGCATTTTATAAATTTTATGTTAAAAAAAAAAAGAGAAAAAGAAAAAAATTAAAAAATTATTATTATTTTGTTTTTTTGATTAAGACCATTTGATATTTATTTTTAGTTGTATTTTTCTAATATTAAATTAACCTTTAAGTTGTTGCACTAAATTTTACCTTTTCTTTTTTATATATAATGTTGTATTTCAGTTTTTTATATAATATAATTTAAAAAAAAAAAGGGGGTTCAAGTAGTTTTATTTTATTTTCATTTTTTCATTTTCTTTATTTCCTTATTTTTCTCCACAAAAAAAAAAAAAAAAAAACCTAGCTACTGCTACAGCAGCTGCAGTAGTTTGCTACTGCAGCTGCTGAACGCAGCAGCAAAGCAGGACACTGAATCCATCAGACAAAAACTCTATGCTCCATTCCATCACCCACCTAAAAACTACACTTCATCAGATTCTAAGGGATTTTGTTCAATTTTCTTTCAGACTTCATCTTCATCACAATCCACTCCCACCGGCACAATTCCCTCCTCTCTCTTCCCTCTCTGCAACACACAGCCCACACACCATTTTTCACATCTTCACAGACCTGCACATACACATCTTCCCCCCCATTCCACTCTCTCGGCTCACCTGCACACAGGCACAATTCACTCACAATTCTCTCTTCTCCTGGCTTTCCTCACAACACCAGCAAAGCACACAGCTCACACATACACACTCATTTGCACGCATTACACACACTGCATCACACAAACAACACAGGCACACATACAACACACACCTACACAGACTCACAGACATCACAAACGCACACCCTCACTCCCCTCTGCCTCCTCACTCTGTCTCCTTCTCACAACAGACACAAAACAGACCGGCACAAAACTGCCTCTCCCTCATTCTCTTTTCCCTCGGCCAGACCACACTTTCACTCACTTCACACACAGTTTCAGCACACACAGATCCCTCACCTCCCCACACATACACACCTTCCCCCCACCAACACACACGGCACATCCAATCCAATCAAAAACACATATTCAAACACTCACACCAGCACATTTTCACATCTGCACAGACACACATTACACTCATTCCTGCATTCTTCACACACACGCACGCACAAAAAACACATTCACAACACACCACACGCTACACACACCTCCACCTTCACCCCTGCAATTCACAACAAAACACACACAACACACCACACGCTATACACACCTCCACCTTCACCCCTGCAATTCACAACACACCACACACATTATACACCGCCTGCATAGACACCTGAACACACACACACAACAAACCTGCATTACACACACGCACCCTGCGAACAAAACACACATACGCACAAACACACACACTACACGCATCTGCACAAGCATCACAAACACGCAGCAAATACACAGCCAATTACACACAAACAATACACGCACAATCCATTACATACACCTGCAAAAACATAAAAAAAAAGGGGGGGGGGGGCACAACAACAACAAACAGCAGCAACATCCCCACCACCACTGGACAGTGGCGCCACCTGCTCGTCGTCAAGCCACTCATCACCATCCACCACCGGGCTACCCCTGCTCAGCGCCACCACTAACATCCCCTCCGCCTCACCACTGAGTGCCTCCCACAGGTAATATTCTTGGTCCCTCTTCCTGTTACTATATTAATAGTTCAATTAGAGGAAATATTGTTTGCTTTACATTGGATTTGAGCAAGTGAGGATTTCGGGACTTTATTTGGAAGAAATTGTTTTTCGGTTGAAGATGAATTAGGGATTTTAGACCAAAAGAGAGAGGGAGAGGTTACAGAGAGAATTCCGGAGAGAGATTCCGGCGAGAGAGAGAGAGAGAAAGAGAGTCGGACGGCGAGAGGAGAGCAGATCGGGGAGGGGGCAACCAGGAGGAGAAGAAGAAGAAAAAGAAAGAGAGAAAGAAGGAAAAAGAAGAAAGAAAAGAAAGAGAGGAAAAAAAAGAAGAAGAAGAAAAGAGAAAATCTGGAAAAGTTTAAAAAAAAAAAAAAGTAAAGAAAGAAAACCGGTTTAAAAAAAAAAAAAAATTTTTGGTGAAACTACGTCGTTTTGACGTAGTTTCACTCAAAACTACGTCGATTTGATTAGTTTAGTTTTTGAATTTATTTTTAATTAATAATATTTATTTATTTTATAGTCCTTATATTTTCATTAATGCTACTGTAACCCTGGAAATGTTTGATTTGTGCATTTAAATTTCTGTTTATTGTAGATTGACCCCCATAATTTAATTTTCTTTGCAATTAGGTCCCGATTAATTGCATTTAGGTCCCTCAACTTTTAGATAATTATAATTTCGCCCCCTACGTTTTTAATTTTTCATTTTGACCCCTATATTTTTCGGTAATTACATTTTGACCCCTAGATTTTGCTGGAATTGCATTTTTAACCTCTGATATTTATGAAAATTGCAATTTTGCCTCCCAAGCTTGCTGTTATTATATTTTAGGCTTTAAATGTTGCTGAAAATTGTATTTTGGCCCTTATACATTGCTGGAAATTCTATTTTTGCCTTAGAATACTTGCTGGAATTTCATTTTTATCCCCCCAACTTTGCTGGAATTTTATTTGAGTTAGTACACTTGCTGGAATTTTATTTTTGGCCCCCTATTGTTGCTGAAATTTATATTTTGGTCCTTTATGTTGCTGGAATTTGTTTTAAGACCTCCATTAATTGTTAGAAATTTTATTTTAGTCTTTTATTTATTGCTGGAATTTTTGTTTTTGGGCATTATAGTTGCTGAAAATTATGTTTTAGCCTTTAAATTCATTGTAAACTATGTCATTACCTTAATTAGGGTTTAAAATTATAATTTTACTCTTTTGTTTGTTGAAAAATCACACTTTTCACTTTGGAATGTTGTCTAAATTTCCATTTTTAATCCAAACCTTATAATATTTTATTTTTGCAAAAAAAAAAAAAAAAAATAAAATAAAATAAAAATAAAAATAATAATTAGAACTAATTAAATCCCCAAAGCTTTTAATTATTGATTTTCGCATTTTATTTTATTTTATTTTATTTATGATTAATGTTCTAAAATTTGGTCTTATTAGTCTAATTAATGTTCCAATCAATTTCTTTATTTCTCTCTTAATTATTTTGGCAATCCTTATATTGTGTGTTAAAAAAAATTTATTATCTATTATTGTACTTTATTTTATTATTTTATTATTTATTTTTTATTTAGTTTACTTAAATAATTTTCATTTTTCTTCCTAAATATTTAATCATTGCTTTTCTTTAACTTTTGTTTATTATTACCATAATTGTTTTGAATTATTATAACAAGTTTATAGTGATTAATCTAAAATTGTTTTAATTAATGGTTTATTTATTTAAATAATGGTACCTTGATAAGTTTGTTCATGTTGTTAGCATTTTGTACCGGGTTTGCGAATGAGAGGTACCTCGATTACCCTTCCAATATTTTTTTATGTGCTTTTACGTGCTCCTATGTGTTTTTTCTATATGTTTTCATGTATTTTTGTGCTTATAATTTTTATCCATGTGTGAGTGTTTATTTATTTATGTCGTATTATTTACTCGAATTTAATTGTTGATTATTCAAAAAATGTAATAGATAGGTAATATGCTATTTAGTAAAAATTTTTGTATTTAGATAGTTAATGTAATAGATAGTTTGTGTGTTATCTATTTAACAAAAATCTTATGTATTTTAGATAGGAAATGTAATAGATAGGTTAGATAGGATATCTTTTATTCTCTTTCTATTTTTTTTAGATTGTAATTAGGTTATTCTCCGGTGTAATAGTTAGGGCTTTGTGTGCTACGTGTGCTATGTGCTTATGTGTTTTATTCGCTTTCTCTAGGACTTTGCATTTAGAATATCATGTTTATGTGCTATATGCTCTTATGTGCTATTATGTGCTTTTATGTGATTATTGTTTTAATACATGCTTTATTTACTTGCTTTATTATCCTGTATGTGTATCGTTGCCACACTAGTCCAATGCTAGTTGTGGTTAATTCCGGTTTCTTCGCTAGTCCAACGCTAGCGGAGAACTTATAGAAAATAGGCTAGTCCAATGCTAAGCCTTTAGGTCATTTTAGCATTAGGAACATTTTTCGTATGCATTTCATGACATTTCACACACATTTTATCTTTTTAGACTTTTTCCATTTTCTATGAGTTTTTTATATACTTTATAACTTATTACTTATTTTAACCTCTATTTGGTGCATAACATTTAGATTCCACTACACATAGAATTTTAGGTCATTTGCGTGATTTCGACTAAAAAATAGTCATCTACTCACGTGGGAAGCGATGGCGTACATGTCGTTCCCCCCTCCGTGAGTAGAAACAGATAGTCACGAGTTTATTAGTCCCCCGTACCCGTTATGTTGCATCCCTACTCTCTTTGATCACTTACTACCTATATTACTATTTTCCTTTTCTTTTGCATTCCATTTCGCATTCATACTCGTGACACCATCGAGGTCTAGATCCGGGTTTCGCAATTAATGCGATAATTCCGACCAAACCTCAATGGAACATTTTGTCCCTTAACGATATTCATTTTAGGACCAGATTTGCATTCATATAGTTGCATCCAAATGTGATAAAACTTTAGGGTTATATTAGGAAAATTTAGACTAAACCTCGCAACTAGTTTCGGCTAGGTTGAAAGGGTGCCTTAGGCGCAAGCCTTTGCCTTCCCTTTCTTCAACTGTGACTCCCGAACCTTTTTCTCTTGTTTTCAAAGATCTGGAGTCGTCTAAAAGGGTTTTTCTTGTTTTTCTTATATTTTTCCAAAAAATCATTTCTTTAAATAAATCATTTCCAAATTTTTTACTTTTCACAAAATATTTTCGGGTGACTTGGTACACCAAAACTCAATACCAGGTGGCGACTCCTTTTTCATTAAAGAAACCCTTTTAGACTCTATTTTTCGGGCCCAAAAATCGTCGCATTTCAAAAGGTCCCATTTTAGGCCCTTTTTCTTTTATTTTAAAATAAAGCATTTGTTTGTCGTGTTTTTGTCGAATCATCTTTTACAAAGTATTTTCTAAAAAATTATTTTTACAAGAAATTTACACGCTTCTTTTTCCAATAAACACAACCATATTTAATTCTTCCTTTTCATTTTTTTCGACTTTAACTAGTTCTTTTTCGAAAAATGGGGCGCGACAGTATAGACCATCCCGTTCCCCACCAACTTTAATCACTTTTCTCGAGCACAAGTCCTGGACAACACAGAAATCAAGGAAAAAAAAGACAATACAATTGTGTTCTTTGGTGAGATGATTAATGGAAATAAAATTACAATAAAAACCCAGAGCATGAAGAATATTATGTAGAATAATTAGAGAGTTCAAACAATATCTACCTTGTTCTTTAAGTTATTTCATGGTGCCATCGGTTAGAAATATATTAGTTGAGTTTTTTTAATTTCTCTAGATCAAACAAGAAGGTTTTATTACCTATAAAATCATGAGTAGCACCTATCTAGTAAACAAGTGTGGCAACAAGAGGATTTTGGAGTCAAGAGATGAGTTACATTACCAACAAAATTAAGCGAACCAAAGTGTCACGCCCCGTGCCCGAGACGTGGCACCCGCCATGCCCTAGGCTAAGTTAGCACACAAGACTAAGCCAAGACAAAAGGTCAACTAACATAATATAAAGCTCAAAGAAATACTCAAATATGCTCCAAGAAGATCATTCATTCATAACCCAAAATATACATTATCCAATACATTTCCATTTCCCAATAACAAAATAGTTGGGAAACATGTATAACCTAGTCTATACCAAAAGTATGGCTATCCATCAATGTCATCAAAAAAATAACCTCATTCATGTCCAACCTATCTATGACGATGAGGCCCAAAAGTTTTCCCAGTCACCTTCTACAAAATCATCACCTGCGATGGTTAAACAAAGGGGTGAGTGATAAAATCACCCAGTAAGTAGCAAAAAGTTCTCTTTGGGGCTTAGCTTGTTATTTATACATAGATAGTTTTCAAATCCAAATCAAAGCCATCGTCATTCATCACATGTGGTCAAGTTATAAACCATACATATTCAAAATATCACATAATGCGATTCAAAAAAGAGAGCTCAAGTAGTTAGTGGAGACATGACCCTGGAATTCCAGTTGTTAACTATAACCGGTTAACACGGTCCAAAACCAACTATCACCCGATTGGTCCGATTCAAAACTAACTATCACCCGGTTAAGTACGGTCCAAATAATTTAACTACAACACCAAATTAAGGAACTTAGTCCCGTCACAAATCCATTTCACATACTAAGAGCTCAATCGTATATTCATTCAAATTGATTATTTAGACCACATGTACACATTTCATAGCAAAACCAACTGTAACCAATCGTAAGCCCATTTATATAGAAGATATCATTTGAAACATTTATCATTGTCAAAATACAATTCCAAAAGCAAAGATAATCAAATACTACTTACCTCAACCGAAGACTAATTCAAATAATCGGAATAGGGATAGACGCCTTTGTCACCTATAACACACAAATAAGACTAATATCATATACTAATTCTATCAAGAAATCATAAAGGAGGCTTATACCTAACATAGCACGCAAAATGAAGAAAAGAGGCAAAACTGCCTTGACCTGCGGAATCAGCCATGGCGCGGCTCACGCCGCAACTCAGCTACAGTACCTAGCAGCGACTCCAACCATGGCGTGGCTGAGGTCGCGGCTTGGGTTAGAGCCAGCAGCCAACCATCCGCAGTCCGGATGGCACCGCGGATAAGCCTAGAGAGGCGGCCTCAACGAGCCGTGGCTTCATCTGTGGCACGGATGGCACTGCGGATGAGCCCAGTAAGACGACCTGCAACATCTGCAACACTCAAAATCCAAAATTGAACTTTCTCAACTCAACCCAACACAATCTAATACCAAAGTAACTCCAAAATTGGCATAATATGATAAGGGAACACTACATTCACACAACATTCTACACATATCATGAATTATCCTAAAAATTACACCAAATTTCTCAAGATCTTATACCCACATCTCACCAAAAGTCTTTAGACTCCAAAGCTCACATACTCACACACTCTAAAGCACAAGCATAACACTTAAAAGCATGAGACTCAATGATTCCTTCAATTACAACTACCATCCCACCACAATCAAAAGATCTACTAAAAAATAAACTAGACTTTGGAAGAGGGGAAATTACCTTGAGTGGAAGACTCAAAAGGGCTTCTACTTGCTCCCTTAGGTGAGTGGAAGTTGGGTTCTTCAATTCCTTCTTCACCCAATATAGAGAAAAGGAAAGAGATTTAGGAGAGGAAAAAAAAAATTTGCAAAAGAAATGAGGAAGATAGAAAGAATCCTAAGTCTTTTTGGGGTAAAATCAATTTGACAAAAACTGCATCCGAGCCCTTCAAAATTTTCTAATCTACTAAATGGCCCAAAGGGTGAAATTTACATATATGCCCACGAAGGGCCCTATTATTACACAAAGACCATGATGAGTTACATTACCAACAAAATTAAGCGAACCAAAGACCATGTTGCTATCTTCAAAAGACAAGAGCTGCTCATATTGTGCGGCTATCAAACTATCAATTGAAGTAGTGAAAATTGAAGAATCAATGTAATTGACAAAATATAGAACTGATCACCCCTCGAGGAACTTCCTAGATTTTGTGATTTGATTTACTTCTCGATGGTTCCAAGAACTCAACAAGAAAGAATAATGCACGACTAGAATTTGGAGAAAAAAGGCAAGATGGATCATTGCTCTGATACCATGTCCAAAAGATAAAATAGAGTTTGGAAAAAAGGTGGTGTATTATGATAAAACGGTGCACAATTACAAAGGTAGAAGTTTGTATTCATAGATTTATAGATGACTAGTAGATACAATGAACCTAAACATAATATATAATGAACCTAGACACAATATACAATGAATCTAAACACAATATCTATAATAATAAAGAAAAGATTTTCAAATCAATTTCGAATCGATTATATAATTAAGTCCTAATTAATCCCGATCTAGAAATTAAGAGTGATATACGTTAACAAGAAGCGAAAGAGTGACCAAGGTTGAGACAATGATGAACAAAAGGTACCAGTTAGGGGTGGGCATGGACTGGTTAACTGGAACTGCTTGTATCGGTTTGCTTAATTTACTAACCGTATCCAACCCTCATTAGTCTATTAACTGCTTAACGATTACCCAGCTAAAGAGGGTCGGGTACCACAGGTAATCAGAATCGTATGGTATTAAGTTAATTTGACAAGATAGATAAAAAATATTACAACATAAATACTTATTCAAATAAAAAAATTACTTATACAATTTCAATTAGTTCAAAACACAAGCAATAAAATTACAAACTGAAACTCTTGCATCCCTCTCTTTAAAATTAAAAAAGTTAATCAAAATTTTTCACAATACGAGTAAAAAATACATATGCTATTTTCCATATTCCGTATATAAATTGCATGAAAATAATGTTTTATTTAGTATTAAGAAAGTATTTGATAATTCAAGTATAAAAACAAATAATAGTATACAAATCAAAAAATTAAATGGAAAGAAAAGTCTAATATGATATTTAAGTTTTTGAGTTAACTTAAACTTGAAAATGAAATGATTTAATACTTCTTAATTTCTTTATAATGTTCACAAATATTAACCTCTAAGACATATATATATATATATATATATATATGAACCTATTTGGTTAATTGCGGGTTTTAAAAATTGATACCCCGAACCGGAATTGCTTTTGCAAATGAGGTTCGGTTAACCTAGCCGATTTTAGAAATCAGTTCGATTACCCTCATTTTTCGATTTAGAATGAATCGATTATTGGGATATTTTTATTTTTCGGCTATTTTTGTCCACTCTTAGTACTGTCATTAGCTCCTGGGGCTTTCAATAATTGAGAATTTTTTTGTGGGTAATCGAAAGTAATAATTTTTCTCTAAAATGGATGAAATCTGCTCAATTGTTATTTCAAGGGATTGATCATTTTTTTAATTATTGCTTATTTTTTGCTTTTCGATAGAATTGTACATCATACTCCCCTAAATTATTTTCATTCTCAACTACAAGATAAGTTAGCTTCGAGCTAATTACAAGCCGAATTAGGTTTAGTCTGTTATTTCTCACATGCTTTAGTCACCTTATTTAACTCAAATATTAGAGTATTTCTTAGACTACAACAAGCAAATTTTCTTAAAATAATCTATGGTACTGTTGCAATCATCCCTAGCCACCATCACATACAGTTCTGCACGTCCATATAATCTCCATCAGTCTTATTAAACGAGTTATAAAAAAATTGCTTACGACTAGGTTATAGTGTATGATACATAACTAAATGAATAACATAAATACAATTTGAGATAGTGTCTTTTAATAAAAAACCATCGCATAAATTCTATATAAATTTGAAGAACAATAGTAGCGTCAAAGACGCTGTGATATTCAGTATCAAAGACACCTAACGTAATATGTTACTTTTGGATTAATGCTAACCTAACATAATTTCATAGGAGTCCTATATTATTGCAACTTACTAAAAAAGGTATTTCAATAAATTAATACTAATTTAATTTAATTTTAAAAGAATATCATATTAGCCTAACTTACTAAAAAAATCTAAAATTATTTTTAATAAATAAAAAATTAACCGTAATTTCCCTTAACAATAAAAAGCCATAATTGCCACTATTTTTAATCTAATTAAAACCCTAAATTCCAATAGCATAAACCCTACGTTTTGAATCCTGAACCCTAAATCCTAAATCCTAATTCAAAAGTAAATATAAAATCTAGTAATGAAAATATCAGCCAAAGTTTTTTTCCTAGGGTCTATGTTGCAATAATAAAAAAATAAGTAATATTTACGTAAGAAACTGGTATTTCAGGTTACAGGTAAAACAAGAATTAGAGTTTGTAATTGATGATGACTCTTGAATGGTTAAGATTTGTCTATAACTAAAAATCTAGTTACAATCTTTGACAGTGTTATTTTTCAAATTTAAAATATATAGAATATCATATCCAGCTAACTCTAGCCTGAACCAACTGGAAGCAACTACTCACACTGCTGATTTATTGTTTCGATCAGGCCACATAAATAAAACTCATCAGCCCAACGATGGATTGTTGGTCGGCTTAGCCAAAACCTGACCTCCTACTCCAAAGTAACAAAATTCTTTTCATTTTCGCCTCCTCTTCCTTTCTACTACCACTACTAGTAGTACAGAGGTTGTTGCAGCTGATTGAAGCTGGCGATTTTAGTAAATCCGAGCAGCTGCTTTCGGAGTTCGTTAGTTTCCTCAATCCAATCTCTGAGTCCATAGTCAATGACCGAGAAGACCAAGTGTTATAGAACAACTCATTTCTAATTCTTACCAAAATTCATCACTACCTTAGTTCTTCACTGGACATGCTATCTATTCTTTTTGTGTGGTATGCCGTATGCTCTCACTCTCACTCTGTTGCCAAGCCAAGCATGTCTTCCTATTTCAGTCTTCTTTTACTTGTTTTCTGTTGGCTTCTGTTATTAGATCAGGCTTGGTTTTGATTCAACAAAATAGGTTCACGTAATTGACATAGATTAGAATTGAACTTTGCCCGGATGTCGGTAATATGAATTAGGAATCCCCCCCCCCCCCCCCCCCCCAACCCACAAAAAACAAAACAAAACAACAAACAACACACACACACACTTGAAGAACATAGGCAATTGGACAGTGGAAGATTAAGGTGTTAAGTAGTAATAACTTCTAGTGTTTCTGTTTTTTAGGATGAAAACAATCATCCAGTAGCTATTTGCTAGTGTTTTTTTTTTTTTTTTTTTTTTTTTTAACGTTGGTCACTTGAGCTAGCTATTCCTCATTACACTCATGCATCCTTTACATTGCAACTATTATGTAATTTACACGGGCATTAGTTTCTCCTGGTGAGATGTTCTGGATACCCATTATTTCACTTCTCTATTAAGTGGCCTAACAAAAGGTAATTGTCACTCTACTATCTTCCTCATGTTTGCATTATGAATCTTAGGTCTATAGGTTGCTGAGTGGATGTGGAAATTATTGGTTCAAACAGTTCCTACTGTTTGCTCTCACTATAAAATATATTGCGTGCAACTTGACATTAACTGGATCCTTGCTGGTCCATTCAACCAAGACTAAAGTCATCTTAGACTTTATTCAAAAAAAAAAAAAAAAAAGTCATCTTAGACTACATCACTACTGGCTGTTAAGATGTATTAAATCATATAGTATTGGCAAACGTTGAAATTGAAGCCATCAACTAGGCACAAATTTGCCAAACCCATTTTCAGCTCAGGCTAAACTTTCAGTGTCAAAATAATAAACAAAGTTTGAAATTAAGATGGAATATATTGATAAAAAATGATACATCCTACAAAAGGCATAGAAAGCCTATATTTATAGGCTTAGAGATACAATGAACTAAGACGTAATGAATTTGGATGTGATCAATCTAGACACCACCTAAAATGGAAAGATCAATCTAAATCAATTACTGAATTAACTAATCAATCTTAATCTAATCAAATCAATTATCTATAAATCGTAATCTAGAAATGATACACGTTAACATTAAGGCTGATGTGGTTTGGACAAGCCAGGCGCAATTTAAAGTCCTAAACCTAATGAAGGCACAAATTCCTCTTTTTTTTTTTTTTTTGGATGTGTTTTGGGCTAAAAAGGCTCTGGAACCCTGAATCCTAATTTAAATAAATACTTAAAAGCATCTTAATGAAATAATACTAACAAATAAATGCACAATATTAAAATGAGATTTTTATAAATAAAGCTAACGTTATTTGACACAGCCACTGCAAAGAGAAATACAAAGTTTTCTCAAAATAAAACAAATTTAAATAATGTTTTCCTAGTGACAATTTATTGGCAGTGGACACATGAACCTGTAACACACATTTACTTATAAAATTCGATCACCCACATGTTACACGCAAAGCACTCTAATCTTATGCCCTTGAATCCCGCTTCCTTAGCTAAGGCCAAGAACTCCTGCTCTGTTCGTTCTTTTCCACCAGGGAAGTATAAAGCCAGAGTGAAAAGATCAACTTGGCAATTGCTTTTACATGATGCACTATTATCAGGAACCATAGGAAGAATTGCATCAACAGCAATTACTTTACCGTTGTCTGGTAAAGCTTTGTAGCAGTTCTTTAACAACGTCAAGCAGTGATCATCATCCCAATCGTGAAGAATCCACTATACATGGCAAATTATAATGAAGAAATTAGAGAAAATGGTCTTAGTGGAAGAATGTGAAAATTTCGTTTTGACAAGTGTTGTTGATCTTCATTTTTTGTTCTCAATCTCATATATTCAATGGGGTGCGATAACATACTAATTTTTCCTAAACATAAAATAACAATTTAGGGGCTCAAGTATTGGGTATCTATTCCAAGAAGTAGTACCATCTTCCTTTTATCAGAATGTAAAACTAATATGCAAATAAAAAGACTTCAAAACTGAAGTTACCTTCATGAAAATAGCATCCCCTTTTGGGATACTCTCAAACATATCTCCACCAACGTGTTCTACTCCTGCATCAAGAAGTTTATATAGTAAGACATATAGGCCAATGGCGTGCAATATGGTAAGGTTTTCTAGTGATTCTATATGGTTAACGCCCAAGTATGCCATCCTTAATGCAGTTCGTTACACACAGTTTTTCCCAATTGATAGTGCATATGGACTAAGGAAGAACATTTACATTTGTTTCTTTTAAAGGAAGTGCCCTAATTATTATTTTTTGTGTTTTGGATGCTCCAGATACTCCTTGTGTCATACTTTGGGTGTCATTATATTGCTTTTTATTCCAAGATATTAGTCATTATTAAAGAAACTAGAAGGATAAATTTATATATCAAAATTTGACTTGGGACACATTGCATACTAAGTTTTAAAAGTTGGACATATTGTATCATAAATTGTAAAAACAGTATTACTTGGATCAAATTATTGAAGTTCTTACAAAAACGTACCCGGATAAGCTGGTGCATTTTGAACAACATGTGGCAAGTCAAAGTTGATACCCTTTATACTGGGGTACTTGGAGGTTATCATGCTAAGGTTAACTCCAAGACCACCACCAACATCAACCAACGTTTTGAGGTGCTCAAAACCCTTGTAAAATTGAAGTACTTTTCTTCCCACTATAAATGTGTGGTCGATCATTGCCTTGTTAAAAGTCTCGTTGAACTTTTGGTCACTTCCAGTATATTGAAATATATGGGTACCATGTGTTCTGTTAAATGCAGTACCTCCTTTAAGAACTGCTGGTTCCAATTCGTACCTGATATATGGAGTTGAAAATTATATGAACTGGTCAAGTTAAATCAGGAAAAATATGTGCAATATGCACTTCAAAATTGTCGTTGAGCTAAATTTCATTATAAAGTTAAGGTGTGCTTGTAAAGTTATATGTTTAACATCAATAAATGGTCTAATTTCCACTTTGCACCCTTAACATATGATTGATTTTCACTTATACTTTCAATTTCAATTTTAAACATATTGCGTCCTAAACTTTAATTGAGTCATTTGAGTCCAATTGGTAATGGAGTTAAGAAAATTGACAGAATTTTTATGTACCGTCAATAAAGCAAATTCTATTATGCAGCCCAAATTTATTATTGATTTCGATCTTGCATCCCAAAACTATAATTTCTTAATATAATATATCATCTAATTTGTTTTTAATGTATATGTATGTATGTGTGTGTGTGTGGCAATATATGTGCGTGTATACAATATTAGAAAAATAAGCTTACAAATCTGACGATGACAATGTGTGTTAAATATCATATTATCTATGCCTATTATCCATTTAGATGATCTGTAAAGGTAATTTGAAACAATATTAAATTGTTAAATTTATAAAAAATTAGAGTTTGAAAATGCAAAGTAAATGCAGCTAATAAATTTAGTGTGCAAAGAAAAATTTAGCCAATTGACTGATGAAGTGTGATGTGCACGTGTAAATTTTGTCAATTTTCTCAACGCGTTTAACGAAAAGGCCAAAATGACAGAAATATGAAACGTTAGGGTGCAATGTATCTAAAATTGAAATTGAATGTGTAAAGTGATAATCCGTCAAAATTAAGGGTATAAAGTGAAATTAGTCTTCAATAAATAAAGCCGAGCTATTGTAGAAGTTAAAAGAAAAGAATAAAACCAACCAAATGTCCACGAGCACTTTGTCTTGAAGCAAGTCCAGAAGGGACCCCAACGATCCTCCATCTTCATCCCGAAGGAAATACTTTGCTACTGGTGCCAACCCATATGCTCTTTGATGCTGATTATCTTTATCACCACCACCAACAACAGAGCAAGTAAGCACCGAGTAGCTCGCGAGCAGCCGAAGCATTCTGTCCAGCATAACAGCAGCACCTGAATTTTCGGTGGGCAAGTGTGCTGCAATCTCAGAAGGCGACAATTGCGCACCAGGGCCAGCTTTGGCAATGATCTCCAACACATTAAGCTTGATGATTGCATTCAACACCACAGGCAGCGCTGCAGACGTAGCCAGTTGCAAAGCATAAGAACAGTGTTCCTCTTCTTCATCATAAGATATTTTGGCTTGGGTTGCTGAGGAATCCATAGAACCTTAACTTCTACAAATTATAATGTTTTCACTTAGAAGATGATGCTTTTTAGCTCTTACTTATTTGTTGCCTAGCTTGAGCTCTGTAATTTATAGTGGTACATAGCTTGATAACTGCAAATTGGATGGGCCATGTATGGCGTCAAATAGCTAATTTTTTAATTTTGGAGGGTCCATCTATGGTACCAAATTGTTAATTTTTAATTATTGCGTGTAGAAATGGAAAACGGGCTAGGAAGGCCGAGCCGTCTTCCACGTTTTTGTAATGAAGATTAATTAAGTTAATGCATTTTTTTTTCATGTTAGTAGTGGAGTAACTGTGGTGCATTATATATTGTTCTCATACTATTAATTGACTGATAATGGCTGTAGCTGATATAAAATGAGTCTACATTATTGGCATTTGGCCAACATTTGAACAGAAATCTAGATCTTTTTCCAATGGACGGTGCTCCCCCCCCCCCCCCCCCCCACCCCCCAAAAAAACAAAAAAAAAAAAAAACCAAAACCCCAAATCACAATCATTTATCACTAATCTGAACATGTGGCAGCACTAACTTTTCATAATCATATTAAACCCTTACTAATCAGTTGAGTACTTAATTGGTTACTTGATAAAAAATAATCGGATATTGTGAATAACCAAATATGATATTACATTGATTTGTCAACATAGAAAAAAAAATATTAAAATAGAATGCAAGTTCAAATCCAAATCTTTCATAAAATCGGTAATAAAATACAAATTAAAATTATTGTGACAATTCTTTTATAACCAAAACAAGTACAAATTAAAACTATCAGAAATCATAGGAAGAATGGCATCAACAGCAATTACTTACCGTTGTCTGGTAAAGCTTTATAGCAGGTCTTTAACAACTTCAAGCAGTGTTCATCATCCCAATCGTGAAGTATCGACTATGTATAGCAAATTATAATGAAAAAAAAAGTGAAGAAACTCTCGAGAAAACTGTCATAGAAAAAGAATGTGAGAATTTATTTTTGCACAAATGTTGTTGATTTTTTCATTTTTGTTCTTAGTCCCATGCATGCAATAGTGTTACCGATGCCATACTATTTTTCCCTAAACATAAATTAACATTTTGGGAGGCTCTACTTTCTGGTATCAATTCAAAAAAGTGGTGTACCATCTTCCTTCTGTCAGAATGTAAAACTAATATGCCAATAAGAGGACTTCAAAAATTTGAAGTTACCCTCGTGAAAGGGATGCTCTCAAACATATCTCCACCAATGTTTTCTACTCCTGCATTATAAAGTTCACATAGTAAGACATGGAGGCCAATGCCTCGTAATATGGTAAGGTTTACTAATGATTTTAAATAGTTAACTACCAAATATATCATCCTTAATGCAGTTCGTTTGATACAAATGAGGAAAGAGCATTTGTTTCATTTAGATAATTGTAATCTGGATGGAGGGAGTGCCTTGATTTTCATGTTTTGCTTTAGGGGTGCTTTAGATCCCCTTGTGTCATATTTCAGGTATCAATATTATTAGTTTTTATTTCAAGATCTCTGCCATCATTGAAAAAGTAAAAAGATAAAGAACTATTTATCGATTGGGTGAATTTCATGCATCTTTAAGTCATACACATTCTCAATTTATACGTCGAACTTTGATTTGGAACGCGTTGAATTATAAATTTTAAACATTAGATACACTGCACTGTAAACTCTATGAGCCGCTCCACATGAGCTAAATTATTTAAAAGTTTACGAAAATAACATAATAGTGTCCGTGAGAATCAACATTAAGCATAATTTGACAGGTTTATATGACTTTAAAATAAGGTTAACTTTTTTCACTTTTTTCACAGCTTTTAAAATAACAACATAGTAAGGTCAACGATATTCATAATGATAGTTATTAAGGAATTTGAGCCAAACAGCTTCTTATTTTGTTTTATTTAACTATTATTTTTTGCTTGCATTTTCCACTAATACAGTCATCTTAATCCTACACCATTCATCCAAAAACTCTCTCTTGTTTCTTTTAACTGCCCATCTTCTTTTTATTCTTTTTTCATTAATTATTTCCTTATAAATTGCTGAGTGTGCTTATATATCTATCTCTAATATTAATAAATAAAGCCAAGCTTTTGTTGGAGTTAATAGAAAAGTACAAAACTGACCAAATGTCCATGAGGACTTTGCCTTGAAGCAAGTCCAGCGCTGCTGATGTTGCCAGTTGCCTGGCATAAGACCAAACGTTCCTCTTCTTCGTCATAGGATGTTTTGGCTTGGCTCACTAAGGATTCCATAGAACCTCAACCTGTTCTAATTATAATGTTTAACTTAGAAGATGATGCTTTTTGGCTCTTAATTCATTGTTGCCTGGCTTGAGATCTCTAATTTATAGCGGTAGCATATAACTTCAAACTGGAGGAACCATCTGTGGTGACAAATAGTTAATCTTTTACCTTTTGCGTGTAGAGGGAAGGAGGAGATTTTTTGGTGGCTCAATGGTCTTACCGGTGGACCTTATATTAAAAAAGTATCAAGTAAGTAAAGTGATGCATACTAATATAAAAAAATGATATAAGAATATTTATATAATTTTATTTTAAACTATAAAATTTATAAGTTGAATCGTAAACTAGGTCTGTTTAAAAATTTTTGGAGGTAATGGACAACGAACCGACACTTAAAATTCGACGATCTTGTAAATTTGATTAATTGAGTCATGCATTTTTTTCATGATAGTGGTGGAATACACGTGGAGCATTGTATATGTTTATAGCTACAAATCCGACATTATGAAATAGGAGTTTACATTATTGGCATTTTGACAGATGGTGAATTTCTGTCTTGTAAACTTGATTCGTTGAGTCACGCATTTTTTTCATGATAGAGGTGGAATACAGGTGGAGCATTGTGTATGTTCGCTACAAATCCGACATTCTGAAATAGGAGTTTTTACATTATTGGCAGTTTCACTGATTGTGAAAAGACATTCAGATATTTTTTTCAACAGTTTCTTTTCTTTTGATCGGATCATTTCTCCACTAACCAAAATATATGATAACACTACAACTTTTTTTAACCATATCCAATCCTCATCAACCAGTTGACTATTTGATTGGTTACTCAGATAAAAGTGGTCGGATATCTCAAGCAAATGGAACATGTGATATTAAGTTAATTTGTCAAACATAAAAAGATAAACATTAAAATAGGAATGCATGCTCAAAAAATTAAAATTTTTAACAACGCAGTTCAGACAAAATACTTGTGAGATCTCCCATGGTCGACATTTAAGGCATATGAAAATAATTATTTATTTAGTAATAAGAAACATATAAAAACTAGATTATAAAATATCGGACAACGTACAAATTTTAAAAATAATATGAAAGGAAAAATCAAGTATGATGTTTAGGCATTTGACTTATTCGATTTGAGTATGAAATAACTTATAATCCATCTTCTATAATATTTGTAATATCTAATATAACTGCTTCTAGAATCCAAATCTGTAACTTTCAATTTTTTCTGTTCAAAATGTGAGTGACTGGGTTCGATTAGGCATAGCAATGGAAGAAGGCCACCGACAGACACCCTCCCCTTGTTGCCATGGACGCGCACCCAACCCCGAGGTGTTGAAAAAAAAATTTTTTTTCCTGCAATGAATGGACCCTCCTGCCATGCTCGTATATGTCTACAAGCCTATAGTTGTATAAACTATGCCCAAATCCACTTTGCACCTCTAAACTTATATCGAATTTCTATTTTGTATTCTAAACTTCAATTTGGGATAGAGTAAATCCTCAACAATCCAAAATATTTTATTTAAATCTAATCATTAACGACGTCAACCAAGCTAACGGAACTTAAGCATGTGCCTGCAATATTCATTTAAGTCCAACTATTTACAGCTTTAATTTTGGATAAATTACACCTTGAACTGTCCAAAATATTTCATTTAGATCCAATCGTTGCATGCATGCGCCTAACTTCTGTTAATTTAATTAACACCGTCAACGATTAGATTTAAATGAAATGTTTTGAACAATTGAGGGTGTAATCCGTCCAAAATTAAAGTTTAGAGTGCAAAGTGAGAATCCGGTATAAGTTAGCGGGTGCAAAGTGGATATTTTGACCTACAAATCGTGTGTATATATTTAACAGGAATGCTTAATAAGCATTTCTAGTATAACTAAGAAAACAATTAGCTTACATTTTTTTTCCCTAAGATATCGGTTACACCATTAATAAGAAGAAAACGCCAAATCCTAATCTTTTATCAATTTGTGACTATGTTAATTTTTAAACTTTATTATGTAGTTTGAACTTTGTGTTAAAGAGTGAAAATTTTCTTTATCTTTCATTGCCTTTGCATGTTTAGTCAGAAAGTCGGTTCATATCTTTTGTATACTTAAAATGCATATTTTTAATTCGTGATTCTTAGGTTCGACTCGATGCTGTATTAAATTTTAAAAAATCCAAAAAAACTACCAATGCCTCTAGCTAAAACCTCCTAATTTATTCAAACAAACCAGCCAGATCAAAATAGACCGGCCAAAAATCAAATATTAAGTCTTAATCAGTGCAATAGTCCAGACTAAAGTACTTTGGACTAAAACGTGTTTGGAATTTGGGGACTGATCCATTTTGGCCATGAAATGGTGGCAAGAAATTCTTTTTCTTCAAAATAATGCCAAGTAATAAACTGGAGAGAGAAAAGGAGAAAAAAAAACCCCAAAACAATTTAAAATGAAAGTTTGAAAAGTAAATTGAAAATACTAAAATACTTCAGCGACTACTTCGACAATTTGCCCTGAATCCTAATTTAAATAAACATTTAAAAGCATCTTAATGACATAATATTAACCAATAAATACGCAATATAACACGAACTTTTTATAAATAAACCTCGACATTAATTAACACAACCACTGAAAACAGAACTACATAGTGTTTGCAAAATAAAAAAGGAAAATATTGTCCTAGTGACAATTTATTGGCAGTAGACACATAAACTTGTAAGATACATTTACTTGTAAAATTCCATCACCCACATGTTACACACAAGGCACTCTAATCTTATGCCCTTGAATCCTGCTTCATTAGCTAAGGCCAAGAACTCCTGCTCTGTTCGTTCTTTTCCACCAGGGAAGTATGAAGCCAGAGTGAAAAGATCCATTTGGATATTGCTTTTAGATGATGCACTGTTATCAGGAATCGTGGGAAGAATTGCATCAACAGCTATTACTTTACCGTTGTCTGGTAAAGCTTTGTAGCAGTTCTTCAACAACTTCAAGCAGTGTTCATCATCCCAATCGTGAAGTATCCACTACATATCGAAAATAATAATGAAGAAATTAGAGAAAATCTCGAGGAAATTATCATAGTGAAAGAATGTGGGAATTTCGTGTTGTACAAATATTGTTGATTTTTCAATTTTTGTTATCAGTCTCATGCATGCAATTAAGGGTTGACAGAAATAACCAAAAAATCAAAAAAATATTCAAATATTTTCATTCAGAACTAAAAAATGGGAGCCCTCAAAGCGAATTCTTAAAGTGTTTAGGTTAACAGAATCTAATCTGTACAATTTGTTGCATATCAACTTTTACAAACTGCATTTAATTAAAATGGTCCACACAAACACACACACACACATATTAGAGGCTAATATTTGTGAATATTAGAAAGAAATTGAAAGTGTTAAATCATTTCATTTTCACATCTAAGACAACTTAAAAATTTAAATATTATATTTGATATTTTTGTCCATTTAATTTTTTGATCAATATATTATCCTTTGTATTTATACTCTGATTATCACACATATTTTCTTGATACTAACTAAAAAGATTATTTTTATATAAATTGAATGTATAATGTGAAAGATAACACAAGTATTTTTCTTACTTGTATTGTGATAAAACAAAAAAGAAAAAGTTGATGGAAGAGTTTCAATTTGTGATTTTATTGCCTTTCCACAAAGATTGAAATTGTAAGTACTTTTTTTTTTTTCTAATATTATCAACGAGTATTTGTGTTGTATTATTTTTTTTATCTATTTTGTAAAATTAACTTAGGATTATATAGTTTCGATTACTCACGGTACCCAATCGTCTATAACCAAGTAACCAACTAAGTGATAAATTAGATAATGAGAGTCGAATTTGATTAACAAATCAAGCAAACTGATACAACCATTTTTAGTTAAAATATTAGGTGCATATACCAGTTAACCAGTCTAAGCCCATTGGTCATCGATACCATACTACTTTTTTTTTTTAAAAAAAAAACATTACTTAACATTTTAGGGGCTATGCCCTTTACAATTTTTATTTGTAATAAGTTCATAGTCCAAATTAAATAGACCAACAATAGACAATTGAAATTAGTCCACGCTGGGACGGGATCAACTTGTGAAGTGGCACCAGACCAACTTACAAGGCCTCGTTTTCCATTTTAGGAGGCTCAACTGCCTGGCATCAATTCCAAAAAGTGGTGTACCATCTTCTTTCTGCTATAATGTAAAGCTAACATGCTTATAGGTGGACTTCAAAATTTGAAATTACCTTCATGAAAACAGCATCCCCTTTTGGGATACTCTTAAACATATCTCCACCAATGTGTTCTACTCCTGCATTAAAGAGTTCACACGGTAAGACATAAAGGCCAATGGCATGAAATATGGTAAGATTTTACTCGTGCTTTTAGATAGTTAACTCCCAAATGTATCATCCTTAGTGATATAGATTTATGTTCACCTAATTGGTACTGCATATAGACTAGGGAAGAACATTTTTTATCGTAATCTGGATGGACGAAGTGCTTGATTTTCATGTTTTCCGTTAGGGGTGATTTAGATACGGCTTGTGTCATTTTTTAGGTGTGAGTTTTATTGTTTTTTATTCCAAAATATTTGTCATCAATATTGAAAAAGTAAAAGGATAACAAAATTATTTATTAAAGGGGTAAATTTCATTGCGCCTTTTGGACTTAACACTGATTCTCAATTTGAACGCTATTGCACCTTAAATTCTAAAAATTGGACATGTACCTTAACTCTAAAAATTGCCCCACTTGGCTCAAATTGTTGAAGTTATTACCAAAATAACGTAAAAGTATTCGTGAAAATCAACATTAAGTAAAAATATTTTGACAACTTTATCCGAATTTAAAATAGGATTAACATTTTTCACATTTTTTAAGGCAAGGATCTCAAGTAGCGAACCAAGATCTTAAATAACAAACCAACATTAAATTCAAATCTTGTTTCATTTTAATGGGGGAGAGTGGAAGTATAATATAGTCGTTGAGGTAATTGTTTATCAAATTTACACTATATACCTGGATAAGTGGGTGCATTTTGAACAACATGTGGCAAATCAAAGTTGATACCCTTAATATTGGGGTACTTCGAGGTTATCATGCCGAGGGTAACTCCAAGACCACCACCAATATCAACCAACGTTTTGAGATGCTCAAAACCCCTGTAGAATTGAAGTACGTTTTTTACCACTATAAATGTGTGGTCGATCATTGCCTTGTTAAAACTCTCGTTGAACTTCTGGTCTCTTCCTGTATATTCGAATATGTGTATACCATGTTTTCTGTTAAAGGCGGTACCTCCTTCAAGAACTGCTGGTTCTAATTCACACCTGATTTATAGAGTTGGAAATCACATGAATTGGTCATGTTAAATCAGGAAAAAATGTGCAAGAGAATATATAATTTGAAATTGTACTTGAGCTGAATTTCGTTATACAACAAAAAAGTTTCAATTTCATTTTAAATTTAAGGTGTGCTTCTCAAATATATGTTTATGAAGCCAAGCTTTTGTAGGAGTTAATAGAAAGGTATAAAACTGACCAAATGTCCGTGAGGACTTTGCCTTGAAACAAGTCCAGAAGGGGCCTCAACGATCCTCCGTCTTCATTTTGGAGGAAATATTTCGCCACTGGTGCCAACCCATACACCCTTTGATGCTGATCATCCTTGTCGTCACCACCACCACCACCACCACCAACGACAGAGCAAGTGAGCACAGAGTAGCTCGCAAGCAGCCGAAGCATTCGGTCCAGCATAACAGCAGCATTTGAATTTTGGGTATGCAAGTGTGCTGCAATCTCAGAAGTTGATAATTGCGCACCAGGGCCAGCTCTGGCAATGATCTCCAGCACATTAAGCCTGATGATTGCATTCAACACATTAGGCAGTGCTGCAGACGTCGCCAGTTGCATAGCATAAGAGCACTGTTCCCCTTCTTCATCATAGGATGTTTTGGCTTTGGTTGCTGAGGAATCCATAATAGAACCTTCAAACTTTTTCTAATGATAATGTTTTAACTTAGAAATTGATGCTTTTTAGCTCCTATTTTTCACTGGTGCCGAGCTTCAGCTTGAGCTGCTCTAATTTATAGTGGTAGGTTGGTGACTTCAAATTGGTAGGTCCATCTATGCTGCCAAACTAAAGACAAGTTTTTTCCTTTATTACGTGTGGAAATGGAGGACCGGGCCATGTACAGTGCCTAAATTGGAAAAGCTTTCCCGTTTGCGTGTAGAAATGGAAAAGGGGGCATCTAACATTCCACGTTTTTGTAACTAGGATTAATTAACTTGGACTACTTGAGTTTTGCATTTTTTACGGAAAAGTATACAATACACCACGTGCATTATCACATGGTGTACTAGAACCAATAATTTATCATTATGTGACAATGGTGGGTCATACCTTGTATTATTTGACGATGTGTGATTGATTCTAATGCACCACATGGCACGCCACGTGACGCGCGTGGTGCACGCAATACTCACTCATTTTTGACATGTTAAAGGGTGGGTAACATGTGGAGCATTTCATATCGCTCTGAAACGATTAACGGATAATGATTATAGCTGACATGAAATATTAGTCTGCATCATTGGAATTTTGTCATATTAGAGAAAGAAATTTACATTTTTTTTCAATAGGTTTCTTTTTTTCTTTTATTATCAGGATTATTTTTCACTATCCTGAACATGTGATCACATTACAATTTTTTTTAACCATATCCAATCTTCATTACTAGAATAAAGATAGTTGGGTACCAAGAGTAATTGAAATTATATGATACTAAGTTGGTTTGTCAAAACAAATAGAGAAAAATATTAAAATAAAAGTACATGTTTAATTATTTTTTAACTGTACTTGTAAAAACTCAAATATTTCATAACATAGGTAATTAAATTACAACTTAATTTATTGCAACCACTTCTAAAAGGATTTACAAATTAAAATTATATACAACACAAGTAAGGCAAATACTTGTGTTGTCTCCTATGGTAAGGCAAATGAAAGCCAAGAGTTGTATTTGTGTGAAGCAGTCTAATTGGAAAATATGCAAGAGGACAAGGCAGCAACTGGGCACACACAATTCGCAAATCAGCCAAAATTGAGCATGGTAGGTAGGGGTGTTCATGGACCAGGTACCCGGTCCATGAACAAAAATTTTGAACCGAACTAGTTCTACCGGTTCGACAGAATTTCGAACCGTGAACTGGTCCACACAAAACGGGTACCCGGTGTTCCGGTTACCCGCAAAACTGATTCGGATAGACTGGTTACCCTACCTGATCCATCATAATTTTCAGTATTTTTAAAATAAAAAATAAAATGAGAAAATTCGTAAACCATCATTAAATTACTAGTACCACAAGTATCAGTGATTTTAAAATTAAATTACATCATAAAACTGTTTCAAAGTAACCAAAAAACAAAAAACTAAATAAACATATAGACACTTAGTTTTTTAAACTTTATTGTCACATTTTAATTAGCTATAAAAATAAAAAAAATACTTAATAAATAGTCAAATGAATATCCAAATAATAAAATAAATAGTCAAATGTTCATCAATCAAGAATGAAATAGAAACACAAATTAGTAGTAACAATAAAATAAATCAAAAACTAAAATAATGAATTAGTAAAATAATACAACATACCAAAATGACAAAACTACCCCTTACTATGGACCGGATCGGGTACCCGCCGGTTCACAAGGATGTGAACCGCTACCCGACCCGCTTAATTTATGAACCGACCCGCTATCCGATATGGTGTCAGTAACCAGTTCGGTTACCTTCTTTTTTTGGTTCGAAGCGGATCGATTTTCCCGATTTTTCAATTTTTCGATTCTTTTTTAACAGCCCTAATGGTAGGTAAGTACAAAGGGAGGAGATGAAGAAAAGGCACACAAGGGAAATTAAACAGCTGGAGACTCATCGGGAAAAAGGACTATACAGTTGAAGGTATGGTTGTTCTGACAATAACAAAAAGAAAAGAAACCAAAAGCTTAAACAATATTAAGCCAAAAAGAACCCATAATTAACGAAGAAAACAGAAGTTTTAAGTGAAGAATACAGGAGCTGTAAATTGAAAACAAAACACATAGTAGCAAGAGGCGCAAGCCAAGCCCAATCGCGCAAGAAAACAATCGACAGAAGGGCCAGCTTAGTGGGGCCTAAAAAGGCTGCTATATGACCAGAACAAAAAGCCAACGGAAAAGGTCAACAAATTCAGCCCACTTAGAGTGAAAAAATCACCAGCTTGACACATGTCAAGCTAGGAGTAGAGCTTTGGCTGAACTCCTTTCTCTATACTAGGGGGATAAATTATGCGTGTATATACTAAAAATATGTATTTATAATATAACTAAGAAGACCATTAGCTTACATTTTTTTCAAAAAAATTGATTACACCATTAATAAGTAGAAAACTCCAGATCTTAATATTTAATCAAATTGGAGTCAATTGATGTATAAGATATCTATGCTGAATTCTAAGCTTTGTTGTGTACCTTGACAATTATGTTAATATGTGAAGATGATTTTCTTTATTTTTCATTGCCTTTTCATGTTTAATCAGAATATCGGTTCATATCTTTTGTATGCAAAAGATGTGTAATTTCTAATCGTGATTCTTGTACAAAATATGTAAACGAACGCCAATGAAGAGTCCGAAAAAATAATAAGGTGGTGATAAAGATAGGAATTAGTTGAGTTTACGAGATAGGGAACGGCACGAAGAGTTCTTTTAATGAGGGATGGAGAATGGGACGGGTAGAGTTTTTAACGAGCCGAATATTTTGTATTCGGGCTTTGTTTGTATAATATACGAACAGGATTCGAGTTCGTTCGAATATTATATGAACACAATTTATTGTTCGAATTCAATTCGAAAAAAATTTTACGGATTCGAATTCGAATTCGATTTGGCTCGTAAACCTTTAACGAGCCGAGCTCAAATTGGAGTTTGAATTCGAAAATAAAAAACTTTTTTTAAAAATAAAAAGAAATATCTTTTATATAAACTAAAATAACAAAAAAGATCAACATCATCTAGTCAGATTAATCCAATCAGCTTAATAACAATAGTCCCTTTATCCAATAGCTAGCTACAATTTTCATTCTAAGATTTCCAAACCCGTTAACAAAAACCAACAAGGTGATATCATACATCCACAATTGATTCATCAACCTGTTGGATTCTACACAAAACTAACAAAAAGCAAAATCCTAGAACATATTTGGTGCACAAAAGTCAATTAGCTAGCCAATCACCAAGTCTGTACAAAAACAGCTAGAACATAATAACATGAGCAAAATTTACAATAGTTTATCTACTCTTCATCATCAAAAAGTAGCTGGAGCTTCAAAATAAAATTCTGAGTCAGCTCCAAATATCAATCAGGTAGCACAACTTCTTCAAAAGTTACTTTCTCAGCAAAATCCTACCAGAAAAAACTCACATTAGAATCTAATTATAACTTGATTAAATATTAAAGTCAAAATAGATACTATGTTATTCACTTGAAAGAATAAGAAAAACTTACACGTGAATGTTTCTTGAGACCATGAAGACCTCTAATCCAATCAGATGCACAAAGCAACATTTGGATTGTATCAACAGACATAGAAGCACGTCGATCATCAATTACTTTCCCCCTTGCACTAAAAGTCGCCTCTGAAGCTACAGTGGTGATTGGGATAGCCAACAAGTCACCAGCCATTTTAGATAGTATTCGATACTTGAGCTGGTTTGCTTTCCACCATTCCAGTGCATCAAATGGAGCATTAGGCTCACAAATAAACACACTTTCCTCCAAATAATTATCCAATTCAGATTTTTCAGGTTGAACAGAATCTGACTTTCTAATGAATGACTCAAACTTAGCTTTCCCAGTAACAATATTCCTCCCAATACCATGACTATCAGTGCTACTCGAGGAAATCAACTTGTAACCTTGCTTCTCCCTTTGTTCATGTGCCATATGAGATGTATTATGGGCAGCAACATACTCACCATAAAGATCATATAAAGCTTTCTTAATAATAGCAACATTCTTTTCAACATCACCATTAGCATACATCATATAAAAAGCAAATTTAATGAGTGCCATTTTGTATCTAGGATCCAAGATGGCACCAAGAGAAATAACTAGATTACATTCACCTCGATACTTGTCAAATTTTACAGCCATACTCGAAGCCATTGCCCTTACATGATCAGACAAGTCTAACGATTTTTCATTCAAAAGTTCCTTGATCCTATACAACTCAGCTAAAAAATATTTGCAGTTGGATACTCAGAACCATATATCATATTAGTAATTTAATGAAAAACACCTAGGAATTGGCAAACTTCTTCTACCTTCATCCAATCATGAAAAGATGGAACATAATGGAATCCAGGATCAATGTCCTTATACCTAGGGAAAACATCTTGAAACTGTAAAGCTGCAGCCAACATCAAATATGTTGCATTCCAACGCGTGGGACAATCTAAAATCAACTTCTTAGCAGGCAATTGAAGCAATTTTCTTATCTTATTGAATTCATTCAATCTGGCTTCTGAATTGTTCAAATATTTGATCCCTTCTCCAACAACTTCAATCACATTGCCTATTTGACTAAGGCCATCTTGCACCAACAAATTTAAGATGTGCGCACAGCAGTGAACATGAAAAAGCTTTCCCCCAAGCAATAACTTTTTTTGTAGTAAAAAATCATCTTTTAATCTCCTAATGCACACATCATTATAAGCAACATTATCAACTGTAATAGTAGCCACTTTGTTCTCAATTCCCCATTCAGTAAGACACTTATTAAGTGCATCAGCTACAATTACTCCAGTGTGTGAGGGTGGAACATTAACAAAATTCAATACACATTTATGCAGCATCCAATTAGAGTTAATGAAGTGACCAGTGACAACCATATATTGTATTTTCTGCCCAAATTTCCACAAATCAGTTGTAATATTCACTCTACTAACATTTTTTAATACCGTCTTCAACCTTTTTTTCTCATTCTCATAAGTTGTCATGCAATCCTTCTTGACAATATAACGGCTGATTTTTTGGTAAAATGGGGAGATAGCTTTCAAAAATTTGTTGAAAACAATATGTTCCATCATCTCAAAAGGATATTCATGAGCAAGCACCATATGCGATGCAAGTTCTCTCACCTTAGCATGGTCATAAGAGAAGTTAGAGATTGAACTTACACCTTCTTCGTCAATTTCTGCAAAAGCTAAAATTTGCTGCTTCTTTTTATCTGGCTCTCCATCTGCAATTTGTTTTTGCAAGCAACGTTTCAAGTGACACCAAAGATGAGTTGTTACACCACTAGCATTATAAGCCAGCAAATCTTTACAGTAGTTGCATTGATTCTTCAACGTGCCATCATTCCGCTTAATTGTTGTTATATGGTCCCAAATAGTTGAAGTTTTTTTCCTAGGCTGCCTTTTGAATGCCTTGCCTTCATTGTCAACATTTTTGTCTTCATCATCAGGTTTGGCTTCCAAAAGCTCGCCTTCAATTTCTTGTATATAATCAGCTTCCATGTCATCATCTTCTATGGCTTCCAATGTGGCCAGATTGGTGTCACTTTGTCCTATCATGTGTGAAGTAGGACCTTGACATGAAGTGTTAAAGAGCATTTATTAATTTTTGAACCAAAAATGAAAAATTATTGAATTTGAAGTTGGACAGTTTAGTAATACTTCTTTGGAAAGAGAAATTTGCAAGCACTTTTAGACATATAAATTATCAAGGTTGATACTTTGATACATCATGTAATCTAGTCCATATTTTAGAAACCTATCATGTCTGAAAAAGATTATATTATCACGGTCTCAAACAAAATGATAATAGCTTAAAACTAATTTGTAGCTCCAACACTTAATGGTTCACTGTGTTGGACTGAAGGTTTATAGTCTAAGAAGGACTAAAGGACACAACATGCAAATGTGATAACCAAAACTGAACAGATAGTTACTAATCTTAGTTTGCAAATGCTCAACGGATGCATAGTTTCAATATAAGAGAGAGCTTCCTTCCAAAAGTACATAGGCCATGAAATTCAATAGTTTACAAGTACAATTAGGATAGTAGGTACAAACAAGACACTTTTTTCCTGCCTAAATTTAACTTTTCTTATTACTAGACATAATATCAAGAGCAAAGTTGCAACTAATGATAGTTAAATAAAATGGTATAACAACAAAAATTTACCAAAAATATAACTATGATGACAATTAAAATAGAAGAAAAGAGAAGAATGTATATGGCTGTTTATGTGTTACAGGTTGTACGTTACCACAAAATCATAGAAACCATTACAATATGCTATTTTCATTCATCTTAACTCAAGGATTCTATAGTTTGATTCCACCAACTTTTTGAAACACACAAATACTTAAACAAATTGATAGTAATACGTTTCTAAATGAAAAAGTTGTTATACAACTAACATCGTGCATAATTTAAACATATTTATAACTTTATTTTTAAGTAGCATAGATTATTACTTGTACTACTAGTAAAAACTTTTCCATTCCTAATTTAAATATAGTTGTAGCTTTATTTTTGAGTAACTTGGCTTTCCCATTCCTATTCTATATCCAATGGAATAGGACCTACATATTATTCTATTGAAAAATGTATTTTAATGATGAATTATATATTTTGTTTGAATTTAGTAATTGGGAAATTTGGTCGCTGTGTTGTATTTTTAAAAGAAAGTCTATTGATTTAAACAATTTAGATGTTAGGCACATTGAGATAAAAAAATTTGCCATGGTTAAAAATTAGAAAAAGTAGCTGTAAAGAGCGTAAAAAGAAATGCCTCCATGTATGGCTATTCTTTTCAACTATGAATGCTTGTTTCAAACTCCTGTTGCCTAACGAATTTTATCAGTAAAAGCATTTAGCAATTAATGGAATTGGATCCTGCAAAATGCCAAAGACTGTGTTCCATAATACGTTTACCATTAATTAACTTCCGTGACTTTCTATCGAGTTTTGGTCTTAACTAAATCAATGATGTGTGTCATTGAACTGCACCATATGAAGGGGAAACTTACACACATTCCACCAATTTTTTTACAAAAGACCAGTCATAACTAATCCAGATGATAAAGGTGTTGCAGTGCGAGAAAAACACTTAGCGAAACAACAAAAATTTGATCCTACACAAATCTGATGGAAAGCAAACATAATCTAAGCAATATAAAGGCAAGATGGAAGATAACAAAACATAAATTATGTTAAGAGTTGGGCACAATGTAAATACGGACAACAATATATGACAAAAGCTGGCATATACAAGTTACAAAGCTGTATACAACTGATATCGGTTGTAAAAAAAAATAAAAAATCAAAGGCACGGAACATATAATCATCAAGAATAATGATTCAACCAAAAAAAAAATTACATACCTAAGTTGATTACAAGTTTGGGTTTTCCAAACTTCTCTGTTAATCAAGTGACATCACATCTGTATTAACGGGCAAAAATCAATTGTTAGTAAATTAGCGTTCTCAACAACTAAAAAAGGAGACAAAAATAGAGGCAAGAAAATGGGAAGTTAAAAATAAATGGATCTGAATGAAAAAAAAATGGATGGATTTGGAAGAGAGAGTTGGAAGACAGAGATCTGGGAGGAGTTGGAAGAGAGAGTTGTCAAAAAAAAAAAAAAAGAATGGATCTGAATATACAATCGCAAGATCTGAAAGTTGTTCAAGATAAATGAGTTGGAAGAGAGAGATGTTAAAAAAAAAAAAAAAGATATGAACCTACCAAGATTTGAGAGTTGGAGGAATCAAAAGTGAAGGGATTGTTTTGCAGTGTTTGGTTGTCTGAATATCTCCAAGAAAGGAAGAAAGTAAGAGACGACGGTGAATGGTAAATGGTAAAACCTAGCTTCTTTTAATTCTAATATATATATTTTCTAAATTTATAATTTTTTTAAATACCTAAGCATATGTTCGCGACCAGGCTCGACTGTTCGCGAATATGTTCGTATTCGGCTTGATTAATAATCGAGCTAAATATTGTGATCGAGCTCGATTCGTATAATATACGAACGAGCCTTTCATGAATACAAACGAGCCGAACACAAACACGTTCGCGAATAGTTCGGTTCATTAAATGCTCTAGGGACGGGTATCCTGCTCTTTCCGTGCCATTGCCGATGTTTGACTCTTATTCTAGATTTTCAGACTCAGATTGGATCGACCAGTTGAACCGGTCTGATCAAGAATCGATTAGGCATTCGGTCCAAGTCAAGTTTAAAAACCGATTAGTAAAAAAAAAAAAAAAGGTCAAATTGGTCAAAAATCGGGATTAATTGCAGAACCTGGTTTTAAATCTTTTTGACATTTTTCGGCTATGTTTCTACAGTCCAAAATTCACAAAATGCTGCACGTCCGGAAAGCAACCAAAACCACTCAAAGCGCGACACATAGAACGCTGCCAAAGTTTTCAACATGTGAGACCACTCCATTCACCCATATGTCTAGTCAGGTGTTAAGGGGAACCAGCTGGAGACGTGGATTGGAAGTTATAAGCCATATCTCTTAATATTATTTTGTTATATGAATGCAGTAATATCTTCACCACTTTCGCATTGCAAGCCTTAATTAAGCCTTGAATTTTTGGGCGAAAATATACTGACTCAATCAGTATTAGTTTATTTAATTTCTCCAAACTAACTAATAGCGATGAAGAAAATAGAAAGTAATGCTAATAAACAAAATTAAATTATATTCTAACTAGTACTTGTTAAGGGCAATTACTCTTCAATTCTAACATAACAATGTTCATACCACATGAGTTTACATCAATAGTAATATTTAAATTCATATTTATTCATGAGTCTATTCATCAAGTAAAATTGATTTACAAAAATATAATATTAATACTTATAGACATATCAACAAAAAATGAAATACGCAAGCTAATAAAATTTTAATAATCAACAATATGAAGTGTACTTATGAACAAAATTCTATAATCACATTAAAGTATTGTATCATTTGTTGCAAAGAATTTAAAAGTAATTTATAAGTTCAAATAATCTAGTTGGCATAATTCAATGCATTATATTTAACCAATGCTCAGCTCTCTTAGTAGGATTGTAGAATTTATAATGCATATTTATTACAGTTATTAATCTATCAACATAATGATGTTATATTCACACACTTGTGCTAGGTAAATTGTGCTAAAAAATCATATTGATTAATGAGTAACAGTCACACTTGCACGGAAAAAAGTTATTAATTTTGAGCTGACGTGAAAAGTCATAGACATATCGTTATTTGAAAAGTTTGTTTGTATATCAAAATAATTTTTTCCTACTCATGAGAATTTATTAGAAAATTCGTTTATATTATACTTCAAAAATTCATTTTTTTGAAATTCTTATTACATTGTGTTAGAGATTTTTCACCACATTTTTTTGTGAGTTTATATTTTACTTTATAATAGATTGAGTTAAGAAATGAAGAATTAAACCTGCAATGTGGTTGGAAAATTTTAACTTATCCGATTCTTGGATTAGGTTTTTTTTCTTATTTTCATGAATTTATAAAGGTTGGAACAAAAAATGTGTTTGAAATATTTTGTTCTCATTTATTTTTTGAACGGACTAGACGTTCAAATATGTTATTCCAACAAAAAATAAAAAATTTGACTTTCCAACATAATACAAATATTTTATTTTACTTTATCTTTTAGCGTAATATAATCCTTTTTCATTCATGAACTTATGTTGGTTGCAACAGAAAAATTTAGGGGCCATTCCCTATTAGGAACACAGTGGAAATGATAAATATATCTTTTGGCAATTGTTTCAATCAAATTTTTATTTTAAGGAAAATTTGGTTTTAAGGGAAATTTGGTTGAATAATAAAAAAAGTCGTAAATGTCGTAAATATATCATATGATGTAATTAATATAAGATATTCTTGTATCATTAAGGGAATGCCACGATATCGTACGTAAATATAATAGATGTAGTAAAAAAAAAAGTGCAATTATTGGTGATATAATATGCACATAGATTTCTACTTTAAAATAATGAATACAAGCATACGGAAAATATTGCATGACGAAGAGTTATAAAAAAAAAGAGTAAGTTTTTAATGAAAATTGGTATTTTTTTTTAACTTAGTACTTTTTATGAAAACTTATCATTTTTATTTAGAGTTATAGTAATAAAGAGCTAAATGAATCATTGTCGCAAAGACACGTGATAGAGATATTGTTAATAAAAAGTATGACGTAAGGTACCCATTTTTAGGTCCAATATAGTCACAAAATAATGAAAAAATCGACTAGTCAAACTTGTTTTCTTATCCTCAACTAACGTCTCTACCCCACCAATTGGGTTGTGAAAAATCAAGAATGATGCAACTGGTCCTTAATAAAACTTGTTGAATTTCTAAAATAACCATTAAATGTTGGTTTTATTTTTATCATATGTTTCTTAATATAAAATTGTGCTTGCATGAATTGAAATTTATATTTGTAAAAGGTTGTTAATTTTATTTTGTATTTATGGCACCTAACTATAAAGTAGTCATTCCAAATAGTTTTTTAAGAATAATTATACTAACAAATTGCAATCCAAATGATTTTTCATCATTCTAACAAAATTCAATAAGTAAATATTAATATACTATAATAACATTCTCAATAAACATCCAAAAAAATGTAATTCAAACAGATCCATTATAGTTTCCCCTTGATCCCAAGACATGTATTATTTGCTTCATTTGAATTGCATAAATTTTTATTTATTTATTAAAATATTATTTTGAATAGCTAATGTTAATTGATTTGCCAAGTATTTTGATATTTAGTATGTACTTATTCTAGGATAATCAATCCAAACAACTTTTCCAGAATACCAGTCTGCATTTTTTAAAATTCAAATGTTCTTCATTATTTCAAAATAATAAATGATAATCAAATTAAAGAAAGTACAATCCACATAATCTATTGCAATCTATTTAATTTGTTTCTCTTGGGCCACTACAACAAAGAACATCCATGTAATAATAAGGGTAACGCCAGCTGAGGCTTGATAAACGGGGAAGCAGAAAAATCCAAACTTTTGGTTTTCCCTCAAAAAAAAAAACACAAGAAATATATCCTCGAAGACTACACTGCTGTCACGGTTTGAGTGGTTGTGGGTAACTTTTTAGGCGGGCGACGTTTGGTGAAGTTCGAACTGTAGAATTTTTCATGTTTTCTTTGGGAGTCATTGACTTGAATTTTTTGAGTTTTGACCGACTATTAGAAATGGGGAAAACTTATCTGGTGAAGAAGAAAACCTAAAACCCCTTTAATTTGCTTTGTCTCCGTCGTCAACTTCTCCGCCACCATTGAAGTTTGAACTTCTTCTCCACCGTTGCTAGTCTTCCTCATTATCAAAGTCCTCCAATCGCCGGTCATCGTCGAGATAATCCTCCAGTAGCTAGTATGAGTAGTGAGCATCGTAATCCTCTAAGGAACCTCTTCAAATCTCAAGGTCCGGTGCCTGAGCAGTGAGCACTGTAAGTGTTTCTTAGATGGCTATTCTTTTTAACCAATTAGAAAGATAGATAAATTGCTATTTACTCTGGCTAGAATACTTTGATAATCTTTGGAAGTTGTAAATGGAAATAGCATAAGAGTTTATATCGGCCGATAATAATTGAAGTAAAGAATTTATTGGTTAAGTTATGTGCTGAGTACTGTGGCTTTAAAATGTCCAGATCAACTCTTTGAATTTATTTCAAAACTACTTCAGTATATAGGTATTTCCCTTCAACATGAGAGTGTTAGACTATGCCATGATTTGAAGTTGTTCTCATCTGATCCATCTTTCCTATTTTGATTTGAATTTTGAATTAGGTCCTATTATTTGGGGCCTTCCCAAGACATGTCCAATCGTCTGTTTTGGCTTGTCACAAAATTTTAAAATTAAATAAAATTATCATGAAGATTTAGAATTGGGCAGGTTGATATTAGGTTTTCATTTAAATGGGTTACGTCAAATTCCTCCAACTATATATTGGGTTGGGTCATAATGGGTTAACTCAAACCCACAAACTCATAGCCCAAATATGACTCAACATATTATTTTATAAATTTTGGTATATAATATTTTTTCACCCATATTTACACACAAAAAATAATTACAAAATTATTTTTCTCATACATATAAACACATCTTTCCATATATAAATATATTTTCACACACGAGAACACTTTCACAAATACAAACACACACTTCTAATAGTTTTTGATGCAGTGGGCTAATAATTAACGATCATTACAAACGCAAACAGATTGCACAACAAGAATTGGCCCATGTACGTTCAAATATTATCTGTCATTTACACTACAGACGATACCACTCACCAACTAATAAATAGTTGAAATCTTACACCTTACTTTTTCCCAAAGATGGAAAAAAAGACAAAAAGAAAATGCATAACGGCAAAATACATAATACTGACTAAGTTATCAAGTTCCACTGTGGACAAGTTTTAAAGCCATTAAAGAACACTTGGGGAATGGGTAAGCCTTACTTTTGAAACTTTTCTCCAGTATTTAGGAGGTTGTGCAAAACTCACCCTTTAAGCAGATAACGCAAATAAGTCTTAACAAAATCAAGGCAAAATTACTTCTGTCATTTTTTACACAATGCAAAGCAAGTGCATCTAGGCATTTTTATACACAAGAACAAAATAGCAACCAAGTTGAATCATTTATCTGACGTGCGATTACTATAGTGGTATTTGCATTTGTAATGATATAGGCTTCTTCTATAGTGGATTGGGGATTTGAGATGGCAGTGGGCAGCGATGCCAATTTGATGCAAATTTTTACGATTGCCTTGACGACAAAGAAGCTTTTTGAGGGCTTCAGATAAGCAAAGAAATCACCACAAATGTTTTGATTTTTTTTAAAATACAAGTTGAGTAATGGATACCCAAATAAAAAACTCAACCCACCCAATAAATAAGTTGGGTTAACCCAACCCACCAAAACTCATAACCCAGATGACCCAACTCATCTTTTAAAATTATTGGACGGGTTGGGTAGGTTGTTAGGTTTTAGTTTGATTGCCAGCTCTAAAATTTAATAATAGGTCTGATGTTTAGTGCATTATTATCTTGTTCATGATATATACACTTCCCAAAATTAAAACTAACAAGCAAGTTTGATAAGAAAATGGGAAGGCAGTGCTCTACCCTTGCCTATAATTGTCTTACAGTTCTATTATTATTGGGTTTCAAAACATTGCCATCCAATTCAACTCTGCTACATTCCGACTATAAATCGCTATCGATATCACATGGCCGAAGCTCCATTAGCCTAACAACAACTCTTCTAAAACTAGGTGGGGCTGGCTGTGCTATGCCCAGCCATTGCCCACTGCCTAGGAAAAGAATGGTGTTGCTTAGAGGTTACTTAATGTAATCAAATTTTTATATGTAAGTTAACATTGAAAAACTACGAATGTATATTAAAGAATAAGTGTTGAAAGTGGAAGTAAATTGTCATGTTTGTTGAAAGAATTAAAATAACACAGAGATGATGAACAATGTTAACACTGCAGTTGCGCACCTAGTACATGTATGTGGCATGTGAGAGTAAATGCTTGCATTTTGAATGTAAAATTTGGGATGAGATATAAACCATCTGGTTGCACAATTTGCGATTACACATTCCATATGTCATTCAACCTGGAAGAGAAATCGCACAATTTGTGATTGCGAAACAAAGAATTTTTTTCAGGTTTTAATTGATCCTATCATGTTGGCATATAAACACTAATAATCAAAATACCTGTGAATGTTTAGTCAAGATACGTTGTTAAATTTCCAATACTATTCTAATACATATTCTATATCCAAACATTCCTTCTTTCTTTTACACCACCAACAATCCATTCAGTTGTCATCATGTAATTAACCATCGCATCCGCTTTGTTCTCTATGTTAACAATCTAAGGCCTGAGACCCCTTAACAAGACAATTGATGCCGGTAGTGGGCTCATCCTCAGTAGAGGGACGTCCACTTTTTGCCCCCTATCACTTCTCATTTTAGCACCATTTCTGTCTCCATTATTTTGAAGTTGTTTATGTCAGTTTATATATCTTTCCCTGAAATATTATCAAAGCTCTAATGTGAACCTGCTAAGTTTTGGGTAATACAAATACAAAATGGAAAATGAATGTCGAATTTCATGAAACTGCATAAACAATAATAATAATACTTAAGTTCATATAACACAATACCAACA
>CM045553.1:31556003-31673503 GCA_024721245.1 Mitragyna speciosa | reverse complement strand
AAAAGATAGAAAATGAACAAAACAAAGCAAAAGAAGGCAAAAGATGAGTCGGCTATAGGCTAGTTGTTAAGCAAGCATGAGGTGGTAAGAGTTTAGGGATGCTAAGTATGGTAAAGAGATGAGTGGTGTTTCAGCCTTTGACCACTTAATGATTATTTAATATGATAAGGAAAATATCAAGAAAATCCAATAAGTAAGGGTTGTGCAAGGCAAAGAATCTAAGGAAAAGAACCTAGCAAAATAACTATAGCAATTGGGAATAGTTGAAGTTGGAGGTGAAAGTTGAGCTTCCGAAATAAAAAAGCTAAGCTCCCTTGGGCTTAATTATGAACTACCAAGTCTTCAACTTTGTATAATTAATGATGATATGTGAAAATTTTGATGGAAGTTCGATAAGTGAGAGGAAAGTTGAAGCAAAAACAAGTGAACCCTATGAAATGATGACTTGGAAATGACCAAAGTCGTGATGTGGTTTACTGAGATTTTAGTTGTGTTATGATTGGAATCAAGACATGTTTCTTTAAAACTTGTTGTACATTGAATCTAGTTTACAGGGGTGCAAATGTTATAATTTTTTATTCAGTATAACTTGAGATAAGTTGAATTGAATGAACTGTGGTTGAAGAACTCGCTCTACAGTTATGCGGACCAGTTTTGGTAAAACTTTCATAACTTGGTATAGAAAACTTAGATTTGAATGATTCTTATTGTTTTAGAAACTATATTCATAGGGATTTAAAACAATATAAAGCATGCACCATGGTTCATTGTAGATTAATCACAAAAATTTTGCAAACTGGGACGAAAATTATATTCTGCATAAACAGTGTTAATGATGAGCTAAATTGGGGGCCAATTTTGAACTTGTTCTCGTTGGAATTTGAGTCCATGATCTTCATAAAAGCTGTAGCCCTTGAAATGTACTTTCAAACCACATAACCCTAATTCTGTGATTCTAGGCAGATTAACCCCAGCAATGGCATGAATTTGGCTAAAAACAAACCCTGCACAAACAGGGTTGATGAAGCACTAGGTTATAGATCAATTTTGGAATGATTTTTTTTAGAATTTGACTTGGTATCCTTCACGAAAGTTTTAGCCCCTGACATATAGTTTCCAACTGTACAATCACTTTTCTCATATGGCATATCAATTGGAAGTTATGCCCAGTTGAATACCTATACTTGGTGAAATTGAAAATAGGGGTTACCAGGGAAAGAATTGATTTAAGATGGAAATTTGATTGGGTGGCAATTGGAATTGAAATTTGGTGTCTCAATGGAAAATGTTCCGAATTAAGTCTATTTTACAGGGTTATTGAGCTTGTGAAATGTGGTTGAGTGGAAATGGAATTAGATTCTTCTTTTGGAAACCCTAATTTTCATTATTTCACTTATTCGCTTTAATTTGATGATTTACTAATTAACTTTTAATTTATAGGTGCTTCGAACGACAAAGGAGTGAACGTTTAAAGAACTTGTAAACTGAATTTACCTGTGAGTGTCCTAAAACTCAGTTTTATTTACTAACTTGGGTTTTACGAAAATCACATGGCTTTTCTTGCAACTTCAATGAACCTTTGTTTATACTAATGTTTTGACACCTCGGCAAACTTTATTTTATGCTATTTATATGAAAGGAATATGACTGTCGAGGTGAACCTTTTGTACATGTATTGACAAAGGTCAATGTTATCACTTGTTATTTCATGACTTGGCATTATACTTGTTACTTGTGCTTGATCTTATTGGAAACGTGGTTGCGTACTTTATCTCATCAAGAACCCTATTGTTTTTTTAAAAAACATTTAAATTACAAAGGGTTACTTGTACATGTACATGGTCTTTAAATATTAATAACACTTGATATAAGTCCAGTGGTGTACTTTATCATACCGGCAATACTTATTCTTATTAAATGCAAATATACTTGTGCATGTTGTACTTGTTTTGGGCCCAACCTTGAGTTGTTGGTCTTGGCTGAGCCAGCAGCATACTTGGCCACCAAGTTCTAGCTACCTTGGTCTCTCGGCACCTTCTGACCAGCAAGGAGGTATGTGGTCAAAGGGGTGCACGAAAAAGTATTTGGGTAGAACTTGAGCCACCAAAATGACGAGAGCCGGAGGCGACATGTTTGGTGTAGTGCTGGAGACAAATGTACTTGATTCGCCCTTGACATGTTCTTGGGCAGTACTTGTGTATCCTTTTCTGTTTTACGTGCTACTTGATTTGATTTTATTTTTATGTACTATCAATTCGCTTGAATTTCTATTAAAAAAATATGTATTGAGGGATTTTTTTCCAACGTAGTTTTAAAATGGACCTCATTGGGCTATAAGCTCACCCCTCGTTAAATTTGCTTTCCTTTTAGGTGCTTAACCCACAGGAAATGGGACAAGAAGTGGAGAGAAAAGGTTTTCTTTTGTTTAGGACTAGCCATCAAATAAATGTAATTTGAGATCTAGGTAGCTCGAATGTTATAATTACTTTTGAAGGTGTATGTAACTTTTAGCATTTGATTATATTTCTGGTATATGACTGTTTGTACTTGAGTTCTGGCGCGAGCTAGGTAGGCGTCTTGATCAGTGTTTTGGAGTAAGACTTGGTTAGAGGCATCACAATATATATATAGATACGTACATACATACATACATATGTATGTATGTATGTATGTTTATACATACATATGTACATATATGTGTGTGTGTACATATATATGTATGCATATGTGTATATATATGTATACATATTTTTGTGTGGCAAAAACCCGTACACAGGGGAATGCCAGTCCCAATTTTATTAATAAGAAAAAAGAGTTGTACATTGAGGGGAACTAGACCTTACCTTAAAACATTTATTACCTTAAAAATCCAAAAAAACTAAAAATAACGTATGTAGGGGAAATGAAAGCTATCTAATCTAATAAGGCCTAAAATATTCTTTGGAATTTGACTAACAGTCAAAACCTGATTATATTCACTAAAGCTAGCTAGGATCGCTAGAGCATTTGCAACAGGTTAGCCTACATTTAAGTGTGCGAAATTGTGTAACAAAAATGGTGCATCATCTACTAAATCTGGTATAAAGTACGACGCAATCTCCATGGAATGGTAGCATCTTCTTGAATAATCTTGACCAAGATCTGAGAATCCAACTCAACTTCGACTCTTGGAATTTTTTCCTTCACACATAGTTTAAGGCCCTCAAGTAGAGCCAAACATTCTGCCTCCGTGTTAGTCTACTCACCAAATGATAAAGAAAAGGCAGCAATAACTGTACCTGAATCATCTCTAATAAGTCCACCACCACCTGAAGGCCCTAGATTGCCCAAAGAGGGATACACATTTAGCTTCATGGCCCCTTGCTTTGGACTACGCCACCAGATTCCCAACCGGATTTTTCAGACTTGGTTTTACCAGAGAAATACCTATTTTGGAGAGCTCTAAATCCTGAGCACCACCCTGGCAGAATGGTTTAGCTTGCGAGATGTGAATCAGCATCTGTTGAATCTTGAAACATACCACTTTCTATGAGATATGCTTCCCTTCATAAATTGCTAAATTTCTTGCTTTCCAAATTTTCCAACAGATAATTGAATGCACAATCATGAGGATCTCATCCAAAGCTGAAGAGTTAGATGACCTTAACCACCAATCATGGGTGTTCTTTTTACCTGGTCAGCTTCTCAAGCCAAGGCCATCTTCATTTGTTAGGAGGCACAATTCTTTCCATTTCACCCAATGGTGTTTGTTTCCAAACTCAGTTTCCCCCAAAAGAAATTTGCCATAATACTTTCCATCTTCTCAACAATTTTTTTAGAGGATCCATAACAATAAAGGAATAGAAGCAATAACGTGCTTTATCAAAATAAACCTTCCCCCTTGAGATAGTAATTTCTTTTTCCATCCTGCTACATTACTTTCAAATTTTTCTAGAAGGAATTGAAAAAAAATTCTCGCTTTCTACCCCTATACAAATTACAGCCCAAATACTTTATAGGAAAAGAAGTAAGTGTAAAACCTGTCTTGCTCTGGATCCATTGAATTTGAGAAGAGTGACACCATTTGGATGCAATGAAGAAGCTCTTGGAAGCATTTATTCTTTGGCCAGAGCCTTTTTGATAGGCTTCAAAAAACCTCATCAAGTTACTAATACTTCTCTTGTTTCCTCTTGTGAACACTATGACGTCATCTGCAAAGGCTAGGTGCATTATAATAGGACATCCACATTTCGTTGCATACCGATGTATTTCTTCTTTATCAACACAAGCCTTCAAACCTCTACTCAGAGCCTCAGCTACAATGATAAACAAGAAGGGGGATAATGGATCACCTTGTTTAACTCCTCTCGAAATTAGGAAAAAGCTATGCATTGAGCCATTAATCATTATAGAGAACCAACTTTGTGAGAGCTGCCCAAGGATAAGATCAACAAAACTCTCACTAAAGCCAACTTCCTCATCAGCAATCAAAGAAAGACCCAAGAGACCTTGTCAAAAGCTTTCATTATATCCAATTTAAACATAAAATTGTTTTCTCTTGTCTTCTTGTCCAAAGATGCGATCATCTCTTGAGCTAGTAAAATGTCATCCGAAATCTCCCTACCACCCACAAAAGCCGGCTATTCTTGAGAGATTAGTTGAGGGATAATTGAGCTTACCCTATTTGACAAGATTCTAGATAAAAGTTTGCTCACAAAATTGCTCAAACATATGGGCCTATAATATGAAAACATCACTGGGTTGGGTTTCTTTGGTATAAGAATCACTAGAGAGCTCATTATATTCTTTGGTATTAGCACTCCTTGCATGAATTGTCACACAACCAACAGCAAATCAGGAGCTTTGACATCCCAACAATGCCTGAAGAACTATCCAATGAATCCATCCGGTCCCGGGGCACTATCCTTGCTCAAATCAAAAACTACTGTTCGAAGTTCTTGCAAGGACACCTCCTGCAGCAGCTTGTCATTCGCTTCCTTAGAAACCATAGCAGGGATAACCTCCAGCAGATTTCCTTCATCCTCAAACCTCTCTTCTGTAAACAAACACTTGAAATATGCCACAGCTTCTCTCCCACTCTCTTCTTCATTTTCAATCCAATTACCTTCAATATTTTTGATTCTTTGAATGAGCAACTTTCTTCGTCCATCTTTGATTGTTGCTTGGAAGAATTTAGTGTTCCCTTTCCCCTCTTTCAGCTAGTCTATTCTAGCTTTTTGTCGCCAAAATTCTTTTTCATTTTTTAGGCTTAGAAGCAACTGAACTTGTGCTTGATGAAGTTCCATTCTGTCCGCATCAGATTATGTAATCAAATATATTTTTTCCTTCTACCGCACCAAGTCTTCAGCTTGTTTTAAAGAGGAAAAACCATCCCCAAAACAGTTGTGATTCCATTCTCTGAGACAACGCCTTAGCCTTTTCAATTTGAAGGCCAAAGTATACATTCCACAGCCCCTCGTTGGTAGCTGCCTATTATCCTGAACTACATTGACAAAATTGTCATGTGAAGTCCACATGTTCTAGAATTTAAAATATTTTGGCTTCAATTGCACCAGATCATATTGAAGCAGTAGAGGGACATGATTAGATGTGGCTTTATTCAAGTGTTTAATCGTGGATTGAGGCCAAACTTCTAACCAATGCTGATTGAAAAGGAATCTGTCTAACTGCTTCTATATCCTTCTATCCCCTCTAATCCTTGTCCACGTAAAGGAACTCCCTGTGAATGGCAAATCAATCAGTCCACATTCCGAAATGGCTTGATTAAAATCAGTCATAGCCCCAAGGTCCTGACTAGAATATCCAATATATTCCTCCAGGGAGCGTATGACATTGAAATCTCCACCTAGAAACCAAGCTCTCTCTCTAATATTCTATGCTATATCAATGATTTCTGACCATGTCATTCTTCATTCTGTCCTTGTGTTACTGTCATAAACAAATTTGGCTTCTACAACCCCAGCCCATGAGTCATTTGAGATCATCAAGTGCATCAGTTGTTCATTGTTTTACAAGACGTTAAGATGATAGCCTTCCTTCTAAAGAATCCAAATCTTATTAGATACATTAAATAATGACCAATCCATAGATAAAAGCGAGCATAATTTTTGTATGTTTACTACATCTGCCAAAGGCTCTAACAGGACTAAGAGAGAAACATTATGCATGGTAACTAAAAGTTTCAGATGACGAGAAGTAGCCTTTCCCATCTCACCCCTCACATTCCATAGTAGAATGTTATACATTATTAACTTCATATGTGTGGCAATCTGAAGCCCTTGCAGCTTGTCAGGTTAAGATGCTATGAGGCAACTGAATATAATTCTTCCTTCTTCTCGACCTTTTGGATCGAACAGTAGTGAATCCCTCTTCATTCCATGACTTGCTGTTTTTGCTGCTGCTGAGTGATGCGGACAATCCTTCTATGTATATCCTGACTGAAAACCTTTAATGAAAGGATATGTTTGTCTCTCGGTTGTTCAATCGACACCATTTCTGAATCTGAATAAGATTCCTCCTAATCAGTATTGTTTAATCGTGAAATGTCTTTCAACTTGGAATAATCACATATATCACCAAACTTGGCACGACCAGGCTTCAAATTCCACATATCATCTATTACTGCCTCAGTGACAGTCAAGCTGTTCCTCCATTTGTCTAACATTATCCTCATCAAACTGATTAGTAATCATATAGCCATTATCTTTCTATGCAATCTCACCTTCTTCCTGAGGCTCTATCATTTTTGCATTGACTTTCTTCTCACTAGCCTCCTGAACCTCATGTTGTACGGCCTTCTATGAGTGTGCTGCTAATTCGCCTTTTGGAATATAAACCTCCCCCTTCTGTAGATTCAAGGCTCGACCTTTTGGCTCTTGATGGAAAGCACACTTGCATCTTTTGGCCAAGACTTGTGGTTAAATATTATATCAAATACTCAGTTGTTTTAGAGCTTAGCAAATTTTTTAGGATTAAAAAACAATAGGACTGCCTCACACTTCCTTTGACTTGATTTTTACAACATGATATTTATCTTCATTCAAAAAAGTCGAAAACACAATTGCACAAATTTATTAAACATTTGCTGTGTGCATGCAAGGAATTTTCCTGTATAAAACAAAGAAATTGGAGTAGCAATATTTTAATCACCGCCAAATAAGGCATGTGATTTACAGCTTGTATATGAAAATGGACGTGGGCCAACACAATAATTGTACCTACTGCAAATAAAGATACTTAGCAAATTTAGTTGTGCTAATTAGCAAAACATACACTTTCTGGTCAATAATTGTACCTACTAAAAAATTTAACAAATCAATGACTGGGTCAATGATGGTAGAAACCTTATACAAATAAAGAATTATGCAAATTTTGTTTTGTGCTAATGGATATACATCAAAATTTCAAGAGCCATGTAGGGAATTGATTGGGACATTAGTAATACATTAGTTGACACTTGGTGATCTAGTGCTTTATATGTTTAAGGGTAAATGGATCTAATATTTCCTTAATCTTTTCCAATCCTTCTATTTGATCAAAACTTTTAAAAAATTCTGCATCCCTAAACTTATGCATTTGATTGTAATGGTCTTTTCCGTAAATATGATAATTTTCTCCTTATCTCCTAATGTTTTGTTTGATGTCAATTTCTAATCACTAATTTAATTATTTCTTAATATATTAAGTCATAAATAAATTTTGTTATCAAATATGTTGAATTTAAAAAATTCTTAATCTATGATTATAAGTTGAGTTATTCAATACCCTTAGAAATGAAACAAGTATTAAACCAAACACTTAGGAACAATGTGAAAATTTGTCTTGAAAGGGCCAATTAAAATCAAATTTATAAGTTTAGAAACATAACAAGATCCATTAAAAGTTGAGGGACAAAAGTTCAAGAACCATCAAAGTCATTAATCTGTATAGAATCATCAAACATAAAAGAATGATTCTTTGTGGGGTGAGTACGAACTGCTTAACCAATTTATACACTCAATATTTTAGTTAGAACTAGCTCTATTATTATTTAAAAAAATAAAATGAGGAGGTTAGGTCTATGCCCCCTCTCATTTTATTTTTTAATAATAATAATAAAAAAAAAAGTTTAGACTATGGGGGCAACAGGATAAAATGTACATCTGAACAGACGGGGACGGGCACTCATTCATTATTTAACATTTTGTCGATATTACTGATTGCTTGATGAGTGAGGGAGAGAGAAAGAGAGAGAGAGAGAGAGAGAGGATGCCAAACGTAACATAGTATCAAATATTACTGTTTAGCTCCAATTATTTTAATAAGCAAGCAGTTTTGGATTAAAAGGTAGTAAATTTTCTGGATTATAGCTAAGTATTAAATTCTTATAAAAAAATACTGCTAATTTTTTTATTCGACTTGTAAACAAGATGATTTTTTCTATACAAAGGGCAACAAAATCAAGTAGTGGAAGGCTTAATTGATTGTAATTGCATAAACTAAAATTGGAGTTGAGTGATGTGAAAGTGTCAATAGTTTCCGTCAATGATTAACTTGAAGGTTTGTAGAAAAATCAAAGGCCATAACAGTCAATTGAATTAATATCAAAATCATCCCTTTCAAGGGAGGCGAGTGTAAATCTCAAAATCTAAACTTAGCAACTTTAATAATGATAAAACTCAACGGGAAAAAAGTGTAATTTGTCCTAAATTGCTCCGCGGGTCACAAAAGTGTACGCAAATTCTCATGTTAGGCGTATGTAAGTTTGAGGAACAGATCACAACAATTACTTTGACTGAAATAGAGGATTCAACTGTGAGATAGAATTGACATTATATAGACCTGAAGATCCTGAGCATAAATTGAAGAATTCTATTCTCCGGGTATCAAATTAAGATTTCACGTTACTTTTGAACTACGAAGATAATTTTTGCATAATGTTGTAATTGATCAATAACATTTCCTTTCATCAGTACCGCTATATAAGCGCAAAACCGCTACCGAGTTTTCTCCAAACCCTGCAACCATACCAAACATGTCGTCCAGTACATTTTTTCCTTCAAAAGAGAGCCAAAAATATTGGGTAAACTCCGCTAGAGCAGCCTGGATAACTAAAATCGAAATAAAACCCTGCGTTTTTCGACTTTCCAAAGAATTGAAAGACACCAAGGCTGAAGATTACACCCCTCAGAAAATGGTTTTGGGGCCATTTCATCATTTTCAGCAAACGGTGAACAAAATTGCACACAAAATTTCTATAGCCAAGCAGTACTTGAAAACCCACGACCTCCATCAAATCCTTGATATTTTCAGTGATAAGCTCTTTGAACTGAAAATCCGCTCATGTTACTGCGCGGAACTTGGTCTCGAGATGGAGACCCTATCGTTGATTGTGTTTATCGACACCTTATGCTTGCTTCATTCCATCAAAACTTACGTTGGGAGAGCACGAACTCCATGATCATGGCTTGCTTCATTCCATCAACAGTCAACTTGGCCTAGAGAATGGAAAGCTCGAACATCATGGTGATGAATGGGTTCGAGGTGTAATAATGCTCGAGAACCAAATTCCACTCGTTCTGATGCAAGAAGTATTGAGGTATCTCGGACTACATTTTACCAAGGAAGATGAGTTGTTTAACTTATACTACAGTTTCTGTAGTAAAATATACCCAGTCAAACTGGCAGAAGTCAAGGAGACAATGAAAGAGGAATTCAGCAAGACACACCATCTGCTGCATTTTATGCATCAGTTGGTCGTTGGCACGACTTTATTGGGTGTGATACCGGCAGAATCTCGCCCGGACCCAGCTGAATCCTTCAGATATGCTGGGAGGGAATTCAAAAATCTGGTCACTAGAACACTGGCAGAAATAAACAACCTAGTTGAGGAGGCAGAAGCGGCGCGTGTCAAAACTTCGCCACACGTTGATACGATACTAAATTCGGTAAAGGCTTTACACTTGAATAAGCAGGCCGAACCTGTGGACAAGATACTTTCGGTATCAGAAATGGAAAAACTTGGCATAAGGCAAACAATGTGTCTGTAAGTCCTTCATGTTCGTATGAACTAAAAGCAATCTAATAAATTGTGCCTAATGACATTTTATCTGATGCATTATTTTATGTTCGTTTATGACGCGATGCGAGTGTTTTCTTGGTCTCCTTTTGTGTTAATCCGTTGCAAATATATTGTTCTTTTTTTTTTTTTTGTATAAAAAAACATAGTGAGAAACTCTCAATGAGAGAGAAATAGCCCTACTAAGATAACGTACACTTTATTTAAAAGCTTTTGAAAAAACTCTCAAGGAGAGAGAAATAGCTCTACTAAGATAACGTACACTTTATTTAAAAGCTTTTGAAACTAAAAATACTTTTCATATCAAATGTTTTGTATACCACAAATGCAAGTTACTCCATATATTTTCTACTATCTCCTTATATTTCAATTAATCAATTGAATGAACCCCTGCATATTTCATATTAACTATTTAAACTATTATTTTTAACTCTATTTCCTATAAAACTCGTGGCGAGTTAAATTAAACATTTAAGGTTGAACGAGGGGAGTAGTTGAAAAGTAAGGCTCTAAAAGTTAAAACTCATGATGAAATGATGAGGGCATATTTTAAGATAAACTGACTATACATGGCTTTCCCAGCGAGTATCACTAATCAATTAAAACCATTGAATCATGTACTCCATTTTTTTCTCTAGCCATGTATTCTAGTTTAATTATACATTCGGAAATCGATTGTAAATATAAATAGACACCAATGTTATATATACCTTAGACTTTTATTTTTGGTATTTTATAACTTCTATGATACACGTGGCCGTAACTGGACGTTGACATGCAACTGCGACCAGTGATATGTTGACACATGGCAGAGTTGATGACGTGGCAACTAACGTCGTCACCTTCTTCGTCTGCAAGTCTGAAATGCTAGTTTCAAAAACCAACCCAACTTGGTTGAGTTAGCCACTACAAAGCCTTTAAAGGCTAAGTGGAGTGAGAGTTTAGGAGTTTAAACTCTGCCTCCTATCAAAAATCCAAATGGGTGCATAATGCACCCGTTTGGTTCGATGGTGGTCAGTCCTCATCGGTTTTCCTAGATCTCAGTTGGGCCCCTCCCCCTTAGTGTAGGTTAGAAGTAAGATAGTATACTGTTGACTATTGACAAAAAAAAAATGCTAATTTCAATGGTAGTAACTTCCAACGGCACATGAGGGCGCGTGGAAAGGTTTCTGAGGGTGTGATTTTCACTGTTTGATTTACACAAGAAGAAGAATAATCTGATATATCTATCAAACAATTTTGGTGCAGATTGAAGCCTAGAAAAGACTATAACATTCGGCTACCATAGAAAAGAAAACTAAAAATCCTCCATTTCACAAGGGCGACTCTGATACCATATTAAAGAATTTGGACTTTCATCTCAAAACTAATTGGTAGTGAGTGGAGTAACTCATGAACTTTATTAACTAGTTGAATATGCTTCGGATTCCAATGTGGGACTCTTTGTTTCTTAACACTTCTCCTCACACGTGACCTGGGTTTAAGAGAGCCCCAAATTTGAAACAAGCAAATGATAAGAGCCCAAGAACTGAAACGGGCTTATTAAAGAGAGCCCAATTGAAATGGCTAAGAAAGAACCGAATCACGTGTGAGAGTGAGAATAAAATCCAAAACTTAACTTTGATACCATGTCAAAATGACAGATGAGGAACGAATTTTTGTATTTGTGTATACAAAATCATCTGTACAAGAGAGTATTTATATACAAAGAGCTAGGATAAATAAGGAAATAATTCCTACAATCATGCTAATTGATATGCTAATTATTCCTATGATCATGCTAATCGATACAACACAATCGTGTATCATCCCACGTGTCAAACTATCATCCGGTGCCTAGCTATGTCATCACCACATACTTTTTTTTTACACATGCCTAATTATTATTGGTTCACATGGCATCTAGGCTTCTGCCTCATCATCACACAGATCAACCATCTTGACATGCGTCAAAATCTTATTGGTCCACTTGTTGTTGAGTCATCTTGCCACGTCATTAGACAGATCAACAGTGTTGACACATATTTTTATTATTATTGGTCCATGAGGCATTCAATCATCTGCCAGCTTGTCAGACAAATCAGCATCCTGTTGTACTTTTTACTCCATGTGTTGAAAACCAATTGGTCCACATGTCATCCAGCCATCTGCCATGTGTTCGGTTCATCCACCTGGTCTGGATTGGTTTAGAGTTGTTGACCACCACTTTGACTAATCGGTTTATCATCTTTTCATCCAGTTCCTTTGCAAATCAGTCCAGTTCCTAAGGTTTTCAACCATTCTGAATCCATTTTAGGTGACCATTTTTTCTCTTCATTCACTTTCTTTTTTACTATGGATGCCTCTACCTTCCCTCAGAATATTTCCAATCTATCAATGCCACTTTTGAGGGAACCAATGATGAATTATGAGCTGAAAAAATGTGCAGTTTTCTCAAAGGTAGATTTCTTTAGTGAATTGTGTCCTGAGAAATACCTAAGCCAACCAAGAAGATAGATGAGGATGAAATCGTTTTTATGGATCGATTAGTAAACCAGGATGGAATAAATCATCAAATTCTGACATGGTTCCAAAATACCTTTGCCAAAGTTATCAAGCTAGATTTTCGAAGGCTTGACACGGTAAAAGAGGTATTGGATTTTCTCAAGAATCACCACTCAAAAATCACTACTGGATTGTCATGCATATATTTGGCTCTAATTTTTTAGCCTCCACTTTTAACCATTGGTTAATCTAACCAACAAAAACTGACTACTTTTTCGTCATCTAACAATTTGTATAGACTAACATAAAGGACAAAATTACTATATATTGAATAAAAAATTAATATTTCTAGACATTTTAAAATTTTCACTGATTTTATATATTAAAATTACAATTACAACTCATAATAATAATATAAATAATAATGATGATAATGATGATGTTTACAATGATTATTATTGTCATGCCATTTCAAGTATAATAAGGGCATCAAAATAAAGTAAAATTTAACACAAATTTAAAAATAAATTGGAAACTTTTGAAGAATATAAGTAAAAAATATTTTTCATCAGTTTAATATTTTGTAAATTTAAGAACATAGAGAATGAAAAAAAATTAAAATAGATAAATGACAACAATAAAAAATTATTTTTCACTATCATATTTAAAATTCTTAATCAATATTTACTTTTTTACTACATTATGCTATAGCTATACAAATTCTACATATTTACTCTAATGATATTTTGTAATTTAATTTGTCATTGAAAGCTATGCAATTCAATTGACCCATTATAGAAGGATAACATTATCAATCACAGATGAGAAAAGTCTCTAAGCTTCTACGTTTTTTTGTGAAGAGTGTAGTTTGTTAATTTTTTTTATTTGTCATGCTAATCAATGGTTAAGTATTTTACCAAAACTGCATGAAGAAAAAATTACTAAACTTTGCGAGGAAAATTAACACGAAACCTAATCTTAGAGGACAAATTAAAATTTTTGTTACTTGAATTTAGTCTGAAGAGGCTATCTGAAACCAAATTGAAGTTTAAAAATTTAACAGACAATTTAAAAGTTGATAGACTAAACAAAAGGATGTGATGAACTATTGCATCCGTAAGTGCAAAAATGAATTCTTCTATTTCCTTCTCATGAATCTCCCACATTGCAAAGCTACCTCAAATGCAATTCTGCCTACCAGAGCTATTCAGTTAAAAAGCCAAAAACCAAAAAATAACCACGGGCTTTTAGCACTGTCACGAATATAAGACATCACGCACAATACAGGCAATTAAATTTTATAAATTTATAACTTTAGAATCCCTCAGTAATATAGCGTGGCTAATCATAGATTATAAACGATTCACAGTAGAAAAATAAATATTCAATCCATGATAAAAGTTCTTGAGCCAATGGCTGCTAAAATCATTACAAATAATTAAATGTCATGCCAACATAAGTCGCTAAGAAGCTTTATATCATGTTCTAACAATGTCCATTTATTAGTTTTACTGTAATCAGTTTTCATCTTCATACTCGGGATTCAATTGCTTAACTGCAAAATTCGTCAGAAACTGGGGGGAGTGATAAGTTGCTCAATATATGTAGCTGGGGCATTTCTACGAAATTAAACAAGTTACATATATATATATATATATATATACACACACACACACACACATTTTAAACATCTTTTCCCATGTCACATATAAAGCATAGTTTTCAAATCATCCATACTTGTACTCAATGACGTATATAAGGGGCAGCCAGGAGAGGCAGCCGTCCCCCAAAACTTTTTCAAATATTGTGCAAGATATAAGAATTTTACTCCGCCCTTGCAAAATTTTTAAAAAGTTCTAGTTAAACTATACATTATTGTCCGCCTTTAACAACATTATTTAATAACTATTTATTATCCCTTTTTTCCCCTACTAGTATGGCAAAGTAAATCAGCTTTTAGTCTTCTATCGTTAAGGACAAATTCAAGGTATAATATCTAAAAGGAAACAGAATACAAATCAATTTTTTTTTTTTACATTGACTCAAAATATGTACAACAAACGAAAGCTTAATTTATCTTAGTTTTCAATCATCAACAATTAATTTTCTGAATTTTCAAGCATTGACTATTCATTATAGTGCATTGTTTTAAGGAAAGTCTTTAATTTTATGTTTTTTATTTAGAATATTTTTAGTACATTTCAAATATTAACTTTTAATTTTTAAAACAATTATTCTATGTTTTTGTTTTAAAATATTTAGACGTGGTTAAGAAGAAATAGGCACAATGAATTGTTCTTCTATCCATGTAAAAAAATCTGAAGAATTAAAGAAGATTACAAATTTTGCTCTAATTGATGATATTTCGTAACATGTAAACTTTAATTTTACCATATTTTTATGCTTTAATATATAAACTTCTGGGATGATTATAATTTTCTGTGAATAGTAACTCACTAATACTTTTTTTATTAATTAACACATACAGAATATGTACCTAGAGTTTTTGATTTAATAGTTTCTTGCAAACCATGTAAATTAACAAAGGAATGGTATAAGAGATTGATGCTGGTTCAATCATAGATGCACTTAATCAAATAAAGAATTGTCGAGCATAATTTCGAATGACTCGCCTTGATAAAAATCAGAATAATAAACAATTTAATTTTAGTATTTACTTTTAGACATTCTTTTATCACTAAGAATATTCAAATATTAATTATACTTGAGTTTTGGATTTAAATTTGTTATACTTTATTTGCTACATTATGATAAAGTACAACGCATTTGGTGGTTTATCCCTCTAAACTAAAATCTTATTCTCGTTCCTACTTGTACATATATCAATTGGCACATAAACTTATTTATTAAACTGTATTAAATTAAAAAAATCATATTATTCAGGGCAAAACCCGGATCACGTTTAGCCCTCTTAGGGACCCAGAGGCTGGAGGAAAGACGCTATATTTTGGCCCCAAAAGATAAACCACCATTCAACCTGCATAAATTTCACTGTTAGTTGTTAAGAATCAAAGCCCTCTCTGTATATAGACTGTATACGCATAAATTTTGTGTCTAGGAATAAAGATATAAAAATTGCACAAACACAAATATTTCGAAGTGATCCGTATAATGATTTCGAATCAGTCAATTCGTGTCGGTCTACAGCTCAAGACTGACATATCTGATTACAAAGTCCTATTGGCAAAGTCCAAGTAAAATCTTGGGCCTGTCCTCAAAAGTTCTATCTGTCACGTCCGTGCTAGTTGGTTTGGAAATACACTGGATTAGCATATTTCTGACTCTAAAAATTGTCTTTAAAAAATTGAGAGTTTACTTTCAGATTTTTTTTTTTAAGGACAGGCAGAAATAGTAAATCTCAGGTGCCAAAGTGAGTTGAAATAACATCTGCAAAATCATAAAAGAAGATGGTTAGGATATGGTCTTTAAAGGTTTGGAATTAAGCATTGATATTAAAACAATGGGGCAACAGCTACATCGAAAAACGGAGTGTCTGCATGCTGGGTCCATTTTGTGAAACTAATAGCTCAATCAATATGAACTATGCTTCTTGGGTCTGGAGAAAATTTCATAAACTTTAGACCTCGCATCATAGAAGTGTTTGGTAATGGACAAGATATATTTGTTTGGTTTAACAAATGGCCTTACAGAGGTCCCTTGCTCGAAAATTTTGGGAGTGATATGCTAAGAAAGTTCAACAGTTATGATCAAGCAAAACTGTCTTCAATCAGTTATGAAAGAGAATGGAGATGGCCCGAAGTGAGAAGAAAAAAATGCAAGGTAAATGAGCAGATTCAAGAGGTCAATGGGAAATGTGTACCTACAATGGTTCTAAGATAGTTTTGTTTGGAATTTAGATAACAAAGGTGTATTGGCTACCAGTCAGCAGCCGAATTGTTAAGAGAAAAATGTAATATAACGGATTGGTATCACCTTGTGTGGTCGCAACACTATGTTCCCCAAACCCAAAGGTCAAGTACATGGTAACGTCACATACTTATGAGACATTCTCATAAATACGTTAGGCCAATAAAAAATAGGGTAAATTATTATTCACCTCCCTGTGGTATTGCTTTTAAGCACATAACTCCCTTATAGTTTTAATATGGTCACATAATCCTCTGTAATTTTATAAAAAGTGAAAAATGGACGAAATCAATATATTAAATTTTTATACAAAATCATGCATGCTTGGTCCCATATTTGCTGTGTGGATACAAGGAATTTTCCTGTATAAAACATGCAACTTGGACCGGCAATAATTTTAATCACTGCAAATAAAGGCATGTCATTCACCGCCCCTGTATATAAAATGAGACATGGAACATGAAAATAATTGTAACAACCTTCTGCAAATAAAGTATTTGGCAAATTCAATCGTGCTAAATGGCTAAACATACACTTTATTGGAACAATGACTGGATCAATAATTGTAACAACCATCTGCAAATAAAAAGTTTAGCAAACTAATTTAATCAATCAATGACTAGGTCGATAATTGTAACAATCTTCTGCTAATAAATAATTTAGCAAATTTTGTTTTGTGCTAATGGTCCTTGATTTCCACGAGATTTTGGACCACTCGGATTGGATGTACATCCAAAATTTCAAGAACCATGTTAGGAATTGGTAGGAGCATTAGTAATACATTCGTGGATACCTTGTGATCTAGTGCTTTATATATTTAAGGATAAATTAGTATTCACTCCATGTGGTATCGCCTTTGACCACATAACCCTCTTATGGTTTCAATATGGCCACATAATCTCCTTGTGGTTTTATAAAAAGTGAAAATAGATGGAACCCTTGCACCGTCACGGAATATTTTCGGAATATTTCAAATTTCCTGTTGCCGGTGCGGAATATTTCATAACGGTAAGTGAATTAAATATGTCTAGTGCAGAATATTTCGTCCATTTTGTTACTTTTCATAAAACCACAACGGGGTTATATGGTCATATTGAAACTATAGGGGGTTATGTGGTCAAAGGCAATACCACAAGGGGGTGAATAGTAATTTACCCTATATTTAATGGCAAATGGCTTTAATATTATCTTTTTTAAAAGTTTCTATAACATCCCTGAAACTTATAAATTTTAATTTAACTGTCTTTTTGGCAAATATGGTAATTTTCACTTTATCCCCTAAAGTTTGGTTTGACATCAATTTATACTCACTAAGTTTAAATAGTGCTTAATATATTAAGTTATAAATATATTGTGCTTTAATTAGTAACAAAAAATATATAACAATTATAACATACAAATATAGGCTAATGCACAAGTAAAAAAATAAAATAAAGCACAAAATCAAAACTTATGTTTAAGGTTTTTATTATCTTAAACCTAAGTATCAAATAACTTAATAGTTATCAATTATATTGTCAGTTATCTATATTTGAGAAAAATGATGAACATTAAGAAAGTTCCATTTGCATCCTTAGCATTTATCAACATACTGACTAATAATATCTAATTTCACAATATTATTCCTGGTTGACAAAATTTCGAAAATCAACTCCAAAATTTTGAGAAGAAAATTGCTCTTCTTCCCTATGATAGAAATTAAAATTGCTCTTCACTGTAATTCTAAGATGCTTTGACCCCTAATTGCTTAGGGAGCATTAGTTAGTTTGATATATTGTGCATGATAATCTAATATTTAGGTTCGCATGACTCCTTAGAAGATTTTTTAGAAAAAATTAGTTGTTTTTTAATTTTTTTAGTTATGTATATTTGCATGATAAGAAGATAATTAAAGAATGTGTTAAAAAAATTAATTTTGGGAAAAATTGGACAAAGCCTTAGTTAGTTTGGATAACTAAAAATTTTTTAAGTTAAAAGCGGTGATCTGATTTTATTTTTTCCAAGTAAATTTGAGTACCTAACCATTTAAATTTTAATTTAATTACCTTATCGTTTAGTTTGGACCAGTTTGGTTTTCATATTTTTTTAGTTTTTCAGACTTTCTTTCACACCTATCCTCGTGACTACAATGACATTAACAAAATTTTCATTTACATCAGATGCTTACAACTTGAATGACATATATAACATGATAAAAATAAAACAATGAAAATTTGGATGTCAGTGCAAATTTTCTAAATTAAAAGCGATAATCTAATCTTATTTTTTCAAGTAAATTTGAGTACCCAACCATTTTTAAATTTTAATTTAATTAACTTATTCTTTAGTTTGGACCAATTTAATTTTCTTGATTTTTCTGTTTTTTCCGACTTTCTTTCACGCCTGTCCTCGTGACACTTGATCATTAAAAAATTTTCATCCACGTCAGATGCTTGCAACTTGAAGGAGATAAACAACATGATACCCAACCCCAAATAAAACAAAGAAAATTTGTGCACATTTGATGTGTCTGTAATGTCTGGTTGGCTCAACTAATATGGCATCCTACGAGGATTTGGATTAGTTTCACTTTATTTGAGTAAAATATTTGTTGTTTTGTTAATTAAATATATTTGTTTGCCAAATGAATATGTGTGGAAGATTCGTCGTTGTTATACGTCCATAAACGACAATAACAAGACGAAGGATAGTTGAAATAGTCTGCTGACTGCATAAAATATATTGAAAATTTTCAACAGCATTTTCACATTTTGGTCCAACTTATTTGTGGATTTATTAATAAGTAGTACATGTGACGAAAATGGGTATAAAATAAGGAGAATTGGCATCATCTTTTGAAGATTCATTGAACTCTAATAATTTTGTAGAGTTGAATGTTGGACAAAGGGTTTCCTCAAAAAAGGAAAAAAATATAAAAAAAGTTATAAGTATCGTTTCATTGGTAAGAAAAGTAAAGTCTCGCAATGTAATGTGGGCAAAGATTTGAAGATGCACCTGCAAATTTTCCTTTGGAGGACGTACTAAGAAAATATAAAAGCTTCGATCAAATGGACTGAAGATATCACCAGCGTTGACTACCATTTTGAGCCCTGCTTAAAAATTCGTGAATCACCATTTAGTACCTAACATTAGCCGTTTCATTTTGCTTATACATACATACATACATATACATATATAATTTGGGCACCCTCACGGTTCGGGTGAAGTCCAGAAACCAGAAATTAGTTGTAGAAAATAAGTTTGATAATTTAATGTGAAAAGTTTTAAATTATAGTTTTAAACATTACATTTTTATGACAATATTGTTAATTGTCGTTAGCTTTTTAGAAAAAATTATATCTATTTATTCAAAAAGCAAACAGTAGAAGGATAATTAGGTCCATTTGCGCAAGTCAAAAGTAGGAATAAAGTGCCTACAACAAATAATTCAATGCCAATATCGTCATCAATTATAATATTCGTCCATCAAAAGGGAGCTTATGAACATTAAGCTACTTGTAATGGTGAAAATAAGATATGCGTAACAGATTAGTATTGCTGGGAAAATTGCCACCTTATAATTTTCTCACTTTTTTTCTCAATATTTTTTCCTCTTAGTTACCAATATTTTTAATTTTTCCCTCTTAGTTATAAGGATCTGTTTCCTTCATGAAAAAGAAAGTCGTTGTCCCTTGCTCATTGGAATAAACAAGAAAAATTGTTGAAAGACTTTTGCATTGAAAAAATGAAAAGTGAGGCAATGAGCAAATTGGGACAAGGCATTGGTTTGAATATTGATCTTTCCCATATTTATTAATCTCCAGAACACTAATCTTCAATTAGTTCTTTGACTTTTGAGTATAAACGTGAGTGCACGTTTGGGTAGAATTTATTTGCCACAATCCTTCACAAGAATTGCATGGTTTGTAATTTGTGCATCGAGTGTTATCTGGGTATAAGTATTTCAAATTTTGTTTTTTGAAATTTTTCTTGATGCATTTTACACTGCATTTTATTTAACATATATTACAGCGAAAAAAATTTAATACAGCATTATTAAAAAAAAAAAACTCTTCTAAAAAAATCATAGAGAGAGAGAGAGAGAGAGAGGAGGAAGAGAAGAAGAAGACCGAGGAAAAATAAAGAAACTCGTGATTAAATGAGATCACAAATATATGATATCAAATATTCAGTGTTTCGGAGCTTAGCAAATTCTTTAGGATTAAAAAACATTAAAACTGCCTCACGCTTCTTTTAAGCGTATAACTTGATTTTTAAAACAAGATATTATTCTTCAATCAAAAAAGGTCAGCACACATTTTCACAAATTGAAATAGTAGTGTCCAGAATTTCAAATTAATGCTTATGTGTCCCACATTTGGTTTGGAACTACCTACTGCAATAAAGAATTTAACAATTTCTGTTTTGTGCAAAAAATTAGTTGTGTTCACATTTTTTTTAGGTATGTGTGTTTGTGCAATAAAAAATAATTAAAGAATGCGCTTGAAAAATTACTTTTGGGAAAAATAGTGATCAACAAAGCCTTAGTTAATTCGGATAATTGCAAATTTATTAAATTAAAAGCGGTAATTTGGCCTTATTTTTTTCTCAGGTAAATTTGAGTACCTAACCATTTAAATTTAATTTAATTACCTTATCATTTAGTTTGGACTAATTCTTGATTTGTCAATTTTTCAGACTTCCTTTCGGCTATGGTTTTTATGTTACACTTTGTGGTATTACACTCATATTACACCGCATAAGTAAGTGACACGTGTCTCTATCTTTGGACATATAATTAGGAGTACACTTGTCACTCACTTAAGTAGTGTAACATGAGTGTAACACCACACCCCAAGCCCTTTCTTTCACACCCCTTCATGTGACTACTATGCCATTAAAAAATTTTCATCTACGTCAGCTGGTTACAACTTGAATGACATAAACAACTTGATACACAACACAAATAAAACAAAGAAAATTTGTAGGTGACTGCAAAATTTTAAAATTAAAAATGGTAATCTAACCTTTTTTTTTTTTCAAAGTACATTTGAGTACCTAACCATTTTAAAATTTTAATTTAATTATTTTATTCTTAAGTTTGGATCAATTCAATTTTCTTGATTTTGTGGCATTTCAGACTTTCTTTCACACCCCTCCTCGTCACTACCAGTCATTAAAAAAATTTTTATCCACTTCAGATGCTTGCAACTTGAATGACATAAACAACGTGATACGCGACACCAAATAAAACAAAGAAAATTTGTGCATATTTGATATGTCCGTAATGTCCAAGTTGGCTGGCTCAACGAATATAAGATCCTACGGAGACATGGACTACTTTCACTTTATTTGACTAAACTTTTTGTTGTTTTGTTAAATCAGTATCTCTCAACGTGACTATAATAACTATGATGTCCCTGCAATAATCTGTATATTGTTTGCCAAATGCATCTCTTTGGAAGATTCGTCATTATTATATGTCTATAAGTAAGGATAATAAGACGAAAGGTAGTTGACATAATCTGCTGACTAAATGAAATGTATCGAAAGTTTTCAACAGTTTCACAGATTAATTAAAAAGTAGCACCTGTGGTGAAAATGATTGAGGATTAGCATCATCTTTTGAAGATTAATTGAACTCTAATAATTTTGTAGAGTTAAGTATTGGATAAATGGTTTCCTTCAAAAAAAAAAAAATTTTTTTTTGTAAGGCTCGTTTGATTTGTAAGAAAGTAAAAGTCTCTGGCAATGTAATTCTACGCAATGTGATTTCAATAGATGAAAATTTATTATGAAGCTCCCAAGTGGACAAAGATTTGAAGATGAAACTGCATATTTTCCCTTGGAGGACGTATTAACAAAACATAAAAGCTTCAATTAAATGGGATTTGTGTTGAATTACGAGTAGAAGCAAAGCGACTGAAGATATTATCAGCATTGACCCCCCGTGAAGAACATTTTGATCCTTGCATAGAAAATCATGAATTACCATTTTGTAACTAATATTTGCTTTATCATTCTGCTTATACGTAATAATGTATATATCACCCACTCCAATCTGGGCACCCTCACACTTCGGGTGGAGTCCAGAAAGCTGAAATTTGTTGTAGAAAATAACATTATGTGTGAAAAACCATTTTAACTACTTTTAGTTCATGTTTGGATGTTTGGAGATAACTATTTTCAATGTTGTTTTTAAAATTTCACTCATTGAATTTTATCTAACATACATTAAATTATATAAAAAAATTGATACACTTTTTTTTATTTTTTAAAAACTCTTCTTCAAATCACAAACTGTAAAAAAAAAAAAAAAAAAAAAAACAGATAGAGGGGGAGAGAGAGAAGAAGAAGAAGAAGACTGAGGAAAAAAAATGAGAGACTTGCGGTTAAATATTATATCAAATACTCAGTTGTTTCAGCGCTTAGCAAATTCTTTAGGATTAGAAAACAATAGAACTGCCTCATACTTCCTTTAACTTGATTTTTAAAACACGATATTTATCTTCATTCAAAAAAGTTAAAAACACAATTGCACAAATTAAAGTAGGAGCATAAAACATTTGCCGTGTGCATCAAGGAATTTTCCTATATAAAACAAGGAACTTGAAGCCGCAATATTTTAATTACCGCAAATAGAGGCATGTCATTTACGGCTTGTATATGAAAAGAGACATGGGCCAACACAATAATTGAACCTACTGCAAGTAAAGACATTTAGCAAATTTAGTTGTGCTAATTGGCTAAATATACACTTTCTGACGCATTACCATATTGGCATATTTTACAGGTCAATGTATAATTGTAACAACCTTAAGCGAAGAAAGAATTTTGCAAATTAAAACCAATCAGTGACTAGGTCAATAATTGTATTAACCTTCTGCAAACAAAGAATTTAGCAAATTTTGTTTTGTGCTACTGGTCTTAGATTTCCAGTAGATTTTTGACAACTCGGATTGGATGTATATCGAAAATTCTAACAAATCAATGACTAGGTCAACAATTGTAACAACTATCTCCTAATAAAGAATATAGCAATTTTGTTTTGTGCTAGTGGTCATAGATCGCCGCAAGATTTTGGACCTCTCGGATTGATTGGACATGCAACTTTCAAGAACCATGTAGGGAATTGATAGGGGCATTGGTAATACATTAGTTGACCCTTTGTGATCTAGTGTTTTATATATTTAAGGGTAAATGGCTCTAATATTTCCTTTATTTTTTTGCATACTTCAATTTTATCACTTAACTTTTGATGTTTCTGTTACGTCCCCAACCTTTATAATTAATTTTAATGGTCTTCCAAACATTAAATCAAACTTTCAGGAACAACGTGAAAATAACTATACTTGGATTTGTCTTGAAAGAACTAATTAAATTCAAATTTATAAATTTAGAAACCTAATAAGATCCCTTAACAATTGAGGGACAAAAGTTCAAGGACCATTAAAATTATCAAACGCAAAAAGAATTATTTTTTATGGGGTAAGTATGAACCTTTAAATTAATTCATACACTCAATATTCTAATTGGAACTAGCTGTATTTGTTTGTCTAATTTGCTAACCGTATTTGACCTTTATTGCTTGATTAGTTACATAGTTAATTATAGTTATTTATTATGGGTAATTGCAATTGTATGATGTAAAGTTGATTTACCACAATAGATTGAAGAAAATATTTCAACATAAATACATGTTCAAGTTAGGGAAAAAAATCTACTTGTACAATTATAAAATGCACAACATAAGTAATTAAATTATGAATTAAAATTCTTACATCCAATTTTTGTAAAAAAAAAAAAGTTACAAGTTGGAATTATTCACAATCAAGTAAGAAGAGTACTTGTGTGGTCTTCTATGCTTGAGATCTAAGTATATGTGAAAGTAACTTTTTAATTCGTAACAAGAAACATATGATTATTATTATATACAAATATAGGATAATGTGCAAGTACAAAAAATAAAATAGAGTATAATGTACAAGTAAAAAAAATAAAATAAAGTAAAACATAAAATCAATCATTATATTTAAGTTTTTGATTATCTTAAACTTGAGTATCAAATAACCTGATAGTTCTCAACTACGTTGTTAGCTATCTATATTTGAGATGTAGTTCTTCAACTATAATATAGTATATTTTGCATCCTCAAAATTTAGCCACTTTCTAACTTTTAATACTCTATTTTCACAAAATTAGTTTTGGTTGCAAAATTTCTAATATCAGCTTCAAAATATGTAGAAGAAAATTGCTCTTCACCATAGTAGAAGTTAATTCTACAGTGCTTTGTTCGATAATTGCTCGAAAAGCAATAGTTAGTTTGACATATTGTACATGATAATCCGATATCTAGGTTCATGATGTTTTTCAGAAAAAAATATAGTTGTGTTCGAATTTTTTTAGGTATGTGCATTTGGGCGATTAAAAGGTAGTTAAAGAATGTGTTTAAAAAATTAATGTTAAAAAATAGTAATCAAACAAGCCTTAGTTAGTTCGTGTAGCTGCAAAATTTTTCAATTGAAAAGCAGTACTCTGACCTTATCTTCTTCAAGGTAAATTTGAGTTCCTAACCATTCTTAAAATTTTAATTTAATTGCCTTATTCTTTAGATTAGACCAACCTGATTTTCTTGATTTTTCAGTTGTTCAGACTTCCTTTCACACCTCTCCACGTGACTACTAAACAATTAAAGAATTTTCATCTACGTCATATGCTTACAACTTGAATGACATAAACAACATGATATGCAACACCAAATAAAAGAAAGAAATTTGTAGTTAATTGCAAATTTTTTATATTAAAAGCCATAATCGGACCTTATTGTTTCAAAGTAAATTTGAGTGCCTAACGTTTTTTAAATTTTAATTTAATTACCTTATTCTTTGTTTAAAACAATTGATTTTCTTGATTTTTCAAATCTTCAGACTTTCTTTCACACCTCTCTCGTGACTACTGTGCCATTAAAAAATTTTCATCAAGTCAGATTCTTACAACTTGAATGATACAAACAACATGATACGCAGCGCCAAATAAAACAAAGAAATTTGCAGGTAACTTCAAATTTTATAAATTAAAGTTGGCAATCTGCCCTTATTTTTTCAAAGTAAATTGATTACCTAGCTTTTTTTAATATTAATTTAATTACCTTATTATTATTATTATTATTTTTTGGTTTCGACCAATTTGATTTTATGATTTTTTTAGTTTTTCAGACTTGCTTTCATACCCTTCCTTTGTTGTTAAAATATTTTCATTTACGTCACATGCATGCAACTGAATGACGTAAACAACATGAATACCGAACACCAAATAAAACAAAGAAAAAATTCTGCACATTTGATTCGTCTGCAATGTCAAAGTCGGCGGCTACGCAGAGTTTGAGTGGTTTCCACTTTTGAGTTGTTTTGTTTAATCAATGTCTGTCCACATGACTATAATAAATAGGGTTAATAACACTTTGCCCCCCTGAACTTAGGGAGTAGTCACACTTTACCCCCTGAACTTCAAATATATACACTTTGCCCCCCAAGACTAGTCAAAGTTAGGAATTCAAAAAAAAAAAAGTGAGTGTTATGACATTATTGCCCTTTTATTAATGAATATATTTATAACTTAATATCATTGCTTTTCATTTTTAAAAGATTTATATCTTCTCTATTGTATTAATTATATAAAAATATCAAACTAAAAATTTAAAGAAAGTTAATATTTAGTTTATATCTTTGAAATTTTTCTCTTAGATTAATATGTACTTCTATATATGTTTTGTTTAATTTATTATACTTTAAGTCAAACAAAACCGATAAATAACACGACACTAAAATAAATTTAATTGTCAAATTTTGTATAAAAATGGTAATACCAAACTCATTTATTTGAACTAAATTTTTATCATTTTAAATTATTTAAACTTTTGGACTAATATCATAGTCATTTTTATATTTATCAAATTAGTCCAATATGAAATTTTTAATCAAAGAATATTTTGGGAAAAAAGAAGAGTTAGCCCATTATACAGTACTAGGGCAAACAAGAATAAATAAGTCAAACAAAAAAATATAATATTTAGTCCAAAACAATAAATGATTAGAAATTCTTTAATTAAGAATTTCATATTGGAATAATTTGATAAATATAAAAATGACAATGATATTAGTCTAAAAGTTTAAATAAATTAAAATGATAAAAAATTACTTTAAATAAATGAGTTTGGTATTACCATTTTTATACAAAATTTAACAATTAAATTTATTTTAGTGTCATGTTATTTATCGGTTTTGTTTCGACTTAAAGTATAATAAATTAAACAAAACATATATAGAAGTACATATTAATCTAAGAGGAAAATTTCAAAGATATAAACTAAATATTAACTTTCTTTAAATTTTTAGTTTGATATTTTTTATATAATTAATACAATAGAGAAGATATAAATCTTTTAAAAATGAAAAGAAATGATATTAAGTTATAAATATATTCATTAATAAAAGGGCAATAATGTCATAACACTCTTTTTTTTTTTTTTTGAATTCCTAACTTTGACTAGTCTTAGAGGGGCAAAGTGTATATATTTGAAGTTCAGGGGGTAAAGTGTGACTACCCCCTAAGTTCAGGGAGGCAAAGTGTTATTAACCCTATATTTTATTATGAAAAAATTGAAATTTTATTATGAAAAAAAACTGTTCTAAAACATCACAAATTGAGGAAAAAAAAAACGGAGGAAAGGGGAGAGAGAGAGAGAGAAGACGACAAAGAAGAAGAAGACGAACAAAGAAAAAAAATTAGAGACTTGTGGTTAAATATTATATCAAATACTCAGTTGTTTCAGAGCTTAGCAAATTCTTTAGGATTAGAAAACAATAGAAGTGCCTCACACTTCCTTTAACTTGATTTTTAAAACATCACATTTATCTTCATTTAAAAAAGTTAAAAACACAATTGCACAGATTTATAAAACAGTTGCTGTGTGCATGCAAGGAATTTTCCTGTATAAAGCAAGGAACTTGGAGCAGCAATATTTTAATCACCGCCAAATAAAGGGATATCATTTGCAGCTTGCATAAAAAAAGTGACATGGGCCAACACAATAATTGTACCTAATGCAAATAAAGATATTTAGCAAATTTAGTTGGGCTACTTGGCTAAACATACACTTTCTGACGCGTTACCATATTGGAATATTTAACAGATCAATAATTGTACCAACTAGAAAATTTAACAAATCAAAGACTAGGTCAATGATTGGAGAAACCTTATACAAATAAAGAATTTAGGCAAATTTTGTTTTGTGCTAATGGTCGGAGATTTCCACAAGATTTTGACGCCACTAGGATTGGATATACATCAAAAATTTCAAGAGCCATGTAGGAATTGATTGGGACATTAGTAATACATTAGTTGACACTTGGTGATCTAGTGTTTTATACATTTAAGGGTAAATGGCTCTAATATTTCCTTAATTTTTTTCCAATCCTTCTATTTGATCACAACTTTTAAAAAATTCTGCATCCCTAAACTTATGCATTTGATTGTAATGGTCTTTTCCGCAAATATAATAATTTTCTCCATATCTCCTGATGTTTTGTTTGATGTCAATTTCTAATCAGTAATTTAATTATTTCTTAATATATTAAGTAACAAATGATTATTGTTATCAAATATGTTGAATTTAAAAAATTCTTAATCTATTATTAAAGTTGAGTTATTCAATACCCACTTAGAAATGAAACAAGTATTAAACCAAACACTTAGGAACAACGTGAAAAATTTGTCTTGAAAGGACCAATTAAAATCAAATTTATAAGTTTAGAAACATAATAAGATCCATTAAAAGTTGAGGGACAAAAGTTTAAGAACCATTAAAATCATTAATCTATATAGAATCATGAAACATAAAAGAATGATTCTTTGTGGGGTCAGTATGAACTGCTTAACCAATTTATACACTCAATATTTTAGTTGGAACTAGCTCTATCATTATTAAAAAATAAAATAAAATGAGGTTAGGTCTATGCCCCTCTCATTTTATTTTTTAATAATAATAATAATAAAAAGTTTAGACTTTGGGGGCAACAGGATAAAGGGTACAACTGAGCAGACGGGGACGGGCACTCATTCATTATGAATCTCCGTCGGGATCGTCATGAATCAAGGGAGAGTAGAGTCTGGAGAATTTTATATTCCACTTTTCTAGCTGTAGGTAATAGGAACAAATTCCAAGTTTTTCCTTCTTATTAAAATACTGATCAAATGTTTAGATTCTTGAGTATTTGAATTTTTGACGCACACGAGTGTTATTCAATCCTTAATCAAGAATTGCATGGCATACTAGTCTATCTAGATAACAATCCCTTTCTATTTTTTTTTCAGTTATTTGAGAAAATGCATGAAAATAAGTAATTAGACTTTATTTAACATTTTGTCAATATTACTGATTGCCTGATGTGTGTGTGTGTGTGTGTGTGTGTGTGAGAGAGAGAGAGAGAGAGAGAGAGAGAGAGAGAGAGAGGATGCCAAACGTAACATAGTATCAAATATTATTGTTTAGCTCCAATTATTTTAATAAGCAAGCAGTTTTGGATTAAAAAGGTTGTAAGTTTTCTGGATTATAGCTAAGTATTAAATTCTTATAAAAAAAAAAACTACTGCTAATTTTTTTATTCGACTTGTAAACACAATGTTTTCTTCTATTCAAAAGGCCACAAAAATCTAGTAGTAGAAGGCTTGATTGTAATTGCATAAACTAAAATTGGAGTTGAGTGGTGAGAGAGTGTCAATAGTTTCCATCCATCAATGATTAACTTGAAGTTTTGTAGAAAAATCAAGGGCCATAACGGTCAATCGAATAAATAGCAAAGTCGGTCTTTTGAAGGGAGGCGAGTGTAAATCTCAAAATCTAACCTTCGTAACTTTAATAATGACAAAAACTCAATGGGAAAAATGTGTAATTTGTCCTAAATTGCTCCGCGGGTCACAAAACTGTACGTAAATTCTCATGTAAATGGAAGAATTCTATAATCTGGGGATTAAATTCAGACTTCACAATACTTTTGAACTATGGTAATAATTTTCGCATAATGTTGTAATTGACAAGTAACATCTCATTTAATCAGTACCGTTATATAAGTGCAAAGCTGCTAGCGAGTTTTCTCCAAACCCCACAACCATGGCAAAGATGTCGTCCACTATATACGAGATTGGTTGTTCTGTGCAGATCCCTTTCGAGGAAAGTGGAGGAGCCTCGGTGGCAGCAGCGAAGATTCGTGGTGATAGTGGGCAAAAATATTCTGATGACACTAATGTAAGTGAAAGAAGCAAGTAAAATTGCAATGGAAATGCTGACAAAGATTGCATCTTTTTTTTTCCCTTTTTTTTTTGTTTTAAGAATCGAGAGATTGCTTCTTTGATATGAATATATGTACACATAGAGATGTATATGCGCGCGTGCGCTCACACACACACACATATATAGACACACACACACAGAGACACACATATGGGATAATTTCACATACCTCCCTTGATGTTTGTCATAATTATAGGGACCTCCCTTTAGATATTAAAAATTACACTTATACCCTGTTTTTATATTACTGATAATAAAAAATATTTATTTGATAATGTAACCCAAAAACACCAACTAAATATTCTAAAATATTCTTGATTGCTTTTAAGAATAAATAAAAAGTAAAAAATATAAAAAGACCCTAAACTCAAAATTTTCTATCCCTCTTATTGAGCCTTCCAAGTTGTGTACTATTCTTTTTAAATTAAATTAGTCATCTCTTTCTTACTAATATATTTTTTTGTAAAAATTTGATAAATAAAATAGATTTATTTAGATTAATCAGATAACTAGATTTTAAAAAATAGATTATGGTAGTGATTGAAAATTTGGTGTAAAAGTACGAGTACTTTGATATTTTTATGTACTAACTCCAGAAAATAATTAGAGTTCGACAAATCTTCAAAAGATGATGCGAATTTTCTTTTTTTTTATAATCATTTTCACCACATGTAATACTTATTAATTAATATGCGAACTAGTTGTGCCAATGCTGTTGAAAATTTTCAATATGTTTCATCTATTCAGCAGACTATTTCCACTATCCTTCGTCTTATTATGGTGACTTATAGACGTATAACGATGATGAATCTTCCACACATATGCATTTGGCAAACAAATATAAAGATTATTGTAGGGACATCATATTTAATATAGTCACGTTGAGGGATACTGATTTAACAAAACAATAAATAGTTTAGTTAAATAATGTGAAACTACTCAAAGTCACGTTGAGCCGGCCGACTTTGACATTACAGACCGATAAAATGTGATTGAATTTTCTTTGTTTTATTTGGTGTTGGGCACCAATGTCGTCTATGTCATTCAAGTTGTAAGCATCTGACGTAGATGAAAATTTTTTAGTGGCATGGTAGTCACGGGGAGGTTGAAAATTTAAAGATCAATAAAATCAAATTGGTCCAAACTAAAGAATAAGTTACCTAAATTAAAATTTAAAAATGGTTTGGGTATTCAAATTTACTTTGAAAAAATAAGGTTAAATTACTGCTTTTAAATTAAAAAATTTGCACTTACCTACAAATTTTCTTTGTTTTATTTGATGTCGTGTATCATGTTGTTTATGTTATTCAAGTTGTAAGTATCTGACGTAGATGAAAATTTTTTAATGACATAGTAGTCACGAGGAGTGGTGTGAAAGAAAGTTTGAAAATTTGAAAAATCAAGAGAATTTAATTGGTCCAAACTAGAATAAGGTAATCAAATTAAAATTTAAAAATGATTTGGTACACAAATTTACCTTTAAAAAAAACATAAGGTCAGATTACCTTTTTTATTTAAAAAATTGCGTTACTCGAATTAACTAAAGTTCTATTCGATAACTATTTTTTCCAATATTAATTTTTCAAATGCATTCTTTAAATATCTTTTTATCACACAAATATATAAACCTAAAAAAAACGAACACAATTAATTTTTTCTAAAAAAATCTTCTAGAAAACATCATGCAAACTTGAATTTTAGATTATAATCTTCAAAATGTCAAACTAATTTCTGCTTTATAAGCAATTAGCAGGTAAAGCATCTTAGAACTAACTTCTTATGGTGATGAGCAATTCTAACTTCTATTGCGGTGAAGAGAAATTTTTCTTCCCAATGTGTTTCTTGTTACTAATTAAAGAGTTGCTTTCACATATTCAGATGCCAAGCATAGAAGGCCACACAAGTACTTTTCTTACTTGTGTTGTGAATATTATTGATTTGTAACTTCTTTTTCTACAAAAAAATTGGATGCCAGAATTTTAGTTTATAATTATATTACATGTAAATTTTTATAATTGTACAAGTAGCTTTTTTTCTAGTTTGAACATGTATTTCTGTTGAAATATTTTCTTCAATCTGTTATGGTAAATCAACTTTATGCTGTACAATTCCATTTATCCTCAATAATTATTCTCTTTAACTAGGTAATTAGTTATGTCGTTAACCTATTAATGAAGGTCGAATACAGTTAGCAAATCAGGCAAACAAATGAAGCTAGTTTCGATTAAAATATTGAGTGTATAAATAAGTTAAGCAGTTCACACTCACCCCACAAAGAATCATTCTTTTATGCTTGATGATTTATGTACGTTAATGATTTTCATTGTTCGTGAACTTTTGTCCCTCAACTTTTAAGGGATCTTATTATGCTTCTAAACTTATAAATTTGATTTTAATTGGTTCTTTCAAGACAAAATTTTCACGTTGTTTCTAAGTGTTTGGTTTAATACTTGTTTTCGTCTTCTAAGGGGATATTAATAACTCAACTTGTACTAATATTAATAGATAAAGAGTTTTTTGAATTTAACATGTTCGATGACAAAATTCATTTATTACTTAATACATTAAGCAATACTTAAAAGAAGTGATTAGAACTTGACATCAAACAAGACATTACCGGATAAAGTGAAAATTACCATATTTGCGGAAAAAACCATTAAAATTGAATTTAAAAGTATAAGGATGCCGACTTTCTTAAAAGTTGTGACAAAATAGAAGGATGGAAAAAAATTAAGGAAACATTAGAGCCATTTACCCTTAAATATAAGACATTATTAGATCACCAAGTGTCAACTAATGTATTACCAATGGTCCAATCAATTCCCTACATGGCTCTTGAAATTTTAAACTTGATGTATATCCAATCCTAGTGGCGCAAATCTTGTTGAAATCTCCGACCATTAGCACATGACAGAATTTGCTAAATTCTTTATTTGTATAAGGTTTCTACAATCATTGACCTAGTCATTGATTTGTTAAATATTACAGTAGGTACAATTATTGACCGGTTAAATATTCCAATATGGTAATGTGACAGAGAGCGTATGTTTAGCCAATTAGCACAACTAAATTTGCTAAATATCTTTATGGCTTAGTCCTAATATACCCAGTCCAAATCCTCAATCCAATTATCTTTTGTTTCTAATGGTATTCAATATAAAACTATATCGTATCAATTTGAAACTATATAAAAACTATGTTATTCCATTTAGTGATATGACGCTATTTTGGAGTGATACGATGTTGTTTTGTGTTAGATACAGTTGATACCAAAACATTTGGACAGGGGATCTGATTCGCAAAATACCCTCTATAATTTTACATTAGTAGCAAATTACCCTCCTGTGTTTGGGAAACACATAAATCACCCCCTACTTCAGCAACAAATTACCCTCTCATGTATAATTAACCTTTGAATTGACTTTTTTGCCCCTGGAGTTTAACTACTAAAATTTGAAAGACAAATTTGTCCTTCTAATATTTAACTATGGTATTGGAACTATCAACCTTCCTGTTCATGGTCTTGACTTTTGCAGGCTTATTATCTCATTTCATTGTGGTTTTCAATGTTAGTGAAATTATGCCAATCCAACTGATAACAATTGCCATTTTGAAAAGATACAAAATTTTTTGTAATTTTCCTGTATCATCAACTCCTACAAGATAGTAGAATTTCCTAATCAAAGTAAAATTTCAACATTTTCTGCCTTTTTTTTTTCTAGTAATTAATGTTGTCTTAACTTTTCCACCAGGAGAGACAATGAGATACAACTTGAAATAATAGTGTGTACAGAGGGGATTGGGAAATTCTCACATCCCTCTTTAAAAGCCTACCATTAGAAATCCAAAATTGTAGACACCTCAGTTTGTTCAATAATAAGATGTGGATGAACAACATTCTATAAATAACATAAAATAAGAAGTAATTTTTTAAACCATCAATATTCGATTGAAGTTAAATTTTGCAAACTCGAGTGCAAAAACAATTTTAGACAAGGAGATGTTGTAAATACTCCCATGAGACCATAGATTGAGTATCTAAAGGGAATGGAGAGTACAATAACAAAACACTACTACTATCATATCAAAAGCATTCAACTTGTCTTCATAAACAAACTACTAAAATTTATAATTAAGTTACATGTCCTCAATTTCTTGTGTGTTGGTTGTTTCAAATTTGGGTAAATTTGGCATAAAAATTTTAAGTTTTGATAAAATTGTCAAATCATTGTTTTAAGAAGGCACAAATGTCTTTTATCAATTCAGGGAGCAATTTGTGTATTTCATGAATATGAGGAGCAATTTGCTACTAATGCAACATTACAAAGTACATTTTGTGATTTAACCTATCTTTGTTTGTAGTAGGTACAATTATTGTGTTGGCCCGTGTCTCTTTTTATGTACTAGCTGTAAATGACATGCCTTTGTTTGCGGTGATTAAAGTATTGCTGCTCCAAGTTTCTTTGTTTCATACAGGAAAATTCCTTGCATGCACACAGCAAATGCTTTTAACTTTTTTGAATGAAGATAAATATCATGTTTTAAAAATGAAGTTATGAGCTGTGAGGCAGTTCTAATGTTTTATAATCCTAAAGAATTTGCTAAGCTCTGAAATACTGAATATTTGATATAATATTTAACCACAAGTCATTTTCCTCGGTCTTCTTCTATCATCTCTTTGTCTCTCTTACTCTCTCTGTTTCTGGTTTGTCTTTTGTGATTTCTTAGAAGAATTTTTCAATAAAACAATAGTGTATCAATTTTTTATAATTTAACGTATGTTAGATAAAAAAGTAGTTGAAAAACCATTGAGGGAAATTTCAAAAACAAAATTGAAAATACTTATATCCAAACAATACTAGACGCACAAAATATAAGATATGCAATTCTTGATTAAGGACTGTGGCAAACAAATTCTACCTTAACATGCACTCATGTGTGTACACAAAAGTCAAAGAACTAGTAGTTTCAGGCTGAAGATTAGAGTTCTGGAGATTGATAATTATTGGGAAAGATCAATGCTCAAACTAATGCCTTGTCCCAATTTGCCCATTGCCTCACTTTAACATTATCAATGCCAAAGTCTTGCCTTTGAACAATTGTTGTTGTTTATTCCAATGAGCAAGGGCCATTGACTTTTTTTTCCATGAAAGGAAACAAGTTCTTATAACATAGCGAAAAAGTTTAGAAATATCGGACAAATATTATAATATAGAGAAAAAAGTGAGAAAATATTTGGTGGCAATTTTCCCAAAAATGTACTAATCTATGAAACATATATTATCTTCATTGTTACAAGTGGCTTAATGTTCATAATCTTCCTTTTGATGGATGACTATGATAATTGAACGAGGCCGCTGTTGCCATAAACTTTGATGATGCTATTGGCATTAAATTATTTGTTGTAGGCACTTTAGTCCTACTTTAACATGTGCAAATCGACCTAATAGATATGATTTTCAATATATTTCATCTATATTCAGCAGACTATTTCCACAACTTATAGACGTATATTCATGAAGAATCTTCCACACACATGCATTTGGCAAACAAATATATAGATTATTGTAGGGACATCATATTTATTATAGTAATGTTGTGAGATAATGATTTAAAAAAATAAAAATAGTTTAGTCGAATAAAGTGAAACTACTCCGAGTCTACGTAGGATGTCATATTAGTTGAGCCTTTTAGCTTATATTCTTTTCAAGGAAACCCTTTGCCCGATATTTTGCACTACAAAATATTATAGTTCAATGAATCTTCAGAAGGTGATGATAATTCTCTTTATTTTATAATCATTTTCACCACATTTACTACTTATTAATTAATCTCCGAGCTAGTTGTATCAAAATGTGAAAATGCTGTTAAAAAATTTTCAATATAATTCATCTAGCTATTTCAACTATCTTTTGTCTTGTTATTGGCGTTTCTGGATGTATAATAATGTTTAATCTTCCAAACAGATGCATTTGGCAAACAAATATATAGACTATTGTAGGGACATCATATATATATACATACATACATACATATATATATACTAGGAATGGGGCACGTGCTCTGCACGTTTTTAAGTTCTGTTAACAAATAATATTGCTTATTTTTGTGAAAACTCAAAATGCAGAGATATAACTTTAAAGAAAAAGAGGTTAATAAATTAAATAATTTTATTAATGTAGGGTATCTCATTTCCTTTATTTTATTTCCAACTTTAAAATTCTATGTAAATTTTCTTGTATGACATAACTTTTTTTGGATAGCATATTTATATTTAGTAACATATTTATGGACAGAACAATACACGTAGATTTAAGCTACAAATTCTCATTAATTGAAATCTTTGATCAAGAACTCCAAGTTTTTTCTTAGCTTCACATATTGTTTTCTTTTCAAAAATAATTTGAATAGAACAGATGAATGTCTCCAATAGCAAAAAAATGTTTTTGGCATAATGATGGTTTTTTTAAAATATTCTTGCAAAAGAAATTATGAAATCTTTTGAAAATTTTAAATTGTTATCATATCAAAGGTAACTTGTTACTATTTTGTACCTGAAATCGCAAGCTTTTGGTAAATTGACTAATAATTTTACATATTTATATTATATCTATAAAGTATCAAATGAGACTTTAATATAGTTACATCAAAATTAATATTTCTTAATGAGACTTTAATCTTACTCTTTATGTTTTCGTAAATGTCCATTCTTAATGTGATTAGACTTAAAAGATAAGGATATTTAAAGAAATACATTACGTGCTAAAATATCAAACATAAAGTTAAATTTAAAAAATATAAAATAAATTTTATTTCAAAATATTTAAAAAATGATTTCTTTTTCAATGTTTTGCTATTTATTTATTTATTGCTAAAATACTTTTTTATTTAGATTATGAAATTTAAATTTATATATACAAATTAATTAAAAATATTTTATAAAAGATGAAAATAAAAATTTTTATACTAAAAAATATATATATTTTTGAAAAATCTAATTTAAATTTGTACTTTCTAAAGATTTGTAAGACTTTTAAAAAAAGATTGAGTTTGATTAGGATTTAATCAATCTACTTTTTGTAGTCCCATTAGTACCCTTTTTTTAATGTGACTATAATTTAAAAAATAAAGGTATTTTAGGAAATACATTAAGGGGGCGTTTGGTTCAAATTCCTCAATCACTATCACTATGGGTATCATTAACCCTATTATGAGTATGGGTTTTGATGATTCCCCCAACATGTTTGGTTTAATAATGGAATGGGTATCATTATAAAAATACTTGTTTGGTTTACTGTAATGACTTTCAAGTAAATTTAAAAAATTTTAAATCTTTATTTATGATATAAATATTTTTTCGATTTCTTTTTTTATATCTTTTTAAAGAAAATTGCTAAAAAGATTTCTTCAATTTTAAATATAACCATAATCTAATTTGAGTTTTATGCAAATGATAACCTTAAAAAATCATTTTTATTGTATTAATAGAGAGTATTATATATCTTTGATTTTTAGTTCAAATTTTTATTAAAAAAATTTATTTAAAAGAATTTTTATAAAAATTTTATAAAGTATTAATAAAAAATATTCAAAATCAAAAGACAAAAGAGGGAGAGAGAGAGAGAGAGAGAGAGAGAGAGAGAGAGAGAGAGTATATTAGGGGTGTGTGTAACTTAAAATATATGTATTTTTTAAGTGGGTGTATTTTTGCCTTTAATTATAAGGGGTAATGGGTTTGATAGAATAGTATTTTGAGAGGAATCATTAACACCCCAATTAATCACTATTATTCCCATTGAATGATAGTGATAGTTGTCTAACAAACATCAATAATAGGTATCATTACTTATAATACCCATTCCCCTCCTTGATTCCCCTAAACCAAACACCCCCTAATTGTTAAATTACTTTATTCCTACATGAACTTTTTTGATACTTTTACTCATTTTAAATTGGTTTATTATGATTTCTTTTTTAACAAATCTAACATGTATATAAGAATGATGACAACTTTATTATATGAGCATATCAAATAAGGACAATTTACATGTTGGTAATATAAAAACTTTGTAAAGACACAAAGAAGTCTAGTGATTCTAACTCTTGGATAATGAATTATTTTAAAAATAGAACTCGCTTGTTGCATACAAACATATTGCTAGTATTGTGTAAAATTAATAAGTTAACTAAGTTATATCATTTGTTTGGATTGATTATGCAATAAAAATGTAGAATTATTATTATTATTATTATTATTTTGCAAATCATTTGCAATCTTGTGATGACTTATCTTATTTAATTAGGTTATTTTTTTGTTACTATTTTATTCTATCTTTATCATAAATTTTATCTTATTTCCACGTAATTGGAAATATTTATCTCTTTCTTCTATGCTTTAAGCATAAACAAATTGTGCACCTAAATATTTTAAAAATATATGTTATGTTTTATTTTCTTTTTTCCAAAATAAAGATAATTATATAAAAGAAATTACATCTCCATATATACCATGTTCTTAAAAATTAAAATCAGTTTGTGTTGTATTTTTTTCACACACGCATATTAAGAAACTAATAACCCAATTCTTTCTTTCAAATATTTAAATGATACACTTTCAATGTATTTATAATGAAGGACTCTTTAATATACAATTTTCTTAAATTTGACTAATTTTAATGATCTAAAGCAATCGATAGATACATTTTATGGAATTCTTATTTTATGAATTAATATTATTAATTTTTTGGCTTTTTCAGAGACACTGACATAATTAATTACTCAATAGAATCATTAAGTGTTATTCGCCAAACTCACAAACTTGTGTAATAAGTATTTATAAATTTTCAATTTCAATTAAAATATTATATATTATGAGAATGATGAGTTTTGAACTTTGTTCGTAACTATATCCTTGTGAGACTTGCAAAATCTTGTATTTTATATTTATTGTAAAAATTAATGCATTTACATGTGTTGAACTTCTCACCTCCACTTTCTGTTAGTTTGGTTTTTCCTTTTTCTCTCCAAGTCCAAGAAATAAGATATGCCTTGATTTTGTGTTATATGAAAATTTAAAACTACAAAAATTTTCGTTTAGAATGCATAAACTCATATTTATGACACCCTTATATTTAGATACTTTCTTATATTTAGATATTTTTATTAATTAACTTCATTTTTTGAATAAGTAATACTTGAGAGTATATACTTAACTAGTACCCTAATACATTTGTTAGCTAAATTACATATTTTTCTTTGATCAAACCCTTTCATAATTAGGTAGTTACTTTGTATGTTATCAAAACATAAGCATTTTAATATTAAATAGAGTTTAAACACCAATTAACTTTCACACTAAAAAATAATAAATATTTGTCCAACTACCTTGATTGAGTTGTTAAAAAAAATTGATTCGAATTCAAAATGCCACATTCAAAATCTTATACTATATTAAATAAAAAAAATCATATACTTCTAAAATAAAGAAGTTTTAATGATTAAAAATGTCGTGAAACCTTATTATAGATAACGGCCCTTTTGCAAGAATGAGGTTTTACATTTTTAAAATTTCAATTTTGATGACTCTTTATAGTGGAAGTATATTCTTCAATTTAATTCTAAGTCTCTTGAAACATTGACTTATTTATTTTTCATAATATTTTTTTTAAAGTAATTGGCTAGGACACTTTGTGTTTAGGTTTCTAATATTATTTTTTATGTTAATGTACTAATGTGATTACAAAATCAAAAAATATGAAAATTTGTCAAATAATAAATATCATAATCAAGTAATTCATCTAAATTCTAAATCCATCTATTCTAGGCCATTTTCTGTATTCAGTTTAGCTACTATTCAAATTTTTTCAATCAAGGTTAATTAAAAAAAATTCCTAGCCTCTCGGTCAATGGGACTGTTCCTTCAATATTTTTGTAAGGTAGTGTAATAATAGTTAGTTTTTGTATTGGATTTAATATACTAAAGTTGTTATTTTGAATTTTTATAAATGAAATCATAGTAAAGAAATGCAACAAAGTTAAATGAATTTAAGGTATAATAGTGTATAAATTTTTAAAATGATTTTTAGTGCAAATTAGAATTTAAAAAATGGGATTGGCATTTTATATTTCTTTGAAAAGGTTTTTTTTTTATAAATTCTCGTTGATCAATGCATGATAGAATGATTTTATTTTTATCTTTATGATTTTAAATTTAATCTATACACTAACTACTACATCTTTTAAATTTTAATTTTAATGAGATTCAAAAGTTTAGAATTTTGATTAACTTAATTTTGCATTATGATTTTCTAGTTAGCGTTGGTGAATTAAACGTAATATTTTTAATTTTTCCTGGCACGATGCTATGTACTTTTATGGCATTTTAAAGTAAGGTAACATAACTGTCCTATTCTTAATAACATTTGAGCGATTGTTTCTAGCTAATAATTTAATTGATTTATTATGTAATAACTGAGAATAATTTTTGAATAAAAAATTTAAGATTAAGATATTATTTTTATTTGAATACGAAAGACAAATTAAAGAAATGCTCCCTACCTAATCAAGAAAGTATCCATTAAATCAAAAATTAGATAGGAAAATTTTAAATATTCCATTTTTTTGTTTTCTATTAATTTTGATTTAACAAGGGTATGGTTATTTCTATCTAACTTTATACTCCTAGGATGTAATTTGCTTTCTTTTTTATTTACGAACAAAAAAAACAAGTTTTTTTTTTTGTGAATTTAAAGCGAAAAAAGGTGTCAAGTTTAATCATCTATATGCAATAATGATTGACATAAACATAAAAATAATTTAACTAAAGAACAAAAATTTTTTTTTTCATGTTTTAACCCACTACATATCGGGCTAACTCCTACTCCTATAACTTTTAAAAATTCTAGATCAGCCATGGTATATTATTCTGGATCAGCCATGGTATAATTATTACTATATGTAAATATACTATTTCTTTAAACAATGTAAAGTTTTATTATTATAGTAATGATATTTAAACTAATGCATAGGAGGCAGTTTTCCAATTTTGGATTAGATTCCTTTCCAATTTTATTCGTGAGAAGGACTTTTATTCCTTTTACTATATATTTTGTGAATTTTTTGTATTTTTATTAATTTAAGTCTAAATTGAATTTATTGTAAAAGACTTGAAAAACAGTTGAGTGATTGTTGAGATTCATTAGAACCTTATTAATCTAACTCTTTATGTTTTCGTAAATGTCTATTCTTAATGTGATTAGACTTAAAAAATAAGGATATTTAAAGAAATATGTTGAGTGCTAAAATATAAACCATAAAGTTAAATTTAAAAATATAAAATTAATTTTATTTCAAAAATATTTAAAAAATGATTTCTCTTTTAGTTTTTGCCTATTTATTTTTTTGCTAAAATACTTTTGTTTTAATTTTTTTATAGATCATAAAATTTAAATTTATATACAAATTAATTAAAAATATTTTATAAAAGAGGAAAATATAAATTTTTATACTAAACAACAAATATATATTTTGAAAATTCTAATTTAAATTTATACTTGTAAAATGTTTCTAAGACTTTTGAAAGAAGATTGAGTTAGATTAGGATTTAATCAACCTACTTTCGTAGTTCCATTAGTATCCTTTTTTTAATGTGACTATAACTTAAAAAATAAGGGTATTTTAGGAAATACATTAAATGTTAAATGTTAAATCACTTAAGGTCATTCATGCTTTATAGATATATATATATATATATATATATATATATATATATATGGCTCAACTAATATGACATCCTACGGAGACTTGGAGTAGTTTCACTTTATTCGACTAAACTTTTTATTATTTTATTAAATCATTATCTCTCAACATTACTATAATAAATATGATGTCCACTTACAAATATATATATAAATATATATTTTTTTTTATTAATGTTGTCTATGTCATTCAAGTTGTAAGCATCTGACGTAGATGAAATTTTTTACTGGCATAGTAGTCACGTTTTTTAATGACATAGTAGCCACAAAGAGGGGTGTGAAAGAAAGTCTGAAAATTTGAAAAATCAAGAAAATCTAATTGGTTCAAACTAGAATAAAGTAATCAAATTAAAATTTCAAAATTATTTGATACACAAATTTACCTCGAAAAAAAAAAACATAAGGTCAGATTACCTTTTTAATTGGGTAAAATATTCCATACCCTTGTGACTTTCAGAAAAACATCCCCTTATAATTCAAAAATCTATAAATCACCCATTGTAATTTGGGTTAGCCAAAACTAAAAATGTCAACCAAAAAAAGAAAGTACTTTCATTTCTTATTTCTAATGTACATTGTTTTCTTAGTTTGATTTCTAATATATGTGAAGTTTGAAATATATTATTTGTTTTTGTATTTATATTCTCCAAAGATGGTGATTAATATCTACAGTAATTTCATTGCGTCAAACTTGTGCACTTCATTGTGTCAATAAAAAGATTCATAACCAGAAATTTGGCTTTGGGAGGCAACATTGACGTATGTGTGGAATAAAAAACAAAAATTTAATATAGGGACAAAATTTAAACAAGTATAACAAGATATCACATATACAATATTATTTTATCCTAAATGATATTTAATATAAAATGATAAAACTACCATATGCAATTAAATTACATGTTCAAACTTTAAAATGCACATAGGCACATGAACACAGACTTATACACGGATACATACATACATATACATATTCATATATATATATATATATATATATATATATACATATACATATATATGTGCATGTGTGTGTGTGTTTTATGTAGTTCACAGTGTAATTTGTCCGAAATTAAAATTAAACGTGCAAAATGGGAATTAGGTAAGGTTTGTGCCCCCTCCTCATTTTATTTTTTAATAATAATAATAATAATAATAATAAACGTTTGGACTTTGGGGGCAACAGGACAAAGTGGACCCCCTCAACAGGCGGGGACAGGCGGACAGGCACTCATTGATTATGAATCTTCGTCTGGATCGTCATGAATCAAGGGAGAGTAGAATCTGGAGAATTCTGTATTCTACTTATCTTGCTGTAGGTAATAGGAAAACTCCAAGTTTTTCTTTTTTATTAAAATAATTTTCAAATGTTTAGATTCTTGAGTATTTGAATTTTTAACACACACGAGTGTTGTCCCTTTGGGGACATATGACAAAAAAAAAAAAAAAACACACACACACACACACACACACACACAGAGACACGAGTGTTATTCAATCCTTAATCAAGAATTGCATGGCATACTAGTCTAGATAAATAACAATCCCTTCCTTTCTTTTCCAGTTATTTGAGAAAATGCATAAAAATAAGTAATTAGACTTTATTTAACATTTTGTCGATATTACTGATTGCCTGATGAGCGAGAGAGAGGGAGAGAGAGGGGATGCCAAACGTAACATGGTATTAAATATTATTGTTTAGCTCCAATTATTTTAATAAGTAAGCATTTTTGGATTAAAATGGTAGTAAATTTTCTGGATTAAAGCTAAGTATTAAATTCTTATAAAAAAAGTACTGTTAATTTTTTTATTTAACTTGTAAACAAGATGTTTTCTTCTATTCAAAAGGCCACAAAATCAAGTAGTAGAAGGCTTAATTGATTGTAATTGCATAAACTAAAATTGGAGTTGAGTGTTGAGAGAGTATCAATAGTTTCCATCAGTGATTAACTTGAAGTTTTGTAGAAAACTCAAGGGCCATAACGGTCAATCGAATTAATATCAAAGTCATTCTTTTGAAGGGAGGCAAGTGTAAATCTCAAAATCAAAACTTAGTAACTTTAATAATGACAAATACTCAATGGGAAAAATGTGTAATTTGTCCTAAATTGCTCCGCGGGTCACAAAAGTGTACGTAAATTATCATGTAAATGGAAGAATTCTATATTCCGGGGATTAAATTGAGATTTCACAATACTTTTCAACTATGGAGATAATTTTCGCATAATGTTCTAATTGACAAGGTAATTGACAAATAACATCTCCTTTAATCAGTACCATTATATAAGAGCAAAGCCACTAGCGAATTTTCTCCAAACCCCACAACCATGGCAAAGATGTCGTCCACTATATCTTTTCCATCAAAAGAAAGCGAAAAAATTTGGCTAAGCTCCGTAATGGTGCTTTGGCAAACTGATTCTGAAATCGAAATAAAGCCTTGCGTTTTTCAACTTCCCGAAGAATTGAAAGACACCAAGGCTGAAGCTTATACCCCTCAGAAAATAGGCCTCGGACCACTTCATCATTGTCAGCGAGCGGGGTACAAAATTGCACACAAGATTTCTACAGTCAAGCCGTATTTGAGAACCAACGACCTCCAGCAGATCCTTGATTTTTTCAAGGGTCATTCAAAGTCTTTTGAACCGACAATCCGATTATGTTATGCCGCGGAACTTGACATCGACACGGAGACCTTATTGTTGATTGTGATTATCGACGCCATATACTTGCTCCATCTCATCAACACTTACCTTGGCCAAGAGGAGGGAGAGCACCAATTTCATGATCATGAATTGGTTCGAGATATAATGATGCTTGAGAACCAAATTCCACTCATTCTGGTACGAGGAGTATTGAGGAATCTCAAAGTACTGGATCCTGAATTGGAGTTAACCACGGATGATGATTTGTTTGACAAATACTACAGTTTCTGTGGTAAACTACTCCCAGTCGAACTGGCAGATACCAGGGAGTCAATGAAAAAGGAATTCAGCAAGACATATCATCTGTTGCATTTTATGCATCAGTTGTTCGTGGGCGCGAAAATGGTTCCATTGGATGTGCCACCAGGCACGACCACGACTTTATTGGATGTGCCACCAGGCGCAGTCGCAAGCTCTCGCCCGGACCCAGGTAAATCCATGAGTTATGCGTCTGTGGAAATCAAAAGGCTATCTGACAAAATAATTAGACAAATAAAAGAACTAGTTGACCAGGCGAAAGCTCTTTATGTCATAATTCAACCATGGTTTAATTTACTAGGACAGCTAAAGATGAGTTTAGCACCAGCAATGAAATACAGTACGAAAGAGTATCTTTCCCTTGGTGTCGATCATGCTTCTAGAAGTATTGAACGGGGCCAACAGGAAAAAATAATCCACGTCCCAATCATGACTCTCGATCAAACTACAGAAGTCATACTGCGAAATTTGTTGGCATATGAAGCAGCAGTAAAGGAGGCTGATCCGCAAGAAGTGGAAGATGATGTTGGTGTGTCAGAAGTCAAAGATCGTATGCGTCTGATGTGTGCCATCACAAAAACTGAAGAAGATGTAACAAGGCTAAAGGAACGGAACATCATAAAAACAGAAATCAATAATAAAGACGCAGTGGAGATCTTCGAGGGGCTGAAACAATGCATGGAAAAGCAAAGTCTCAAGTCCACCTTTCTCGATACGAATGAAGACTCTGATGTTAATCCTAAGGTGAAGGCCTTTTTTGAAAAGATAGATAAATGGGTTGAAGCTTTCTTCAAGTTTCTAAAGATAGTCCTCCCCATACTCGTGGTGCTGCTGTTTTTCTTCCAGCCGTTGTTTGGGATCCCTTCATTTCTAGGCTTGGATTCGCAAGCTGAAATCGTGCCAGCCGCGTAAAGTTCTTCGCTATTCGAGTTAAGGACCAACTGAATCAGTGGCCGCGCTGGTGCTGCTTTTTTAAGGTTTTGGTGTCAAGAAGAGAGGTATTGTGAGTTAGGTGACGATAAAAATTGGTAAATTTTTTTTTTAATAAATAATGAGTTATCGTTCCATTGAGAAAACTTACCATTTGTCACCAAACTCAACAGCATTCTCTGTAATAGAATCTTTAGAAGTGTGATGGGCAATAAGGTATAATTATTGATATGTTTGTTAATTATGTCATGTTATTTGCCACTATGTTTAGTAATGTCTATCTCTCCTGAGATTTAGGCAATCGATGCATCTGTTAGTCCTTCAAATGTACAACACTGTAAATAGTGAATATATTGTTTTTGTAATATGTTATAGGCAAATAGAACATGCCACGAGGGCGATCCACTTTCTTTTATGTTCATGAAGACCAGAAGAATAAGATATATTTAAGTCTGTACGAAAACAAAATACGTGAATAACGGAATTAATCATTCTTGTATCGGTAAATTATAATATATCCACCATCGTATCGCTTTCTGCCATATAGTCCCCTATCTTTTCATTATCACCACATAACTCTCTTGTAATTTTATGAAATGTAAAAAATAGATGAAATATTTCGCACTATGAGTGTCTAACTCACTCGTTGTCACGGAATATTCTACATCAGTAAGAATAGATGTAGTCTATTTTGCGAATATTTCATGATTTAACATTGATTTCGTCTATTTTTCACATTCTATAAAATCATAGGGAGATTATGTGATCATATTATAAATATATAGGGATTATGTGGTAAAAAACAATGTCACAAGGGTATTTCGTAATTTACCCTTCTTTTATTTCTCTTATGAACGATCCAAAAATTAGAATCTTACGCGCATTACATACCTTTGTATAACATTTTGTCTAGTGCTCCATCTCATAAAAGTACCTAAAAAAGTGATTCCCAGTATCAAGGTACATTAAGAGTGCCCATTACAAGCAACACGAAATTGACAAGATTAGAACATACAAATCTTGCTTAAACCAAGTCATTGCAAGCATCTATGGTAATACCAAAAATGTGAAAAGAATTCGAGCAAACGTGCATTAGTTTTTCAAACTCTTGACTCCCACAATTAAAAAAAAAAATAGAATCAAAATTCAGGATTAAGTTATGATGGACATGAAATCCCATCATCGACTTCATATGGTGAGAGGATGGCGGTTATGATGGCTAACCTGCACCGAGAGCAACTTTTCTTTTGCTAAACTGCGCAGTCATCTTCCTTGCCATTTTCACAAATTTCTAGCTCAATTAATTCAATTTTCTTCCATAATTTCATTACTGATTGTTGTGTCATTTTGGGATTTTAATAGGTGGTGAACCATTGTGAAAATATTGAGTTTTCTTTCTATTTTTCGTTTATCTATGCTGTGACTGTTTTGTGGAGTTTTATGGAACTGTAAAATGAGCATAATTTGCTAAAATGGATGCAAAAGAGCTGCAGCCAACAAATTTCAGGTGGAAATTAACCAAAAAAAGAAAGAGTATCATGGGCTCCTATTCCACAATTATCCCTAGATCCATTTCCCATGTTATTAACTAATGGATAGAAGCGGAGTTGTCCTGAACCTGTGGGAATATCAAAGACTTAAAAAAAGATGACGAATCTATATGATGATAATTTTATGCCTTGGGCTCTTCGTGTAAAATGTTTTTTTTTTTTTTGTAACAGAAATAAAATTATCTTAACTTGCTGAAAATGATAAAATGAATATCCATGTAATGCTTGAGAATGTTGCTGAAGGAGTAAAGAAATGGAAAACTAGATTGTTAGGTTTGTGCTAGGTAACAAAACTCCATATACTGTGATGAAGAATTTGTTGATATTAACTAGAAATAATTTGGGAAGATTGATATAATCATATTTTGAACACCGATATTTTTGTCTTTCATTTTAAAAATAATGAGTATAAAAGGAGAATTCAAGAAATAGGCCCTTGATCACTCTTTAGTAAGTTTTATATCTGAAGCCCTGGACCCCTAATAATGGATCTTAAAAAAGAGGACATGGCGAGTCTTCCTCTATAAAAAAGATTTCCAAATTTAGATTTTCACTATTTGAAGTTTATGTGGAAGTGCAAGGTGATTCCCAACTTCCAAAGATCGTACCATTTGTCAATGAGCTTGTAGAGCAAGATAGCCAAATTGTAGAGTATGAATGGACATCTTCTATTTGCTTACATTGTAAGAAATTTGGCCAAATTGCAAAACCAAAGCAAAAGTGCAAACCGTATGGAAGCCTTGATTTATAAAAGAAGATACAGAGAAAAGGCCAAAATCCATTTTGCACCTCCTAACTTTTATCTAATTTCCACTTTGCACATTAAATTTTAATTTTGGACAGAGTGTACCCTGAACTGTATAAAACACACACACACACACAAACATATATATATGTATATGTATATGTAAATGAATGTGTATATCTGTGTATAAGTCTGTGTTCTTGTGCTTGTATATATTTTAAAGTTCGAATATGTAATTTAATTACATGTTTTGATGATATATGATAGTTTTATCATTTTACATTAAATATCATTTATGATAAAATAATATTTTATAAGTGATATCTTGTTATACTTATTTAAATTTTGTCCCTAAAATAAATTTTTATTTGTTATTCTACATATACGTCAATGTTGCCTCCCAAATCCAAATTTCTGGTTATGACTCTTTTTATTGGCACAATGAAGTACACAAGTTTGACGCAATGAAATTACTGAGCTATTAATCACCATCTTTGGAGAATATAAATACAAAAACAAATAACATATTTCAAACTTCACATATATTAGAAATCAAATTGAGAAAACGAAATACATTAGAAATAAGATTGAAAGTACTTTCTTTTTTTGGTTGACATTTTTAGTTTTGGTTAACCCAAACTACAAGGGGTGATCTATAGCTTTTTAACCATAATGGGATCATATAGTTTTTTCGAAAATCATATGGTGTATTAGGTATTTTACCCAATTAAAAAGGTAATCTGACCTTATGTTTTTTTTTCAAGGTAAATTTGTTTACCAAATCATTTTTAAATTTTAATTTGATTACTTTATTCTAGTTTGGACCAATTAGATTTTCTTGATTTTTCAAATTTTAAAACTTTCTTTCACACCCCTTTGTGACTACTATGTCATTAAAAAATTTTCATCTACGTTAGATGCTAACAACTTGAATAACATAAAGAACATGATACACGAGACAAATGAAACAAAGAAAATTTGTAGGTAAGTGCAAATTTTTTAAGTAGTAATTTAACCTTATTTTTTCAAAGTAAATTTGAGTACCCAAACCATTTTTAAATTTTAATTTAATTAACTTATTCTTTAGTTTGGACCAATTTGATTTCCTTGATTTTTTAAATTTTCAAACTTTCTTTCAGATCCCTCCTCGTGACTACCATGCCATTAAAAAAATTTCATCTACGTCAGATGCTTACAACTTGAATGACATAGACAACATTAATAAACAAAGAAAATTGGTGCACATTTAATCAGTCTGTAATGTCAAAGTCGGTTGGCTCAACCAATAATATGACATCCTACGGACAGTTTGAGTAGTTTCACTTTATTTGACTAAACTATTTGTTGTTTTGTTAAATCAATATCCCTCAACGTGACTATAATAAATATGATGTCCCTACAATAATCTTTATATTTGTTTGCGAAATGCATGTCGTTATACGTCTATAAGTTGTGGAAATAGTCTGCTGAATGGATGAAATACATTGAAAATCATATCTATTAGGCCCATTTGCACAAGTTAAAGTAGGACTAAAGTGCCTACAACAAATAATTTAATGCCAATAGCATTATCAAAGTCTATGGTCACAGCGGCCTGGTTCAATTATCATATCATCCATCACAAGGAAGATTATGAACATTAAGGCACTTGTAACAATGAAGATAATATATGTTTCATAGATTAGTACATTTTTGGGAAAATTGCCACCATATATTTCTCACTTTTTTCTCTATATTATAATATTTGTTCGATATTTCTAAACTTTTTCTCTATGTTATAAGAATCTGTTTCCTTTCATGGAAAAAAAAAAAAAGTCAATGGCCCTTGCTCATTGGAATAAACAAGAACAATTGTTCAAAGACAAGACTTTGGCATTGATAAATGTTAAAGTGAGGCAATGTGCAAATTGGGACAAGGCATTGGTTTGAGCATTGATATTTCCCCATAATTATCAATCTCCAGGACTCTAATCTTCAACCTGAAACTACTACTTCTTTGACCTTTGAGTACAAACATGAATGCATGTTTAGGTAGAATTTGTTTGCCACAATCCTTAATCAAGAATTTGCATAGCTTATATTTTGTGCATCTAGTGTTATTTGGATATATGTATTTTCAATTTTGTTTTTGAAATTTCCCTCATTGCATTTTCCAACTACATTTTTATCTTACATACATTAAATTATAAAAAATTGATACACTATTATTTTTTTTTCGAAAAACTCTTCTAAGAAATCACAAAAGGATAAAAAAAAAAAAAGAAACAGAGAAAAGGGGAGAGAGAGAGAGAGAGAGAAGAAGAAGAAGAAGAAGACCGAGGAAAGAAAATGAGAGACTTGTGGTTAAACTATTATATCAAATATTCTGTATTTCAGAGCTTATCAAATTCCTTGGGATTATAGAACATTAGAACTGCCTCGCAGCTTATAACTTGATTTTTAAAACATGATATTATCTTCATCCAAAAAAGTTTAAAGCATTTGCTGTGTGCATGCAAGGAATTTTCCTGTATGAAACAAGGAACTTGGAGCAGCAATATTTTAATCACCACCAAATAAACGCATGTCATTTACAGCTTGCATATAAAAAGAGACATGGGCCAACACAATAATTGTACCCACCGCAAATAAAGATATCTAACAAATTTAGTTATGCTAATTGGATAAGCATACACTTGATGACGCATTACCATATTGGAATATTTAACTGGTCAATAATTGTACCTGCTAAAAAATTTAACAAATCAATGACTAGGTCAATGATTGTAGAAACCTTATACAAATAAAGAATTTAGCAAATTTTGTTTTGTGCTAATGGTCGGAGATTTCCACAAGATTTGGCCATTAGTAATACTTTAGTTGACACTTTGAGATCTCGTGTTTTATATATTTAAGGGTACATGGCTCTAATATTTCCTTATTTTTCCATCCTTCTATTTTATCACAACTTTTAAAGATTCTGCATCCGTGTACTTTTAAATTTAATTTTAACTGTTTTTTTCTCAAATATGGTAATTTTCACTTTATCCGCTAATGTCTCGTTTGATGTCAATTTTTAATCACTAATTTTAAGTATTACTTAATGTATTAAGTAATAAATCAATTTTGTCATCAGACATGTTAAATTCAAAAAACTCTTGATCTATTAATATTAGTACAAGTTGAGCTATTCAATATCCCCTTAGAATGCGAAAACAAGTATTAACCCAAACACCCAGGAAGCACGTGAAAATTTTGTCTTGAAAGAACCAATTAAAATGAAATTTATAAGTTTAGAAGCATAATAAGATCCCTTAAAAGTTGAGGTACAAAAGTTCAAGAACAATTAAAATCATTAACCTACATGAAATCATCAAACATAAAAGAATGATTCTTTGTGGGCTGAGTATGAACTGCTTAACCTATTTATACACTCAATATTTTAATCGAAACTAGCTCTATTTGTTTGCCTGATTTACGAATCGTATTCAACCTTCATTAACAGGTCTAATTACCTATTTAAAGAGGTTAATTATTGCAGATAAATGGAATTGTATAGCATAAAGTTGATTTACCATAATAGATTGAAGAAAATATTTCAACATAAATACATGTTCAAACTAGAAAAAAAAAAAGCTACTTGTACAATTATAAAAATTTACATGTAATATAATTATAAACTAGAATTCTTGCATCCAATTTTTTTGTAAAACAAAAAGTTACTAGTCAATAATATTCAGAATACAAGTAAGAAAAGTACATGTGCGATCTTCCGTGCTTGGCATCTAAATATGTGAAAGTAACTCTAGTAACAAGAAACACATTGGGAAGAAAAATTTCTCTTCACCACAGTAAAAGTTAGAATTGCTCATCACCATAAGAAGTTAGTTCTAAGATGCTTCACCTGCGAGTTGCTCAGAAAAGAGTAATTAATTTGATATTTTTTAGATGATAATCTAAAATTCAGGTTTGCATGACGTTTTTTAGAAGATTTTTTAGAAAAAATTAACTGTGTTCATATTTTTTAGGTTTATGTGTTTGTACGATAAAAAGATAACCAAAGAATGCTTTTGAAAAATTAATATTGGGAAAAATAGTTATCAAACAAAACTTTAGTTAATTCGAGTAACAGCAAATTTTTAAATAAAATAAGGTAATCTGACCTTTTTTTTTTCAAGGTAAATTTGTGTACTAAATCATTTTTAAATTTTAATTTGATTACCTTTTTCTAGTTTGGACCGATAAGATTTTCTTGATTTTTCAAATTTTCATACTTTCTTTCACACCCTCCTTGTGACTACTATGTCGTTAAAAAATTTTCATCTACGTCAAATGCTTACAACTTGAATAACATAAACAACATGATACACGAAATCAAACAAAGAAAATTTGCAAGTGCAAATTTTTTAATTAAAAGTAGTAATCTAACCTTATTTTTTCAAAGTAAATTTGAGTACCCAAGCCATTTTTAAATTTTAATTTAATTAACTTATTCTTTAGTTTGGACCAATTTGATTTCCTTGATTTGTTAAATTTTCGAACTTTCTCTCAGATCCCTCCTCGTGTCTACTATGCTATTAAAAAATTTTCATCTACGTCAGATGCTTACAACTTGAATGACATAGACAACATGAATAAAACAAAGAAAATTCGTGCACATTTGATACGTCTCTAATGTCAAAGTCGGCCGGCTCAACTAATACGACATCCTACGCAGTCTCGGAGTAGTTTCACTTTATTCGACTAAACTTTTTATTATTTTATTAAATCATTATCTCTCAACATTACTATAATAAATATTATGTCCCACAATAATCTATATATTTGTTTGCTGAATGCATATGTGTGGAAGGTTCACCATTATTATACGTCCATAAGTCACGATAATAAGACGAAAGATAGTGGAAATAGTCTGCTGAACAGATAAAATCTATTGACTCATATTAATTAATAAGTATTCCATGTGGTGAAAATGAGAATAAAATAAAGAAAATTAGCATAATCTTTTGGAGATTGATTGAACTCTAATTATTTTCTTTGGAGTTGGTCCATAAAAATGTCAAAATGCTCGAACTCTTATACGAAATTTTCAATCACTACTAGAATCTATTCTCCAAAATTCAGTTATTTATTTAATCTAAATAAATCTATTTTATTTATCAATTTTTTATAAAAAAATATATTAGTAAAAAAGAGACGAGACTGATTTGATTAAAAAAAGAGTGCATAACTTGGAAGACCCAATTAGAGGGGTAGAAAATCTTGAGTTTGGGATTTTTATATTTTTTTCTCATTATTTGTTTTTAAAATCAATTTAGAATATTTTAAAATATTTAGTTTGCATTTTGAGTCAAAATAAATTTTTTCATTATCAATAATATAAAATTAAGGGGTTTAAGTGTAATTTTTAATATCTAAGGGAGGTTCCTGTAATTATGACAAATCTCAAGGGAGGTATGTGAAATTATCACATACGCGCGTGTATATATATGTGCATATACATCTCTATGTATACATATATTCATATCAAAGAAGCAATCTCTCGATTCTTAAAAAAAAAAAAAAAATGCAGTCTTTCTCAGTATTTTCAGTGCAATTTTACTTGCTTCTTTCACTTACATTGAGCATCTCGGAACTGTCACCAGAATATTTTTGCCCACTATCACCACGAATCTTCGCAGCTGCCACCGATACTCCTCCACTTTCCTCGGAAGGGATCTGCACAAAACAACCAATCTCGAATGCTGTTTCCAATTGCTTCTGTGACCACTTTCCTCCGCTTTACTCGAAAGTTACCAATCCCACCTTTTCACCTTCTCGTCTGCAAGACTTGCTGGGGTTTACTCGCAGTGTGCACAAAAAGGACCATGCTGTGATTACTCCTGAAGGTCAAGTTTTCAGCCCTTTACCTCATTGGACAAATACATTAGGTGCTTATCTTATTACACCTGCAATGGGCTCACATTTTGTTATGTACTTGGCTAAGATGCAAGAAAATTCAGAATCAGGGTCTCCGCCAAGTGGTGTTGAGAGGTTCGTATTTGTGGTTGATGGTACTGCAGTTATTGGTGCATTTGGCTCTTCCCACAGTCTAAACGCGGATTCCTATGCTTATTTTTCTCCAAATTCAAATGATTATTTGGAATGTGAGGCATCCGCAACTCTTGTTGTATTTGAAAGAAGACACTCCTACCCGAAATATGAAGGAAAGAAGCTAATTTTTAATTCAACAGACAAGCAGCCTCTTGTTGAGACTCCTGGTGAGGTTTTTGAACTCAGGAAACTGCTTCCCACTTCAAGGGAATATGACTTCAACATTCATGTCATGGATTTTCAGCCAGGAGAATTTCTTAATGTGAAGGAGTTCCACCATAACCAACATGGTTTACTGCTTTTGGATGGCCACGGCATTTATCGCTTAGGTGACAGCTGGTACCCCGTTCAAGCTGGTGATTCCATTTGGATGGCACCATTTGTTCCTCAATGGTATGCTGCCCTTGGTAAAAGCCGATCACGTTTTCTGCTGTACAAGGATGTTGGGAGTCCTATGTAGTGGCATGTACTAATATCCGGGCTGCTTTTATGCTCCGAGTTGACGATGTTGGGAGTCCTATGTAATGGAATGTACTAATGTCCGGGCTGCTTTTATGCATCTGTTACATTACTCTAAAAATGCAAAAGTCATTTTGCTCTAAAAAATATAGTCCTAAAATCTATTTCTACGACATCACCCGAGGGATAATAAGTTTAGATAATAAATTTACTGTCAATATGGAGCACTTTTTTCACTCCTCTTAACATTTCCATCTCTGGTCAAGACATTCTTAAACGGAATTATTTGTAAAATAAAACTTTAAAAAGAAATAAATATTAAATGGAGATTAGTATAATGATAATACAAAGACACATACTAACTTATCATAATCTGGATTAAGGTTGGTAAATTGACTAATAGCAGTATACTTTCCGAGGTTGCATAAGTTTAGCTTTGGGATCCGAATCCCCTCGAGCCAAAAAAGCCTCTTGAGTGCACTTCCTAGCCATTTGGGAGTGCACTTCACATTTATCACACTTAAAATAAATTAAGTAATTATTAGAGTGTGAATGTAAAGTGACAACTCCTTGTGAATGGCACTGGGCTTGGTACCACGAAATTAGTATTAAGGATCCAAACTAGTACAGGACCAAGTACAAGCCAAAGTTTGACACTGTACGTATGATTATATCTCTTGCAGCCAATAATTCTTGAAAAATATATCAAATGGATGTGAAATCTACTTTCTTGAATGGTGTTCTTGAAGAAGAAACATATGTTAAGTAGCCTACAGTATATGTCAAGAAAGGCCAAGAAAATAAAGTGTATAGTTTGAGGAAGATGTTATATAGCTTGAAACAGGCTCCATGAGATTAGTACATTTGTATTGATGCTTACTTTGTTAAGCAGGTTTTCTTTGATGTCCTTATAAGCATGCTTTGTATAGTAAATCTAATCCTAGTGCTGATATTTTCATTATATGCTTGTATGTAGATGATCCAATCTTTACTGGCAATAATCCCAAGTTAATTTTTAAATTTAGAAAGGCAATGATTAGTTATTCTGAGATGACGGATTTCAAATTAATGGCCTATTTTCTTGGTACTGAACTTAGTAAAATGGACAGTGGCTACTCAAGTACTATGGTTGAGTAGAATGCTTGGATTTACATGACAGGAGGAAGATGAACCTGTCAAGATTTTTTGTTATAGCAAGCCTGCTATTGAGTTATCAAAGTTCATTATTTCATAGACGTAGAAAGCATATTGATATCAAATTCCATTCCACTTGTGAGTTAGTTCAAGATAAGGAGATTAGCATTGATTATTGCAAAATTGAATATCAAGTGGCAATATTTTTTAAACCATTAAAGATGGAATCATTTCTCAAATTGAAGAAGATGCTTAGTATGATTAAGTAAGAAAATTTTGGTTTAAAGGCGGCAATTTAAAAATTAAACCAAAGTCAAAGTCAATTTGTATTTGGTTTTATTTGTGTAGTAAACCATTTTAGATCAGAATCAGATTGTTTGGTACGTATAGAATTTTTTTTTTTTTTCTACACAGGGGGTGTCCCGGCTTTTGCCGGACTATTCCCCCTGCGGCTGTGCAGAGCCTGCCCCAGGATGCACAGCAAGCTGTGTTTTTAAACTCGAACCGGACCGGCCGGTCGAACCGGGAACCGGCCAAGTGTCCGGTCCGAGTTAGAATAAAAACTCGATTTTCTAAAACCCGGTCAAACTCGGTCAAAAACCGGGTTTGACCGGTCAAAACCGGAAACCGCCCAGTTTTTTTTTTCTTTTTCTTTTTTTTTTTTTAACAAATCTAGCCACGTTAATGCTCCATACTTCATTAGATATGGGTCCTTATACATGTTTGTGGGCTTCTATATTCATTGTTTGAAAAAAATAGATTCCAACAATTATTTGTCTTTGAGTTTTGACAATGATATGGGCCCATTGACATACATCCAACAAATGAACATCAATGCTAAATCAGTATATGATTTTTATTTGCTTGGCCTAATTATCGGTCAAAAGGCAACCAACTTCTTTGACCAATTACAAAATATTAGTGGTGACTCACTTCTACTTCTTTATACTAATTATATTAAAAAGTGAATAATTTGAGTCCATTATATTTATTGCTAATTTTTTCAATTCAATGCTTTTTTAACTATTAATAGCAAGATATTAGAATGGTTATTGAGGGTATTTTGGCTATAATTTTTTGGACTAACAACTAAAATTAAGAAAAAAATTAGTAAGTGTATATATGTGTGTTATATATATATATATATATATATATATATAAAATATTTATGACGTCATCCGGTTCGACCCCGAATCGACCCCCGGTCGAACCCATTGACCCCTGACCCCTGAGCTCAGCCGGGTCGATACCCGGTCCGAGTCTGAAAACATAGACAGCAAGGTCACCCCTAGGAGTCGAACCCCGGACCAGCCCCCTAACTAGGAAGGCTGGAGCCATTCGACCACCCGAGGGGGGGCTACGTATAGAATTCACAGTCATTATAGGAAGTGGATCAGTTTTGTGCCTATTTTAAGGCCACTTGGTTCACATAGTTTAATCGTGAGAAAAGGTTGTAAGAAAAGAGAGGGAAAAAAAACAGCCACAAGTTTGCTGAATTAACAAAAAAACAATAGATTTGCCTCCAAGTTTTGGTTCTTCTAGCTTGACAACTACGTCTCCGAATTGGCGTACTGTTCTTCTTCTTTAAGAAAAAATTAAAGCTATTATGTTTCGAAGCTTAGCATATTCTTTAGGATTAGAATACATTAAAGCTGTGTCATAATTGTTTTAAGCTTATAACCTGATTTTTATAACAAGATTACCAAAAAAGTTAAAAACACATTTGCAATTGATATAGGAAAGTGTTTGTCATCTGTGTTCTCAAATTCGGACCGAACTGACGGGCCAAATTAGTTGAACCAGGAGCTGTCTAGGCAATCGGTTAAATCTAATAAAAAATCGAGTTTGATCGGGAATTGTAGAACCAGGTTTGAAAATGGAAAAAATGGGGCTGCAAAACACTCACGAACTTCTCACTATTTTCACCTTCCTCCCTGATTTAAAAGCTACCCCTTCTAGGCTTTTTTGGGTTTATAACCACCTTTGCCCCACCTTCAAGACCTTGCCCTTGCCTTGAATGAGTTACACTGCTTGCAATGCTCCACTATTATAGTCTTCTTGAAGCCATCAACAACATCCTCAACCTTAGTTTCTTCTGCCTTTTCTGCAGGTTTATTTGTCTCAAATGGGTTGGGTTTTGCCTTCGTATTCTTGGGGTTTTCTGGGGTTGTTTTTATTTTGCTTTTGGGGGTTTCAAGCATGGCTTTTGCTTGCCTAGCTGAACTGTGAGTGACCCTTGTTAAGGGCTCCACAGTGGTCCTCATCCTTGGTGCCGTTGATTTTTTGCAAAAGAAGTTTTTGAAGAAGAAAAGGCCACAAGGACCAAGTGAAGAAGAAGATGATGATGATGATGAGACAAATTTCTTCAAACAGTTTATCCTTTTTCCTAGCTTTACACTTTTGAGAAGTGAAAGAGAAGTTGTATTGTTATTCAATTGGGATAAAATTATTAAATATTCCCTCAAATTCTACATAATCATTTTGTTAACCCTTAGAATGAAAATAGATCAATCTAATCCTTCCAAATTTAAGATAAGTCACTATTTATTTACTTACTAACATCTTCCCTCACAATATGCCAATAAATTTTTGCCATATTGATTCGTAATTTTTGGCAAAATCTGGAAGAATTTCTTTCAAAAAGTTCAATTTATAATAAAAAATCATTTTTATTTGACTATTGCTTAGAATTTGTTACTGAATTTGATGATTTTATTGCAGGAAAATGCTAAACTACTTATCAGACCTTTTTGTGCACATTGCCTAAACCAATCATTTTGTGACCAAAATGCTAAAATTGAACCATTTGAGGCACCAAAATAATTAATTTAACAGGTAACAAACTGAAAAGATTTTTTAAGAAATGTGGGGAACAATTGTAGAAAAAAGGATTAATACGTGTATATTTAAGAAAAAAGGATTATTTAAAAAATGTGACTAGCTATAATTTTTTTGGACTAGTTCACATTTTTCACTCTTGACTAACAACTAAAATTGGCAAAAAAAAAAATTAATGGGGGTGTGTACACACAAACACACACACATATAGCATGTATGTATGTATGTATGTATGTATGTATGTACACACACACACATGTATGTTTGTGTGTGTGCAAACACATACACACACATATGTATATATGCACATATATTATACATATATACATATATATGTGTATATATATGTGTGATACGCATAGACACACACACACACATACATGTATATACACACACATATATGTGAATGTATGTGTGTGTCCATATATATATATAGACACACTATATGTATACACACACACACATACACAAAAACACACATGCCTATATGTATATATACGTGTATGCGTGTGTGCATATATATATATATATATATATATATATGACGTATTTGTAACGTCATCTAGTTCTACCGTGAGTCGGCCCTTGACCCTTGAACTCAACTGAGTTGATACTCAGTCTAGGTCTAAAAATATAGCCTATCATTAAGAAGATAGAGAGTGTGTTATAAAGATAAGTATTGATGCTTCGATTAGAATTATATTAGTAGTTTAACTAATATCAACATATTAAATCTTTCCACATTTGCTGTGTGTGCATGCAAGGAATTCCTGCCTAAAACGAGGAACTTGGACCAGCAACATTTTAATCACCGCAAATGAAGGCATCTCATTTACAGCTTGTATATAAAACGACACATGGGCCAACACAATAATTGTGCCTACTGCATATAAAAAAAATTTAGCAAATTTACTTGTGCCAATTGGCTCAACATACACTTTCTGATGCATTACCATATTGGAATATTTAATAGATCAATAATTGTACCTACCTTCTGCAAATTAATTTAACAAATCAACGACTACGTCAATAATTGTGGCTACTGGAAAAATTAAGAAATCACTGACTAAGTCAATACTTGTACCTACCCAAAAAATAAATAAATAAATAAAAATAGTGACTATGTCAATAGTTGTAACAACCGCATGCATATAAAGGATTTAGCAAATTTTGTTGTGCTAATGGTCCGATATTCAAGGGCAATGTTTCCTTAATTTTTTCGCATCCTTTAATTTTATCACTTAACTCCTAAAAAATTAATTTTTTCGCATCCTTTAATTTTATCACTTAACTCCTAAAAAATTCAGCTGCGTCTCTAAACTTATAAATTTAATTTTAATGGTCTTTTCTGCAAATATGGTAAGTTTCATTTCATCGCCTAAAGTTTTGTTTGATGTCAATCTCTAATCACTAAGTTTAAGTAGTGCTTAATGCACTAAATAATAAATGAATTTTGTATCAAACATGTTGAATTTAAAAAGTTCTTAATCTATTAATATTATTAGTATAAGTTGAATTATTAAATACCTGCTTAGCGGGTGAAATCAAGTATTAAACCTAACATTTAGGAACAACATGAAAATTGCTATACTTGGATTTGTCACAAACGAACCAATTAAAATCAAATTTATAAGTTTAGAGAGGTGATAACATTCCTTAAAAGTTGAGGGACAAAAGTTCTAGGACCATTACAATAATTAACCTATCTTAGATCATCAAACATAAAAAGAATGATTCGTTATGGGGTGAGTATGAACCGATTAACCCTGTACACTTAATCAGAAGTAGCTGTTTTTTTGTTGTTTGCTTAATTTGCTAACCGTATATGACTTTCATTAACAAGTTAACAGCTTTACTGGTTACCTAGTCAAAGATGGTTAGTTATTGCGAGTAACTAAAATTATATGATGTAAAGTTGTTTTACCATAGTAGACTGAAGAAAATGTTTGAACATAAAAACATGTTCAAATTAGAGAAAAATTACTTGTACAATTATAAAATTTTACAACACAAGCAATTAAATTATAAATTAAAATTCTTGCATCGAATTGTTTTTGTGAAAAAACATTACAAGTCAAAATTATTCACAATGCAAGTAAGAAAAGTACTTGTGTGGTTTTCTATGCTTCACATCTAAGCATGTAAAAGTAACACTTTAATTAGTAATGAGAAACACATGATAATTATAACAAACAAATATAGGATAATGTACAAGGAAAAGAATAAAATAAAATCAAACATAAAATCAAACTTTATATTTAACTTTTTATTATCTTTAACCTAAGTATCATATAACCTAATAATTCTCAATTACATTGACAGTTATCCATATTTCTAGAAAATGATGAGGATCGTGAATTGTAAGAAAATATCTTGTGTTAGTCTAAAAGTTTGATTAAGAATTTCATTACTAACTAATTTGGTAAATATAAAAATGACAATAATATTAGTCTAAAAGTTTAAATAAATTAAAATGATAAAAATTTACTTTAAATAAATGAGTTTGGTGTTACCTTTTTATATAAATTTTGGTAATGGAATTCATTTTTAGTGTTGTGTTATTTATCAATTTTGTTTGACTTAAAGTCTAATAAGTTAATATATATATATATATATATATATATAGAAGTAAATATTAATGCAAGAGAAAAAATATTGAGGATATAAATTAAATACTAACTTTCTTTAATTTTTTTAGTTTGATATTTTTATATAATTAATATGATAGAAAAGATATAAATTTTTTAGAAATGAAAGGAAATTAGATTAAGTTATAAATAATTTCATGAATAAAGGGCAATAATGTCATAACACTCTTTTTTTTTTTTAACTTCTAACTTTGGCTCGTCTTTGGGAGGGGTAAAGTGTATATATTTATGGTTGAGGGGCTAAAGTGTAATTAACCCCTAAGTTCAGGGGGTAAAGTGTTATTAATGCTTAAATTTTTATATAAAATCATGCATAAGGGGTCCCACATTTGCTGTGCGCATGATGGAATTGTAACTACCCACTGAAAATAAAGAATTTAACAATTTTTGTTTTGTGCTAATGGTATGAAATTTCCACAACAATTTGTGATTTTGTGCAAATTATATTATCCCTTTATGCATTATCCAAGAGTAACTAATACTATTACCCTTCACATAGTATTAATTTATTCCATAGAAAAGATTGATTCGGTTAAACCGGATGAGTAATCCCATTTGTAAACAATAACCAAACATTAAGATAACATAGATTTGGTAATTCAATCTCACAGCATACCTTACAGTAGTTTCCGTCGTATATATTTATGTGTGTGTGTCAAAAACTGCTAACAGCTTTTTCAAAACCATTATAGCAAATATGTCGACCAGCCAAAATTTCACTTCAAACGAGAGCCAAGCGAGCTGGGCAACCATCATGAAACATCGCTGCAACGAATATTTTAGCGAAGAACAACAAAGCAGTGTCCCTGATAATCAAGAACGTCAAAGCAGTGTTCCTGATATTCAAGAACATCAGCCCAGTGGCCCTGCTATTGAATGTTGTGTTTTTGAGGTTCCTAAAAGATTGTTAGACACAAAGCCGGACGCTTATACTCCTAAGACCGTCGGCCTTGGACCTTATCATCATCTTCGCTCAGATCTAAAGCAAACACCAAACCAAAAGCTCGAGGCACTCGGGAATCTTTTGAAAAAGAAGGATGTCGATAATTTTATTCGTATGGTGGAAAGGTGTTCATCATCTTTTGAACAGATGATCCGTTTATGTTATGACGGACATCTTGATCTGGACGGGGAGAGTTTAGCATGGATTGTGATTATCGACTCTATATTCTTGCTGCACTCCATTCAAGTCAACTCCCGTGAACAGGGGCCTTCTGAACATCATGATGCTGCTTCTTCAAATGAACTATTTGTTCGTGATTTACTCATGTTGGTGAACCAAATCCCAATCTGTTTGATACGGCACATGGAGTCAGAGTTTCACAGGTATCGTCTATCTATCCCTTCTGACAAAATTGTGGATTTTTGTCGCGAACATTCCCCTTTTCCAATGACAGCGGATGGATATTCAGTAGATGAGGCCTTTGATAAGAGTAACCATATGTTGGATATTATGTATCAGCTGATTTTAGGGTGCGGGATAGATGAACTCGGTCAAAAAGTAGGCAGTGAAGAAGGGGACAGCAATGAGTTGGATCACGCCGCCAAGGTAAATTATCTAGAGCACCTGCGTGGAACTACGCAGTATGCAGCATCTAAAGGCAAAGAGCTTGTAGACATCGTCACAGATGGATTACTGTCTGTATATAAGGATGCGCGAGAGAGGGGCTTTGGAGCAGACAACCTTCTTAAGTTCGTGGAGAGATTGATGAGCAGTTCAAGTTCTGGTGAAAAGAAAACACACTTTCCTTCGGTGTCACAACTGCATCAAGTTGCTCAAATAACGTTCACTCGTCTTCCAAGTGGATTCGGTCTTAGAGCGGTTATGTTTGATCAAAAAAACAAGACATTGTACCTCCCAGTCATGAAATTTGGTGTGAATTCAGAAGTCATTTTAAGAAATTTGATGGCATATGAAGCGAAATCATCTAAGGCAGGATCAGAAGTCATAGATTTTGTGGAGTTCATGTTTAAAATTATACAAGATCAAAGGGACGTGAAGATTTTGAGATCAGCAACAATCATAGTAGGGGGTTCGCAGGACAAAGAGATACCAGCTCCAATCATTGAAGGGGGATTGCAGGACGAAGAAATAGTTGAACTTTTCAACAATTTGGAGAAAGCCATCGAGAATACAGATCGAAAGAAGAAATAGTTCGGGTAATAAAGAACAAATTGTTTGTCCGTTCCATAAAATTATCCTTAAGTCATGTAATGTTCTTACTGAAGTTGTCTTAATCTATGTTGTTATGTACTGCGGCGTGAGGTCAGGCTTGTGCCACTTATTGTATTTTTGTTCTGTGTATAATAATAAACAATCTGGGTTACTGTCAAACCCACTGCCATGGTCAACAGGTCTCCTGTTACACGCAAAAATATTAAATGCACCACTTATGTTGTCACGTGATGTACTAGAATTAATAATTTATCACCACATGAAGATGGTTGCTACACCTTATATTATTTGGCGATATGTAATTAGCTCTAATGCATTATGTCACATGCCATGTGGAGCATGCGGTGCACGCATTACCGGTACACGCAATACCTACTCCCTGTTACACTCCCCGTTAAACCCCCTATCTGATGGACAAGTATCCCATATTGTTTTATTTCTTGTTTGATTGAACTCTTATTATTTAAAACATGAGATACTTGTCAATTAGAGAAAGGGTGTACAAAGGAGTGTAATTTGGGGAGTGCAACATAAGAACTAAAACCACTGCAATGGCACGGTGACTCTTCCTCGCAGAGAGAGATATATACTTGTTCCGCCGTGAGGAATCTGGATCACCTAAGCTGCTAAAGCTTAATTAATTTATCATGTATCTGATATCCAAATATTTAGATACATTTATAAAAGTATATAAATAATTGAATTCACAAGTTACGTGCCCAATCCTATTGCCATCTCATTTCACTCTTTCTACAAGTTTCTTTAATTTTAATTTGGAAATTCTCTAGCTGGAGACATTTAGTCACTGTACACGGATATATCTAGAGTTAAAAGCAATCACCAATGCCAATAAGGCAATCCCCAATGCCAATAAGGCCATCACAAAGCATTTATAAAATATTCATTTAATTTAACATTGCCGTGGTTGGTTTTCTGGACTTGTTAGCCTTGAATGCGAAATTAAATGAATATTTAATTGAACTGCATTATGTGAGATAAAAATCGCAAATAAATGAAAAAAAGAACTACAACAATAAGCCTCAAGGATTTCATGTTATTTTTTTTTCTTATGTTTGGAAACACGCTCGCTTTTTTCATTTTATTGGAATAATAGATTCCTAGTATTATACCATAAAAGGAATTCTAGCCTCAACAAAAAAATTACGTGTTACGGTACCATAACGATGTTACAATAATAAATAACAATACTACCAGCTAAAAGCAATAATTTTGTCATACATGTATGGCTAGTTTCCGGGTAAAACTATTATTTTTTCATTTTTGTACATCTTGTATATGTTGTTCCAAGCTGTTGAAGATACTCTGCAGTTGTATTTAGTTTCTACTGGGACAAGGCAAATTAGTAGCTGATTTTTCATGGTTGTTGTGCCAAGAACTCAAGGGTCTTAGATTTTTCTGCTCTGTAACAATCTTTACAACTGTGCATGAGGTCTTTTTATGTCCCGTCCTGATTTATTAGTGTGCCAAACATATGATAGAGACACATTTCTAAGTTGTGTGGCTTAAAATCAATTGATGTAGTTATGTAAGTTTTGTGGCTTAAAATCAATTGATGTAGTTAGCATAAAAAAACACGCAGCGGAATATTATTTAACATATAAAAAAATATGTGAGAAAAAAAGAGTTACAAAATAAAGCACCTCTAACTCTCATATTAAGACCAACATAAACCCAAGGCATCATAGCATTGACATCATCTGGAATTTCTCCTGACTCTTGATAAGTAATAATTTTACCTATTTTTTCATAGTATTTTATATATAATTTTAGTATGTTTTTAGTATGTTTTTGATATTTTTGATATAAAATGGCTCAATTTTAATATTTTCCATCAAATCAAGGATTGCTCTAAAATTAGAGTTTTTAGACTGAAATTAGGATTTTAAGGTAGAATTATTATTTTGAGCAAATTAATGTCCAAGTTTATTTGATATTGCAGGAAAATGATGATTAAAAACAAATTAGATCAATTGAAGTTCAAGGATTATCAAATTACAGGTTGATTCAAGTTGTACTTTTTGATCACTTAAGCTTGGAAATTTCTAAAATAATTTTTATTCATCAAATCCTACCAAGAAATTATGGTTCAAATAGTAGAAAAAGGTCTCAAGAACATCAAAGGAAAAACCAACAAAAAGGAAGGGCAAATAACCAATGGAAGTTAAGAATTGGAGAAAACTAGAGGGGCGGCGATAATGACACATTTTAGTATTTTGATAATAACTTGAGCTACAATTATTGGATTGAGATGATTCTTCTTTCATTTTGAAGCTAAGATAATGATATACATTTCTTATGAAGACATCAAAATCCAGTTCTCACATCTTCATGGTCAAAATGCCAAATTATTGAAGTAAATTTGTGCTGCAAAGACCTTCCGATCACCTCTCTGTATTTTGGCTATATCTTTGCATGTGGAACTCCACATGTTCTGATTCTTATGGCGTTAGAAATATAACTCAAAGAGCTACAACTTTTATGTTTTGAGGAAAAGCTGATTCGGCCATTTTCTGGGAACAATCTGTGGGTCACATCCACAAGTCAGCTAACCCACGAATGACCCACGGATCAAACCCACTTGCAGGTGTCGGCTAGCTGCAATTTGCAGCATATTCACACAACTTTTATAACTAAATTCAATGTCCAACTGCATCTACATAGCCCTTGGAGAATATTGCAAAGTTCAAGGCAAGATTTTCCAAGATTTGGAATCAACTTTCATCATATCATCTTCAACTTGAACAATGACTTGAGTTAGGGTTTTTCCTATAAATACATGCCTTTGTAGTTCACTGAAGATATGCTTAGTTATATGCTTAGTTCTATGCTTGATTTTAGGCTTGGTTAAGTTTGAAAGCTTGGTAGGAGGAGCACTCCTTGTAAATATTTAGAGTAAAGTTTCTTTGTAGAGTTTCTTTCTTAGTTTTATAGTAGAAATTTCATTTTCTTTTAAACACTCCTTTGAAGGAAACCTTTCGTACACCACATGTTTGATGAAATGCAAGGACAAGTCTTGGAGCCAAGTTCATCTACCAAATGAGCAACTCTATCCTTATTCTTTTCATTTTCATTCTTGCATGTGTTGTTACTTTCATATATGTGCTTAAACTATTCTTAACAAAGTTGAATCAAACTTGGTTTGAGATGAAGCTAATGATATGATTGATTAAGTTTATGGCCATGCTTTAGTCTTATTTATTCATTTACTTGGTCTTTAACACTTGTTATTGATTAGCTACTAATTTCAAGTCATCTTAGTTGTTATTTGACAAGGGAACTTGCACTTAATAACGGAAAGAAGTAAATGGAACTTATAGTGAATCTCACGGAAGTAGTGATTCTCATAGGTAGATTAAGGCTTGTTGCATAACTTGTAACACCACAATTCATGAACCAAATAGACTTTACCAGGGAAGTAGGAAAGCTCATGTTTTAGTAGTCTTCCATTCGTAGAGGAATCTAGTTTGGAGTACATATGAGATTGAATCCTAAATAAGGGGGGGAAATTAATATTGGCCATAAGCTTAACTTTCATATTTTGTGATCTTTAATAGAATCTTAAGCTTAGTCAACTTAATTTGACAAGTTTCTGTATTATTGTTTACTTGAATTTGATTTTCCTACCATTTTTCCATCTCCAAAGTTTGATTGTTTAGATAATAGAGTAAGTTAGTAGCTTTGGTAATTGTTAGTTCTTATTTCCTCGTGGGATCGACCTAAATACTCACCATTGCTACAAATGACCCGTGCATTTGTGGAATGAGTATTTGGTTATAAATTTAAAATTTGCTTGCGTGAATTGTGTCTAATTTTGATATAACCTAAACTCTCAATCAAGTTTTTGGCGCTGTTGCTGGGAAAATAAAGAAACTTTGGCAATATCAAGGCGAATACAAACTTTATTAATCTAGACGTTTATATTTTTCTTGTTTCAATATCTCTTGTTTGGTGTTTCTTAGGTACCAATTGAATGAAGGTGCAAGGAAGGTGTTTTGGAGGTAAGAGTGGTTGAAGCATTTCATCGAATACAACATGGACTTTGTCAAACGAGCAATGATGAATGGTAAGGAACCTATAAAATCTTCTATTTGTGAAGCAAATCATAAGGATATATATTGTGAATGTAGTGAAGATAAATCACCAATTCCTATCGAGAAAGTTGAAGCTTTAAATAATTGGTTATTAGGAAAATTGGATAATACAACTTCACAATCATTTTCATGTGAGGATAAAAGTCAAAATGTTAAAGGTGAATTTAATTTGCTTGTTACTTGTTGCACTACATGTGGAGGTGACCATGAAGATAAAAAAATGTGGTAATAATGATCATGTACAACTTGATAATATTCAAAATGACTCATGTGATAGCATTTGTTATTCAACTTGTGATGAAGATGATGAAATTTATAATAGGTCCATTGCTTCATTTGAATATGATCTTGATCAATACATGATTATGAATATTTCTAATGCATGTGGGCAAATTGTTGATGATGAGATTATTAATAGAAATTATTTTGATATCAAATTCTCTAGTGAAATTATGCATCATGAAAATATTCATAAAATGGAAAATGAAAATATGAATCAAGATAAACATGCATGTGTAGAAAATGAAATTGAAAGTGAGGAAATGAACAATGAGGCGCAATATGTTGAAACCCCCATTTGTGAAATCATGCATAAATTTCATGAAAATGAATGTGAACATGATGAAGAAATGCTTGATGATTCTACCTTTGTACTTGAACAAGAGCAAGTAAATGAGGATAATGCGTATGTGTGTGAGAAAGTAGTTGAAAATATGGAAATTGATGACAATTTAATTGGTTCTTCTACTTTTGGGCATACAAATGTTGAAAATGAACTTGTTCTTCATAAAAATATTGACAATTCAAAAGTGAAAATTAATAAGCCTGATGAAAAAAATGATCCTCCTTTCACTTGTGACATTGATTTTATTGATATTGACAAGATACTAATACAAGAGAAAGGCATAGCCAATCATGGCTATGATATTCTTGCAAAGTATTCTTTTGTCATAGGTACAATTGCACAATGGATTATGGACATGGGAGTATCTATTTTGAGGCAAAGGATGCACTTTTACTTACTCAATCAATTGAGCACTTAAGGTGTATTACATCCTTTGTGGGATACTCTAATTACGTGAGAAAGTTGGAGAAAAGTCTAGCTCTAGACTTTAAATGAAGCGCTTAGTGGGAGGTAACCCAATATTTTTGGTATTTTAAGTGTTTTAAGTGGTTTATGTTGTTTTAAGTATGTTTGTTTAGTTTAGTTTTGATGATTTTGAATATGAAGCATCATTATGCAATCTTTGAGCTTTCGTGTTTAAGCTTAGATGTTGGATACCCAAATTTCATATCTTTGAGTTTCATGTATTTAGGAGGATTAAACATCTTAGTTTCATCATTTGAAATGTGTTTGAAGTAGATTTGTGGTTTAAATGAACAAGTAAATCAATTTGAAGCATTGAGTTGCAAGTTACTATTCCATTAGGTTACTATTCATGAGCTAACTTTGAGTACGAACATTGATTCTGATTTGGTAATTCATGGACTTTGATGCATAAATTAGTTTTGAGCAACTTTGTTTTTTCATTTGAAACTTGTTCAAAGTGATTTTGAAGTCCAAAATATGCAAAGAATCAAATTGAACTTTTTAGTGAAAAAGTAACTATTCATTTGGATGTTTTACTTCAAAGTTTTCTTTGCAATTTTGGTTTTAATTCTGGAATTTTGATGTTTTGAATTCTTAAAAATCATGTTTGTAATTTTGTTTTTACCTTAGAAACATGTTTGAAGTATTGAATTGATAAAAAACATCAAAAAGAAACTTTTGAATTTTAAGTTCATCATGAAATTCGAAGTGCAGAATTTTCGGGTAGCCTACTTTGGTCGATTCTCATGTCTTATGTGTTGATGATTTGGATGAGTTTAATGCATGAATTTTGTTGACATGACTACATGATTGTGAAGTTGTTTACCCGAAACTGAAGGTCTAAAAGGTCAAAATCATCGCTCAAAGTTGAGAAAAGATCAGCCCTGGAACACATTTTTCTGTAGCATTTTCTGCAACTTTTAGGAGGTATCCGCAGTTCATCTGCAAGTCACCTTGACTCACAGATCCAACCCACATATCCTCTATATTTTGGGAACACTTTGGCTGGTTTTGGTTAATTTTGTTTAGGGATTCAATGGCTTTCTTTGCAAGTTTGTTGGGCAACTTGGTAAACACGAAATAAACACTTAAACACATTCAAATGGATTGCATTACATGTTTCAATTCTTTGATTCAAACTTTAACTTTTGACATCAAAAGATGAAATTTTATTTTCAGGCATCTTCACACAAGTTTCTTTTGCATATCACTTCACCATAATACATTACACTTGTTCATATCAGTTGTGCATCAAAATTTCACCTCCTTGGAGTTATATTACAAGAACCAAGTGTGAGGCAAATCAAGCGTTTTAAGGCATGTTATGTTACTTTTTGATCTTAATGGTTATTCAAACATGCTTAAACATAGCTTTTGAGGATTTCTAAGCTTTGAAACAAGGTTAGTGAGCAAGAATGGGGAATTTAAGACCATGATGAAGCATTGCAAAAAGGAAATCAATAAAGGCCAAAGACTTCAAGGATAACAACAATATAAACAATTGGACACATCAACCTAACAAGAGGAGTTTTCTTGTTCTATTTTTCACTCTTATCTTTTTCTTTATACATTAAGGACTATGTGACTTTCTAAGTGTGAAGGGAAGGTAAAGGAACATGTTTGGTTGAATTTTAAGTAATTGTGTGAAGATATTATTTTAGTAAAATATGGCCTAAATTTTTCAAAATTTGTCTTTGTATCATGCTTTTACGCTATTAACATGTAAAATTCTCTTACTTTTTGAAATAATTTATGCAATTTTGATTGAATATTTTCTACAAATATATAAAGAAATAGTCATTATGTGATTAGGAGTTTTGTTTTTAAGAAAGTATATCTTATAAAATGGTTGTAATTACGTCTTGAGTTGACATGTTTGATTGTAAATTTCTCTTCTTTACTTAATTTTACATGTTAAATGATGAATATGGTCAATTAGTTCAAACATGCAATCTATGGTTTAATACTTGTATAGAGGGATGCTGATACTACAAAAATGAAAAAGAAAGAAGTAGTTTTTTCTACTCCAATGGTTCTTGTGCTCTGTAATCGGGGCTCTTCATCCAAAAATATCAACTTTCGTGTAAAACGATGCATGAATTATGAGTAATACATAGTAATTTGGGTGAGTAACTTATTAAATACTCAGGGATCTTCATCGGCTAATATCGATCTTTGCGTAAAAAGGCAACTTTACTTCTCAAATATGGTTTTGCTACTTGCTTGATATTGAGGTGTTGAGTAACCAGAAACCTTCATCAGTCAATGTTGGTTTTTTAGTCAAATGACATTTTCATTTTGAGTAATTAGTTTGCTAAATTATACTTCCTCAAGTGAAAAATGAAATGATCATAGACATGTGAAGTACATAGATTGACCACAGGATTCATTTTCTTGTGAAATTTTGTAAGATATAGAAATTTTGTTGAACGAGCTTTAATCTTGATATAATTACTTCCTTTTTACTTGATATGACTAGTATTAGAAACATTACAAAGAATTGCACAATGCCTATTTACTTTATCTTGTGGAATTACATTCAACAATGTGACATTTGTTATTTCAATGCTAGAATCATGTTGTTGATCTCTTGATTTTCTAATTGCTTGAGGACAAGCAGTGATTCAAGTGTGGGGGAGTTTGATAAGTAATAATTTTACCTATTTTTTCATAGTATTTTATATATAATTTTAGTATGTTTTTAGTATGTTTTTGATTTTTTGATATAAAATGGCTCAATTTCAATATTTTTCATCAAATCAAGGATTGCTCTAAAATTAGAGTTTTTAGACTGAGAATTAAGATTTTAAGGTAGAATTATTATTTTGAGCAAATTAATGCCCAAGTTTATTTGATATTGCAGAAAAATGATGATTAAAAACAAATTAGATCAATTGAAACTCAAGGACTATCAAATTAAAGGTTAATTCAAGTTGTACTTTTTAATCACTTAAGCTTGGAAATTTCTAAAATAATTTTTATTCATCAAATTCTACCAAGAAATTATGGTTCAAATAGTAGAAAAAGGTCTCAAGGACATCAAAGGAAAAACCAACAAAAAGGAAAGGCAAAGAAGCAATCGAAGTGAAGAATTAGAGAAAACTAGAAGGTCGGCGACAATGACACATTTCAGTATTTTGGTAATAACTTGAGTTACAACTATTGAATTGAGATGATTCTTCTTGCATTTGAAGCTTAGAGAATACTATACATTTGTTATGAAGAATCAAAATCCAATTCTCACATCTTTATGGCCAAAATGCCAAATTACTGAAGTAAATTTGTGCTATAAAGACCTTTCGATCACCTCTCAGTATTTTGTCCATATCTTTGCATCCAGTGCTCCAAATGACCTGATTCTTGTTGCGTTGGAAAGAACTCAAAGAACTACAATTTTCATGTTTTGAGGAAAAGTTAATTCGGCCATCCTTTGGAAGCAATCCAGGGGTCATATCCACGAGTTAGCTAACCCACGAATGACCCACGGATCAAGCCCACTTGTAGGTGTTGTCTAGCTGCAATTTGCAGTATATTCACGCAACTTTTACAGCTATATTCGATGTACAGCTGCATCTACATAGCTCTAGGAGAATATTGCAAAGTTCAAGGTAAGATTTTTCAAGATTTGGAATCAACTTTCATGATATCATCTTCAACTTGGACAATGACTTGAGCTAGGGCTTCTCCTATAAATACATGCCTTTGTAGTTCATTAAAGATGTGTTTGGTTATATGCTTGGTTCTATGCTTGATTTTAGACTTGGTTAAGTTTGAACTAAAGCTTGGTAGGAGGAGCACTCCTTGTAAATATTTAGAGTAAAGTTTCTTTGTAGAGTTTCTTTCTTAGTTTTATAGTCGAAATTTCATTTTCTTGTAAACAATCTTTTGAAGGAAACCTTTTTTACACCACATGTTTGATGAAATGCAAGGACAAGTCTTGGAGCCAAGTTCATCTACCAAATGAGCAACTCTATCCTTATTCTTTTCATTTTCATTCTTGCATGTGTTGTTACTTTCATATATATGCTTAACTAATCTTGAACATATCATACTAAGTTGAATCAAACTAGATTTGAGATGAAACTAATGATATGATTGATTAAGTTTATGGCCATGCTTTAGTCTTATTCATTCATTTACTTGGTCTTTAACACTTGTTATTGATTGACTACCAATTTCAAGTCATCTTAGTTGTTATTTGACAAGGGAACTTGCAATTAATAATGGAAAGAAGTGAATGGAACTTATAGTGAATCTCACGGAAGTAGTGATTCTCATAGGTGGATTAATGCTTGTTGCATAACTTGTAACACCACAATTCATGAACCAAATGAACTAAGGTATGCAAGACTTTACCAGGGAAGTAGGAAAGCTCATGTTTTAGTAGTTTTCCATTCGTAGAGGAATCTAGTTTGGAGTATAAATGGAAATGAATCCTGAATAAAGGGCGAAATTAATATTGACCACAAGCTTAACTTTCATATTTTGTGACCTTTAGTGGAATCTTAAGCCTAGTCAACTTAATTTGACTAGTTTTCTCATTGTTGTTTACTTGAACTTGATTTTTCTACCATTTTTCCAATCTCCGAAATTTGATTGTTTAGATAATATAGCAAGTTAGTAGCTTTGGTAATTGTTAGTTCTTGTTTCCTCGTGGGATCAACCCTAATATTCACCACTACTACAAATGACCCGTGCACTTACGGAATGAGTATTAGGTTATAAATTTAAAACTTGCTTGCGTGAATTGTGTCTAATTTTGATATAACCTAAACTCCCAATCAACTCTCAACTCTCTCAATTCTTCTCAATTCAATACAAGAATAAAACCCTCTATTTATAACCACCACTAAAGAAAAAAAATCTGTGGATTCTATAGAGTCTATTTGTAAACTCTATGAGACTTTCTAACAAATTAAATCGGCAAATATCTTATTTCTAACCAACTAAATTTAATAGAAATACACAATCAGTTACCAAATAAACTATTCGGCTAAAAATAAAAAACTACTTAAAAACCTATCAAGCTTGATTTAATTATTCCAACATTGCTTCCCTTAAATCAAAATCTCCATTTAAAAAGGTCCAATTCCATCACGAGTATAGATCTCTATTGAAATTTTAGTTGCCATATGCATGATGTGTAACATCTTGTAATTGACATTCATCTTCATAAATGGCAGTGAACAAACTTTATACTTCGCAAATAATTTTTCACCCAATTCTTGTGAATAAAAAAATTCACTGATACACACCTATTGATCAACATATTTACCACAGTTAATCTTATAAAAATCGCCAACAAAATTGTTCAAAAAATCATAACCCTCTTTCTTGACAAAATTTCCACCATCAAATTCAAAAACTCCACTACCACAATCTTTGTATAATTTATTCACTCCTAAAAATAAATTTTATCATCATTCAAATCTCTATCTTCAAATAATTTCTCAATCCCAATACAATCCATATTATCAATCCAATCAACATTCCCGTGGATTTGATAATTTTAAATCTTCAACCCATCATCAATAATTTTAGTATCAATTTTTTGTTCACCATTGAGAGAGTCCAAGTCCACCAAAAAATTTTCGTCCACATTTTTTTTCTTCTTTATCTAACAAATTAACCACTTCTTTTTTCTCAGTGATAAATTCGTCATCTTTAATCACCCTAAAAACTGTATCCAAATAAAAACTTTTAGCCAAATCTAATTTTTCGGGAATGTTTTTAATAAATTTATCCTCATCAAAATTTACTTCCCACCAAAAACCAAATTTAAGCTTCGAATAAAATGGTAAAACTTGACTTGTTTTAAATTAAATATCTCTCTGAATTATATGATGTATCTAAGAATAAAGAAAATTTTTTCTATAAACTTTCCCACTCATTGATTTGTACATAATCTTCCAAAATAATTTTTTCTTTTGTTCTTGAAATTTTTTTAGTAAACGAAGGGCTAATATTCCATCAATAATATTACTTAAAATCACATTGTTTGAGATATTGTTTGATTATTTGAATCCAATTTGTTCTCCCATGGACACTAACACAAGCATGCAAAATTCTAAATTTTTCACCATTAACCAACTCTCTTTTAATCTTAAAATCACAAACAAAAAATTATTTACCTGGACAAATAAATTCTTCTTCCTTCACTCTGCAATTTATTTAGCCTCCCTAGCTAATAACTGAATCAAACTCTTTAATTCTGCAACTCTGTTGCATCAATAATTCTGACAAAATTCTTAGTTGATCTCTGTTCGAATAGTCACAACCAATCACAATTTATGATTTATTCCTCGACAACGGAATATCTTAGGACCAACCTTGTAGTCTAATTCTGATAACTCAGAACTCGAAGGCAAACCTTGTGCCTTAACTTCAATAGCTGAAAACCTCAGGACTAACCTCTTAGCTTGGTTTCTACTGGCTTTGATACCAATTGTAGAACCTACAAAATTTACGAGTTCAAATATCAACTCATAGAATTACAAACTTGAGAGAAATTAATCACAAGAAAATATATGGAAGAAGAAAATAAATAACTCACAATATTATTAATATTTCAAACAATGAAAAAAAAATCAGTGGATTCAATGGAGTCTCTCTCTGGACTCTATGGGACTCTCTAACAAATTATACCAACATATATGGAAGAAGAAAATAAATAACTCACAATATTATTAATATTTCAAACAATGAAAAAAAAATCAGTGGATTCAATGGAGTCTCTCTCTGGACTCTATGGGACTCTCTAACAAATTATACCAACATATATGGAAGAAGAAAATAAATAACTCACAATAAATAACTCTCTAACAAATTATACCAACAAATACCTTGTTTATAACCAACTAAACTTAATAGAAATATCAAACACAATCAGTTACCAAATAAACTATTCTACTATAAATAAAAAAACTACTAAAAGAATAAATAGGACACTATCATGATTGATTTAACTATTCCAACAAATTTTTTTGTTGTTTTCTTAAATCAATTTATGTCCACGTTAAATAAGAGGTCCCTACATTAATTTCAAAAGTGGTGTATGAATCTTAGCCGTGAATTAATAATAAATTTCGTTAGAAACTAGTGAATTTGGTTATAAGTAGTAAGTTTTATTGGAGAGAGTATACACACATATGTATAATAATGTTGACATATTACTCGCACTCTGTTATGGAAGCTAAATTTTGTCACTTTAAAAATTTGTAGGTAAGTGCAAATTTTTTAAATTAAAAGTGATAATCTGATCTTATTTTTAAATACCAAACCATTTTTAAATTTTAATTTATTATTTTATTCTTAAGTTTGGATCAATTCGATTTTCTTGATTTTGCAGCTTTTTAGACTTTCTTTCACACACTTCCTCGTGACTACCATGTCATTAAAAAATTTCATCTACGTTAGATGCTTGGAACTTGAATGACATAAACAACATGATACCCAACCCCAAATAAAACAAAGGAAATTTGTGCACATTTGATGTGTCTGTAATGTCAAAGTTGGCTGGCTCAGCGAGTATAACATCCTATGGAGACCTGGACTAGTTTCACTTTATTTTACTAAACTTTTTGTTTTGTTAAATAAAACAAAGAAAATTTGTTGTTTTGTTAAATCAGTAACTCTCAACGTGACTATAATAACTACGATGTCCCTGCAATAATATATATATTGTTTGCCAAATGCATCTGTTTGGAAGATTTGTCATTTTTATATGTCTATAAGTAAGGATAATAAGACAAAAGGTAGTTGACATAATCTGCTGACTAAATGAAATGTATTGAAAGTTTTCAACAGCATTTTCACATTTTGAGACAACTAGCTTCGCAGATTAATCAAAAAGTAGTACATGTGGTGGAAATGATTATAAAATAAAGAGGATTAGCATCATCTTTTGAAGATTAATAGAACTCTAATAATTTTGTAGAGTTAGATACTGAACAAAAGGTTTCCTTAAAAAAAAAAAGGCTTGTTTAATTGGTAAGAAAGTAAAGTCTCTCGCAATGTTATTTCAATAGCTGAAATTTTATTACGAAGCTCCCCAAGTAAACAAAGATTTGAAGATGCAACTGCATATTTTCCTTTGGAGGACGTATTAAGAAAACATAAAAGCTTCAATTAAATGGGATTTGTGTTGAATTAAGAGCAGAAACAGAGCGACTGAAGTAATTATCAACACTGACGCCCGTGATGAACATTTTGATCCCTGTATAGAAAGTCATGAATCACCATTTTTAACAAGTGAACTAAAGCACTTAATGTAGAAAATCTAATCAGAGCTTAGTGCTGAAATAAAATGCACCTCAGAGTAGTTAAAATGGTTTTTCACTTAATTTGAAAAACCATTTTAACTACTTTTGTTCATGTGTTTGGATGTCATTTTTAAACATCAGTATTCGCAAACCATTTAGTTATAGTTTTAAACATTACAAACTATATGTCAATTATCGTAAGCCTTTTAGAAAAATTATATCTATTTATTCAAAAAGAAAACAGTAGAAAAATAATTAGGTCCATTTGCTCAAGTCAAAAGTAGGAATAAAGTGCCGACAACATTTAATTAAATGCCAATGGCATCATCAATTATTGAATCAAAATTTGCTAATAAAATTTATGGCAACAGCAGCCAGGTTCAATTATCATAGCCATCCATCACAGAGAAGGTTGTGAACATTAAGGTACTTACAATAGTGAAGATAATATATGTTTTAATGGATTACTATATTGTTGGGAAAATTGCCAACATATAACATTAATGGCATTTTCTCACTTTTTTCTCTAAATTATGATAGTTGCCCGCTATTCTAAACCTTTTTCTCTAAGTTATAAGAATCTGTTTCCTTTCATGAAAAAGAAAGTCAATGGCCCTTTCCGTTGGAATAAACAAGAGCAATTGTTCAAAGACAAGATTTTGGCATTAAAGAAGCAAAAGTAAGACAACGAACAAATTGGGACAAGGCATTGGTTTGAACTTTGATCTTTCCCATAATTATCAATCTTTAAAACTCTAATTTTCAGCCTGAAACTACTAGTTCTTTGACTATTGAGTACACACATGAGTGCATGCTTATGTAGAATATATTTGCCACAATCCTTAATCAAGGATTGCATAGCTTATATTTTGTGCATCTAATGTTTGGATATAACTTTTTTCAAATTTGTTTTTGAAATTTCCCCCATTGCATTTTTCCACTACATTTTTATCTAACAGACGTCAAACTATAAAAAGAATTGATGCACTTTTTTTTTTGGGTAAAAACTCTTCTAAAAAATCACAAATCGAAAAAAATAGAGAGAAGAAGAAGAAGAAGAAGACCGAGGGGAAAAAATGAGATACTTATATCAAATACTCAGTTTGTTTCAGAGGTTAGCAAATTCTTCAGGATTAGAAAACAATAGAACTGCCTCACACTGCCTTTAACTTGATTTTTAAAACATGATATTTATCTTCATTCAAAAAAGATAAAAACACAATTGCACAAATTAAAATAGGAGCATGAAACATTTGCAGTGTGCATGCAGAGAATTTTCCTATATAAAACAAGGAACTTGAAGCAGCAATATTTTAATCACCGCAAATAAAGGCAAGTCATACACGGCTTTTATATAAAAAGAGACATGGGCCAACACAATAATTGTACCTACTGCAAATAAAAATATTTAGCAAATTGACTTGTGCTAATTGGCTAAACATACACCTTCTGACGCATTACCGTATTGGAATATTTAACTGGTCAATAATTGTACCTACTAAAAAATTTATCAAATCAATGACTAGGTCAAGAATCGCATATCTTACATTTTGTGCATCAAGTGTTGTTTGGATATAACTATTTTCAATTTTTTTTAAATTTCCCTCGATGCTTTTGTAACCACATTTTTATTTAACATACATTAAACTATAAAAACTTGATACACTATTTTTTTTTTTTTTTTGAAAAACTCTTCTAAGAAAGCACAAAAAGAAAAACAGAAAATAGAGAAAGCAAGAGAGAGAGAGAGAGAGGAGAAGAAGAAGACCGAAGAAAGAAAATGAGACTTGTGGTTAAATATTACATCAAATATTCAGCATTTCAGAGCTTAGTAAATCTCTTTAAGATTATAAAACATTAGAACTGCCTCACAGCTCATAACTTCATTTTTAAAACATGATATTTATCTTCATTCAAAAAAGTTTTCCTGTATGAAACAGAGAAACTTGGAGCAGCAATTATTTTAATCACCGTTTACAGCTTGTATATAGAAAGAGACACGGGCCAACATAATAACAGTACATACTACAAGTAAAGCCAATTGGCCAAACATACGCTTTCTGACGCATTACCATACTGGAATATTTAACTGGTCAATAATTGTACCTACTAAAAAATTTAACAAATCAATGACTAGGTCAATGATTGTAGAAGCCTTATATAAATAAAGAATTTAGCAAATTGTGTTTTGTGCTAATGTCGGAGTTTCCACAAGACTATGCGCTAGTCGGATTGGATGTACATCAAAATTTCAAGAGCCATGTAGGGAATTGATTGGGCCATTGGTAATACATTAGTTAACACTTGATGATCTAATGTTTTATATATTTAAGGGTAAATGGCTCTAATATTTCCTTAATATTTTTCCCTTCCTTCTTTTTTATCACAACTTTTAAGAGATTCTGCATCCCTATACTTTTAAATTTAATGGTCTTTTCTGCAAATATGGTAATTTTCACTTTATCCGCTAGTGTCTTGTTTGATGTCAATTTCTAATCACTAATTTTATGTATTACTTAATGTATTAAGTAATAAATGAATTTTGTCATCAAACACGTTAAATTTAAGAAACTCTTAATCTATTAATATTAGTACAAGTTGAGTTATTCAATATCCCTAGAAGACAAAAACATGTACTGCAGGAACAACGAGAAAATTTTGCCTCGAAAGAACCAATTAAAATCAAATTTATATGTTTAAAATCATAATAAGATCCCTTAAAAGTTCAAGGACAAAAGTTCAAGAACAATTAAAATCATTAACCTACATAAAATCATTAAGCATAAAAGAATGACTCTTTGTGGGGCTGAGTATGAACTGCCTAACCTATTTATACACTCAATATTTTAATTGAAACTACCTCCTATTTGTTTGCCTAATTTGTTAATTGTATTCGACCTTCATTAAAAGGTTAACCACTTAACTGGTTACCTAGTTAAAGAGGTTAATTATTCTGGATAAATGAAATTGTATGGTATAAAGTTGATATACCATAATAGACTGAAGAGAATATTTCAGCATAAATTCATGTTCAAACTAGAAAAAAAAATCTACTTGTACAATTATAAAAATTTACATGTAATAAAATTATCAACTAAAATTTTTGCATCCAATTTTTTTGTAAAAGAAAAGGTTACATGTCCACAACGCGAATAAGAAAAGTACTTGTGCGGTCTTCAATGCTTGATATCTATATATGTGAAAATAACTCTTTAATTAGTAACAAGAAACACATTGGGAACAAAATTTCTCTTCACCACGGTAGAAGTATTGCTTATCACCATAAGAAGTTAGTTCTAAGATGCTTCACCTGCTAATTGCTCAGAGAGCAGTAATTAGTTTGATATTCTATAGATCAAAATCTAATATAGCATGATGTTTTTTAAAAATTTTTTAGAAAAAATTAATTGTGTTGGTATTTTCTTAGATTTGTGTGTTTGTGCGACAAAAAGATAATTAAAGAATGCGTTGGAAAAAGTAATCTTGGGGAAAATAGTTATCAAACAAAACTTTAGTTGATTTGAGTAACGGCAAATTTTTAAATTAAAAAAGGTAATCTGACCTTATGTTTTTTAAGGTAAATTTGTGTACTAAATCGCTGTGAAATTTTAATTTGATTACCTTATTCTAGTTTGGACGATTTTCTTGATTTTTCAAAATTTTAGACTTTCTTTCACACCCCTCATCGCGACTACTATGTCATTGAAAAATTTTCATTTATGTCAGATGCTTACAACTTGAATAACATAAACAACATGATACAAGAAGCCAAATAAAACAAAGAAAATTTTTGGGTAAGTGCAAATTTTTTAAATTAAAAGTAGTAATCTAACCTTATCATTTCAAAGTAAGTTTAAGTACCCAAACCATTTTTTACATTTTAATTTAATTAATTTATTCTTTAGCTTGGACCAATTTGATTTCCTTTATTTTTAAAATCTTTAAACTTTATTTGAGGTCCCTCCTAGTGACCACTATGCCATTAGAAAATTTTCATCTACGTCAGATGCTTACAACTTGAATGACATAGACAACATTAATGTCCAATCCCAAATAAAACAAAGAAAATTCGTGCACATTTGATTCGTCTGTAATGTCAAAGTCGGCTGGCTCAACTAATATGACATCCTACGGAGAGTTTGAGTAGTTTCATATTATTTAACTAAACTATTTGTTGTTTTGTTAAATCACTATCCCTCAACGTGACTATAATAAATATGATGCCCCTACAATAATCTATATAATTGTTTGCCAAATGCATATGTGTGGAAGGTTCGTCATTATTATAAATGTATAAGTCACGATAATAAGACGAAAGATAGTGGAAATAGTCTGCTGAATAGATGAAATATATTGAAAATTTTCAACAGTATTTTTTTAATTAAATTTCCACAGTATTTGACACAACTAGTTCTCATATTAATTAATAAGTATTACATGTGGTGAAAATGATTATAAAATAAAGAAATTTTGCATCATTTTTTGAAGATTCATTGAACTCTAATTATTTTCTAGAGTTAGTACATAAAAATGTCGAAGTACTCGTACTTTTATACCAAATTTTCAATCACTATTAGAATCTATTCTCCAAAATCCAGTTATCTAATTAATCTAAATAAGTTTATTTTATTTATCAAATTTTTATAAAAAATGTATTAGTAAGAAAGATATGACTAATTTGATAAAAAAAAAAATACATAACTTGCAAGGCCAAATAAGAGGGGTAGAAAATTTTGAGTTTAAGGTCTATTATTTTTTTTAACTTGCTATTTGTTTTTAAAAGCAACTAAAAATATTTTAGAATATTTAGTTAGCGTTTTTGGGTTATATTATTAAAATGAATTTTTTATTATCAATAATACAAAAACAAAGGGTGTAAGTATAATTTTCAATATTTGAAGGAGGTTTATGTAATTATGACAAACCTTAAGGGAGGAACGTAAAATTATCCCATATATGTGTGTATATATATCTGCATATGCATCTCTATGTATAAATATATTCATATCAAAGAAGCAAATTTCCTCGGTATTTTCAATGCAATTTTACCGGAATATTTTTGCCCACCAATCTCCACAGCTGCAACCAATGTTCTCCCTCGTCCCTTTGAAGTTACCAATCTCCCCACATCCCCTTCTCATGTGCAAGAAAAAAAAAGAAGGGTTCTGCACATATCAACCAATCTCGAATACTGTTACCAATGCTCAACCGCTTTACCAAAAAGTTACCAATCCTACCTTTTCACCTTCTCATCTGCAAGACTTGCTGGGGTTTACTCGCAGTGTGTACAAAAGGGACCATGCTGTGATTACTCCTGAAGGTCAAGTGTTCAGCCCCTTACCTCTCTGGACGGATACATTGGGTGCTTATCTTATTACACCTGCAATGGGCTCAAATTTTATTATGTACTTGGCTAAGATGCACAAAAATTCGGAATCAGGGTCTCCGCCAAGTGGTGTTGAGAGGTTCGTATTTGTGGTCAATGGTACTGCAGTTCTTCATGCAGGAACCTCTAAGCACAATCTAACCGCGGATTCCTATGCTTATTTTTCTCCAACTTCAAATGATTATTTAAAAAGTGTGGCACCCACAACTCTTGTTGTATTTGAAAGAAGAAACCCGAAATCTGGAGGCGCCACCAAAAACTATTCAACAGGCAAGGCGCCTCCTGTTGAGACTCCTAGTGATGTTTTTAAACTCACGAAACTATTTCCCACTTCAGGGAAATATGACTTCAACATTCATATCATGGATTTTCAACCAGGAGCATTTCTTAATGTTAAGGAGTTCCATCATAACCAACATGGTTTACTGCTTTTGGATGGCCAGGGGATTTGTCGATTAGGTGACAGCTGGTACCCTGTTCAAGCTGACGATGCCATTTGGATAGCACCATATGTTTCTCAATGGTATGCTGCCCTTGGTAAAAGCCCATCACGTTTTTTGCTGTACAAGGATGTCGCGAATCCAATGTAATGGCATGTACTAATATCCGGGCCGGCGATTACTCCATCGAAGTTGATTTTATAAGCATCAGTTTCATTACTCTAAAAAACAAAAGTCTCATTTTTACAAAATAGTGCCAGTCTAAAATTTGTGTGTATATTCATAGCTAAAAAATTCGCCAAATATGAATGAAATTCTTACTAGTACTCAATCAATCCTTACGGTGCTGAAAGAAACAAAATTTGTTAACAGCAATAATAATAAAGTTAATGATGAATATAGTATGCTGTGTAATGAAAAATCAAGGAGGTGGGAACAAAAGATACGGATCGGTTCACATTTCTCTAATCTTAAATTTTGATTATTAGTTTTTCTATTTACATCTAAAAGCCTCATATTGAGTTCAAAGAACATTAATTGATTAGACCAAATGAGCTCATTAACGTCACTTTATTTGTGCATTATTTAAACATTCTTTCTGTTCAATGACAAGGACTTGGATATGACATGTCCAACACGAATTGCAATGGATGAATTTTCCCCTCGCAATTGATTTGAGGTTTGTTGACACCAATTAATGAAGATTTTCACCACTAGAATCTCATTTGGAAGCAGGCAACAGATTGTGGATTGAGCAAATTTCTGCACAATCAAGGGGACAATTGCTCTCTTCTAAAAGGACTTGAAGAGAAGTCGTAAATTTATAAGATCTTAAGATTTAAATTTTCTAATGCTCTGTGGAATTTAATAAACCGGATCACATTATTTGAAAAAAAAAATTTATGGAATGCGTTAACTTCAATAATAGGTCAATTTATATTGAAACATGATTATATTATATATTGCAGTATAATATCAGTATTTAATTTTAGTGCACGGGCTAACTAATAGCCGGCAATCTATAATGTTAAGTGGCAACACTAAAACGAATTACAGTTAAAATGAAGTATTTGGAAAATAGTGTCAGTTTTTCATTGCCAAATTTAGTGCCATCTATAATGTGTTGCCACTTTATATTCACACTTATTACACTTGAGATAAATTAAATAATTATTAAAGTGTAAATGCAAGGTAACAACTCCTTATAAATGGCACTAGGCTTGGCACCAGGAAATTAATATTGAGGATCCAAACTAGTACATGACCAAGTACAAGCTAACTAGATAGGTGGATCGCTTATAAGTGAGGTTAGTTGTGAAAGGATACAAACAAAAACCAGGTATTGATTATTTTGATGTCTTTGCACCAATTGCCAAGTTTGATACTATACGTATGATTATATCTATTGCTACCAATAGTCCTTGAAAAAGATATCAAATAGATGTGAAATCTACTTTCTTGAATGGTGTTCTTGAAGAAGAAACATAAGTGGCCTGCAAGTTATGTCAAGAAAGGCCTAGAAAATAAAGTGTACAAAATGTGGAAGATGTTATACAGTTTGAAACAAGCTCCACGAGCTTAGTACATTTGTGTTGATGCTTACATTGTTAAGCAAGTCTTATTTGATTTCCTTAGCATACTTTGTATATTAAATCTAATCCTAGAGTTGATATTTTTATTATATGCTTGTGTGTGGATGATCCAATCTTTACTGGCAATAATCCCAAATTGATTTTTGAATTAATGAGACAATAATTAGTTATTTTGAGATGGCTAATTTGGGATTAATGTTCTATCTTTTGGTACTAAAGTTAGTTAAATGGATAGTGGAGTATTTATTTCACAGAAAAAATACGCTAGTGATATTTTAAAGAGGTTTAAGATGGACACAGCCAAACCAGTGATAATTCTAGTGAAAGAAAAATTGAAGATAACGAGAAATGGTACTGGCGAGTTTGTTGATACTACATATTCAGGAGATTGGTGAAAGTCTTAGATGTTGATTTTTGCAAGACTTGACGTTACTTTTGGTATTGGTTTGATTAGCAAATTCATGGAATCTCCATGTCAATCTCACTTGTAAGAAGCCAAAAGAATTTTGAGATACACTAGAGGTACACAATGTGATGGTATCTTCTATTCATACACTGATTATAATAGTCTTGTTGGATTTGCAAACAATAATTGGGTTGGTGACACGATACAAAGTAGCACTTCAGGTTTTGCCTTATTATTTTGGTAATGGCATATTTTCTTGGTCATCCCAGAACTAACAAGCAGTAGCGTTGCCCACAACTGAAGTAGAGTACATGGCAGCAGCAAGTAGTGTTACTTAAGTACTATGGTTGAGAAGAATGCATGGATTTATACGACACGAGGAAGATGGACCTTCCAAGATTTTTTGTGATAGCAAGCTTGCTATTGAGTTATCAAAGAATTCATTATTTCATAGACGTAGAAAGCATATTGATATCAAATTCCACTTCACCTGTGAGTTAGTTCAAGATAAGAAGATTAGCATTGATTATTGCAAAATTGAAGATCAAGTGGCAAATATTTTTTAAACCATTGAAGATGGAGTCATTTCTCAAATTGAAGAAGATGCTTAGTATGATCAAGTTAGAAAATTTTGGTTTAAAGGAGGCAATTTAGAAATTAAACCAAAGTCAATTTGTAATTATTTTTATTTTTTTAGTAAACCATTTTAGACTAGAATTTGATTGTTTGGTAGGTATAGAATTCACATAGTCATTATAGGAACTGGATCAGTTTTGTGCCTATTTTAAGGCCACTTGGTTCACATAGTTTAATCGTGAGAAATGGTTGTAAGAAAAGAGAGGGGAAAAACAGAACAAATTTGCCTCAGTTTTGGTTCTTCTAGCCGAGACTACTACGTCTCTGAATTGGCGTAATGTTCGTTTCCTTAAACAAAAAATTAAAGCGATATGTTTCTAAGCTTAGCATATTCTTTAGGATTAGAAAACATTAAAACTATGTCATAATTATTCCAAGCTTATAACTTGATTTTTATATCAAGATTTTTTTCTCTAATAAAAAAAGTTAAGAACACATTTGCACAAATTGAAATAGGAAAATGCATGTCATCTGTGTTCTCATATTTGGACCGGACCAACCGATCAAACTAGTCAATCTAGAAATTGGCCAAGCAATCAGACAAATCTGGCGAACAATCGAGTTTGACGGGAATTGTAGAACTGGGTTTGAAAATGGAAAAAATGGGGCTCCGAAAGACTAATGAACTTTTCACTATTTTCACCTTCCTTCCTGATTTCAAAGCAACCCCTTCTGCGTTTTTGTGGGGTCAGAACCACCTTTACCCCACCTTCAAGACCTTGCCCTTGCCTTGAATAAGTTACACTGCTTGCAATGCTCCACTATTATAGTCTCCTTGGAGCAATCAACAATATCCACAACCTTGGTTTCTTTTGCCTTTTCTACCTATTTCTTTTGTAAGACTTGCCTCTTTTAGAGGCAATTATGACCCATATGATTGATATCTTAATTGATTGATTGAGATTTTATCAATAATCAATTAGTATCTCCGGTAAGACTTGCTTAAATTGATTGATTGATTGTGATTTTATCAATAATCAATTAGTATCTCCCATTTAATGATGATTGATTGGTATCTTATGATAATTGATATTCCAGCCAAGGAAATAATCAATCAATTAGTTAGAGATATTATTCTCAGTTATGATTTATGGGTTGATGGAAGAAAATCATAAAGATTTAGATACTTGCAAGTAAGGCTCCCTGGCATAACCTATAAATAGCTTGTGGTACTCCATCTACGAGACAATCTCTCTAGTTAGGCATATGCTAAAAGTTCTTACTCTAAAATTCTTCTACATATATTACTCTACTTGAGCAAACCAGAGAAGTCTAATATACAAGAGGGAGGAAGAAGGCATACGAGATTGGTTATTGTTTGACAACAATGGCTAGAGGTAAGTTATTAGATTCTACTACTTAGCACATGTTATGTACATTTATGTATTTAAATTTAACATGTAGTATCAGTGCCACCCTCTAGCCATGTTGTTCAACAAATTACTTCATGGCCTATGGCTATCTGATAAAGTAGCAATGATTCTAATCATGTTGTTTAATATATAATTTCATGGTTTATCTTGCTATTTGATAAAGTTGTAGTGATTCATGTAATGTTTCAACGAATCAATGCTATTGGCATGGTACCTATGTCCTTGTATTGAGTATCAGACCTATATGTGGTATGCTCAATAATTAAGAATTGTATAGTATTCCCATTAATATGTGATATGCTTTCTTAACCGATCTCATTTAGGAATGGATTGCCATATGCTATATATTTAATTTAATAATATATATGTGCATGATAATTCTTGGCAAAGTCACTATTTGTGAATTTCATAAGAGATCGATCATACATGTAGTATTTTGTGTACAACAATTATGGTAAAATATTTTATATTATGATTTAAGTATTTGGTATCAACTTTTGTTTTGTTGGATGCCTTCAAATTGTTAGAAATCATCATAAATTCTTTTATCTTGTATTTAAGAATAGCCACAACATCTTAGATATTTGATTTTAAGAATTTTAATCACATAAATACAAGGTGATTAAATAGATGACATCTAATTAAGTAAATTTATTAAAATTATCACTTGGCCCCACAAGGGAGTGGTAGTTTTAATAAGATTAATTGAAATTAGATGGTGAATCTAATATTGTGATAAGGGATTTTCCTAGGCCCACAAGTATGTAAAATTTCTATCACTATTTTTTAATTTACTAGTTTTATTATAAAGAAAATAAATTCAATGCATGTTTGGCTACCTCCACAGGAAGGTTTTGAATTTATTATTTGAGTTGACATTGGTTAACTTAACCTTGTGTTTTAAATTTCATAGCAATAATATATGTTTGTCCTTGAATATTGCAGTTTTTCCTACCACTACTTTTTTTAATGATTCATCTCAGATTCCAATGCTATCTGGTGAAAACTACACCGAATGGAAGAACAAAATTCCTTTGACTTTGGGGTGTATAGATCTTGATTTGGTGCTTCATGAGAATGAACCATCCATTCCCACGGATCTATGTTTGCCAAATGGAAAGGTCACTTATGAGTGGTGGGAGCGATCTAATCGCTTAAGTTTGATACTTATTAAGTCCTATATCAACCAAAGCATTAGGGGTTCAATCCCTGATTGTGACCGAGTCAAAGCTTACATGAAGGCAATTGACGAACAATTTGTAAGCTCTAACAAGGCTTGGGCTATCACCCTTATGAAGAAATTTGCAAGCATGGCACTTGACAAAACTACGAGTGTGTGCGAGCACATTATGGAAATGAGGGATATTGCTGCTAAATTGAAGTCCCTTAAAGTTGAGATTTCTGGATCATTTCTTGTGCATTTCATTCTTAACTCTCTTCTATTAGAATATAATCCATTTAAGATCTCTTATGACACACATAAAGAAGAATGGTCAATTAATAAACTTTTTACTATTTGTATTCAAGAGGAGGAGAGGTTACAATATAAGACAACAAAAAGTGTTCATCTGGTGACTCATGGTAAAGGAAAAGCAAAGAAAGGCAAACAATAGTGTTCCTCTGAAGCGAGATACCGATAAAGACAAATGTCATTTTTGCAAGAAGAAAGTTCACTGGAAGAAAGATTGCCTTAAGTACAAGAAGTGGATCTTATTTACATGTGTTATATGAATCTAACTTGACTGAAGTTAGTGGTAGTACTTGGTGGATTGATTCTGGTTCCACAATTCACATTTTCAAAACCATACAGGGCTTTTTGAACCTAAATAAGCCATTGGGAACTGAACAAAGCATCTATTTTGGAAACCAGATGCTTTCAACTGTTGAGGGCGTGGGGACTTATAGACTCATTTTAAAGATTGGTTTTCAATTAGATCTTGAAAATACTTTTATGTTCCATCTTTTTTCAAGAAATTTAATGTCTCTTTCTAGACTATCCATTATTGGATATTATTCAAACTCTCATCTTTCAACTATGAATTTTTTGAGAAATAATAAAGTAATTGATTCTGCCAATTTGGATGGAATTTATTTAAACTTGAGTTAAACACCACATATGAATATAACCTTCTAACTATGCATAGTATTGGTACTAAACGCAGTACTATCAATGAGAACTCTTCAAAATTTGGCATAGGAGATTGGAACACATCTCCATATATAGAATCAAAAGGTAAGTGCATGATGGAGTCCTAGAGACTTTAGATTTCACTGATCTTGGTACTTGTGTGGACTGTATAAAGGGTAAGCAGATTAACAAGACCAAAAATGGCGCCAAAAAGAATTCTCAATTACTTGAAATTATACACAAAAATATCTGTGGACCTTTTCCTACCCCTTGCTTGAATGGTCAGAGACATTTTATCTCATCCATTGTCAACTATTCAAAATTTATGTATCTTTATCTCTTGTTTGACAAATCAAAAACACTTGATGCTTTTAAAATTTTCAAACTAGAGATGGAGAAACAAAAGGAAAAGAAAACCAAAATTGTGAGATCAGATAGGAGTGGTGAATATTATGGAAGGTACATAGATAAGGGACAAGTACAAGATCCATTTGGTAAGTTTCTAGAGGAAGATGGTTTTGTTTCCCAATATACAATACTTGACACACCACAAAAAAAAATGGTGTAGCTGAAAGGAGATATCGAACTCTCATAGACATGGTTAGAAGTATGATTAGCAGCTCTTGTTTTCTTTATCCTTATGTAGTGAAGCTTTAAAAATTGCTGTGTATATTTTAAACAGGGTACCATCCAAGGCTACCCCAAGACACCATTTGAAATTTTGAATGGACGAAAACCTAGTTTAAAACAGTTACACATATGGGGTTATCCAACTAAAGTGAGGGCATATAACCCACAACTTAAGAAGTTGGACGAACGTATAGTAAGTGGTTTTTTCATAGGCTATGCTGTTAACTCCAAGGTTTTCGATTTACTATCCTTTACACACTCCAAAAATCATTGAAGCTGGAAATGCTAAATTTCTTGAGGAACATGAAAAAGGTGAGAGTGATTCTCAAAAGGTAGAATTTTAAGAATAAGGGATTTACCCGTAACATCTTCGCATGATCTGGTTGTTATTCAAGATATTGAAGAGCAATCAACTGAGCAACTTCTACCTTGAGCAATCACATCAAGAAAAACAACAATGGTTGATCCCACTAATTACAATTCTCCATGAAATAGTGGGAGTCAGAAGATCCTCAAGAATTTGAAAACCAGCAATTTTTAGTGATTGTGAAGTATATCTTCAAGAGTCTGATTATGATATTCAGATTTAAAGATGACCCAAATTCATTTTCACAAGCCATGAGTGGAGAAAATTCCACATCTTGGTATAATGCCATGAAAGAAGTAACGGAATCAATGGCTAAAAATAAAGTCTGGGATCTTGCTAAATTACCCAAGACAATCTCTATCGTAGGATGCAAATGGGTTTTTAAAACCAAAAAGACTCAATGGGTAATATCGAATGACATAAAGCTAGACTTGTAGCCAAAGGTTTCACTCAAAAAGAAGGCGTTGACTACCATGAAACCTTCTCTCTTGTTTCAAAGAAGGATTCATTGCGTATTATCATGGCAACAATGGCTCATTTTGATTTGAAATTACATCAAATGGATGTGAAACAACATTCCTTAATGGGAATCATGAAGAATAGGTATACATGTGCCAACCTGAAGGTTTTGACAACAATGACAACAAACAACTTGTTTGCAAATTAAAGAAATCTATATATGGGCTAAAACAAGCTTCCCGTCAATGATATATTAAGTTTCACAGCGTTGTCCCTTCATTTGGTTTTGTATAGAACATCATTGATTAGTGCATATATCTTAAAATAAGCGGGAGCAGATATATCTTTTTAGTCTTATATGTGGGTGATATTCTTCTTACAAGTAATAATATGTGTTTGCTACGTCAAACTAAACAGTTTCTTCCATAGAACTTTGAAATGACGGATATGGGTGAAGCCTCTAATGTCATTGGCATAGAGATTCACAGAGATAGAACAAGAAAAATTCTTGGACTATCTCAAAGGGCCTACATTGAAAAGATTCTTGAAAGATTTGGGATGAAAAATTGCTTTCCAATTATAGCTCCCAATGTCAAAGGAGAAAATTTCAATTTAAATCCATGTCTTAAAAATAATTGGAAGAAAAGGGATGAATAGCATTCCGTATGCTTTGCGTGTTGGAAACCTTATGTATGCCCAGTCTGCACCAAACTCAATATACCATTTGTAGTTCAAATGTTAGGGAGATATCAAAGTAATCCTAGAAAGGATCACTGGAAAGCTGCCAAAAGGGTTCTAAGAAATTTGCAAGGGACCAAGGATTGCAAGCTTACATACAAACAGTCTGACAATTTGGAGGTGGTTGGATATTCTGATTTGGATTTTGCTGGATGTGTGGATTCAAGCAAATCTACTTCATGGTATTTTTTCCTTTTTGCTGGAGGAGCCATATCTTGGAGAAGTATAAAGCAAACAATTGTTGCGTCATCCACAATGGAAGTAGAATTCATTGCATGCTATAAAATTACATCACAAGCTCTATGGTTGAAAAACTTCATATCTAGCCCAAAAGTGGTAGATTCTATAAGTAGGCCATCGAAAATTTTCTGTGATAACTCTGCTGTTGTGTTCTTTGCTAAGAACAACAAAAGTGGAAGTTGAAGTAAGCACATCCACATAAAGTACTTAATGGTCAGAGATCATGTTAAGAAGCAAGAAGTAATCATTGAGCATATTAGTACTTAATTAATGATTGCTAATCCGGTGACTAAATGTTTGCTGGATAAAGTCTTCCAAGATCATGCAATCCACATGGGATTCAGTAGCCTGTTATAGATTACTTCTATTTTCTTGATCATAGGTGTCTAGACATTTGTTAAAAACTACATGTTTGCACGCACTAAAAATAATACGTGTATAAAGAAGTGATCTTTTGATCCATAAAGTTAGACCCTAAGTAACTTATATGAAGTTATTCATAAAGTTGTTAAAGCACTTGATTAGGAAGTATAATATATTGTAATATATGGAAGGACTGTTCGATATTAGAGCAAAACCACCATGATTCATGTATTATCATTTCCAATTAAGCAACTGTTACATAACTATCAAATCCATTGAGTGACAATAAAGATTTATGGCTATTTTAAACATCTAGTCACTCATAAATTGTCTTACTATTGCATGTGGGTCAAGTGGGAGAGGGTGAATGTAAGACTTGCCTCTTTAAGAGGCAATTATGACCCACATGATTGATTCTAAATTGATTGATATCTTAATTGATTGATTGAGATTTTATCAATAATCAATTAACATCTTCAGTAAGACTTGCCTAAATTGATTGATTGATTGATTGTGATTTTATCAATAATCAATTAGTATCTCCCAGTTAAAGATGATTGATTAGTATCTTATGATAATTGATTTTCCAATCAAGGAAATAATCAATCGGTCAGAGATATTATTCTAAGTTATGATTTATGGTAAGATTTCCTTGATGGAAGAAAATCATAAAAATTTTAATAATTGCAAGTAAGGGTCTCTGGCATAGCCTATAAATAGCTTGTAGTACTCCATCTACGAGATAGTCTCTCTAGTTAGGCATATGCTAGAAGTTCTCTTACTCTAAAATTCTTCTACACATATTACTCTACTTGAGCAAACTAGAGAAGTCTAATATACAAGAGGGAGGAAGAAGGCATATGGGATTGGTTATTGTTTGACAACAATGGCTAGAAGTAAGTTATTAGATTCCATTGCTTAGCACGTGTTATGTACATTTATGTATTTAAATTTAACATCTTTGTCTCAAATGGGCTGGGTTTTGCCTTCATTTTCTTGGGGTTTTCTAGGGTTGTTTTTGTTTTTCCTTTTGGGGGTTTCAAGGATGGCTTTTGCTTGCCTAGCTAAACTGCGAGTGACCCTTGTTAAGGGCTCTATAGTGGTCCTCTTCCTTGTGCCATTGATTTCTTGTGAAAGAAGTTTTTGAAGAAGAAAAAACCAAGAGGACCAAGTGAAAAAGAAGAAGATGATGAAGATGATGATGAGACAAATTTCTTCAAAAAGTTTATCCTTTTTTCTGGCTTTACACTTTTGAGAAGTGAACAGAAGTTGTATTGTAATCCAATTGGGATAAAATTGTTAAAATGGTCCCTAATATTCTACAGAATCATTTTGTTAACGCTCAGAATGAAAACAAATCAATCTAATCCTTCCAAATTTAAGATAAGTCACTATTTATTTACTTACTAACATCTTCCTTCACAATATGCCAATAAATTTTTGGCAAAATCTTGATGAATATTTTTCAAAAAGTATAATTTATAATAAAACTAATACTTTTATTTTGACTATTGCTTAGACTTTGTTACTAAATTAGGTGATTTTATTGCAAGAAAATGCTTAACTACTTATCAGACCTTTGTGTGCACATTACCTAGACCAATCATTTTGTGACAAAAATGCTAAATTGAACCATTTGAGGCACCAAAACAATTAATTTAACAGGTAACAGACTGAAAAGATTTTTTAAGAAATGTGGGGAACAATTGTAGAAAAAAGTAAAAAAATTAATAGGTATATATTTAAGAAAAAAAGGAGTATTTAAAAAAATATGGCAAGTTATGATTTTTTTGAACTCGTTGACCTTTTTTCACTCATGATTAACAACTAAAATGAAAAATAAAAGGAAAAAAATACACACACATGCATATATGTGTGTGTGTGTGTGTGACGTATTTATGATATCATCCGGTTTCACCGCGAGTCGACCCTATGTCAAATCCTTTGATCCCTGACTCCTAAATTGAACCGAGTCGATACTCGATCCGAGTCTTAAACGTAGCCTATCACGGAGAAGATAGAGAGTGTGTTATAAAGATAAGTACTGATGCTTGGAGAACAATTTATATTAGTAGTTTAACTGATGTCAATATATTAAATTTTTCCACATTTGCTGTGTGCATGAAAGGAATTCCTGTATAAAACAAGGAACTTGGACGAGCAATATTTTAATCACTCCAAATAAAGGCATGTCATTTACAGCTTTTATATAAAACGGTACATGGGCCAACACAATAATTGTACCTACTACACATAAAAATATTTAGCAAATTTACTTGTGCTAATTGGCTCAACATTCACTTTCTGACGCATTACCATATTGGAATATTTAACAGATCAATAATAGTACCTACACCTTCTGCAAATTAATTTAACAAATCAACGACCACGTCAATAATTGTGGCTACTGGAAAAATTAACAAATCACTGATTAGGTCATTAGTTGTACCCACAAAAAAAAATTAACAAATCAGTAACCATGTCAATAGTTGTAACAACCGCATACAAATAAAAAATTTAGCAAATTTTGTTTTTTGCTAATGGTCTGAGATTTCCAAATATTTTGGACCACTCGGATTGGTGGTACACCAAAATTTTAAGAGTCATGTAGGGAACCGATAGGGCATTAGTAAATACATTAGTTGACACTTGGTGATCTAGTGTTTTATATAGTCAAGGGTAAATAGCTCTAATGCTTCCTTAATTTTTTTTCCCATCCTTCAATTTTATCACTTAACTTTTAAAAAATTCAGCTGCGTCCCTAAATTTATAAATTTAATTTTAATGGTCTTTTCTGCAAATATGGTAATTTTTACTTTATCCCCTAAAGTTTTGTTTGATGTCAATCTCTAATCACTAAGTTTAAGTAGTGCTTATTGTATTAAATAATAAATGAATTTTGTTATCAAACATGTTGAATTTAAAAAGCTCTTAATCTATTAAAATTAGTATGAGTTGAATTATTAAACACCCGCTTCGCGAGTGAAATCAAGTATTAAACCTAACATTTAGGAACAACATGAAAATTGCTATACTTGGATTTGTCACAAACGAACTAATTAAAATCAAATTTATAAGTTTAGACATCTAATAAGATTCCTTAAAAGTTGAGGGACAAAAGTTCTAGGATATTTAAAATAATTAACCTATATTAGATCATCAAACATAAAAAGAATGATTCTTTATGGGGTCATTAACATGTTAACAGCTTAACTATTTACCTAGTTAAATAAGTTAGTTATTGCGAGTAACTAGAATTACATGATGTAAAGTTGTTTTACCGTAGTAGATTGAAGAAAATATTTGAACATAAATACATGTTCAAATTAGGAAAAAAAATCTAATTGCGCAATTATAAAATTTTACAACACAAACAATTAAATTATAAATTAAAATTCTTGAATCCAATTGTTTTTGCGAAAAAAAGTTACAAATCAAAATTATTCACAATGCAAGTAAGAAAAGTACTTGTGTGGTTTTTTATGCCTCACATCTAAGCATGTAAAAGTAACACTTTAATTGGTAACAAGAAACACATGATAATTATAACATACAAATAAAGGATAATGTACAAGTAAAAGAATAAAATAAAATAAAACATAAAAATCAAACTTTATATTTAAGTTTTTGATTATCTTTAACCTGAATATCAAAACATTGACAGTTATCTATATTTAAAAAAAAAATGACGAGGATCATGAATTGTAAGAAAGTGTGCTGTTGCATCCTCAGAATTTAGTCACTTACTAACTGGTAATACTCTACACAACATTCGTAATGGTTGGCAAAATTTCTCAGATCAACTTCAAAATACTGGGAAGAAAAATTGCGCTTTACCATAGTAGAAGTCAAAATTGCTCCAACATATTATAAGTTAGATCTATGACCCTTTGCTCGCTAATTGCTCCGGAAGCAGTAGTTTGTTTGACATACTGTACATAATAATCTAATAATTGGGTTAGTATGAATGATGTTTTCTAAAAGATTCTTTAGAAAAACATCATTTGTATCCATATTTTTAAGGTAACTGTGTTTGTGCGATAAATAATAATTAAAAAATGTGCCTGAAAATTTAAAATGGGGATAAATATTAATCAAACAAAGCCTTAGCTAGTTTGGGTAATTGCAACTTTTTAAAATTTAAAACAGCAATCTGACCTTATTTTTTCAAGGTAAATTTGCGTGCCAAACCATTTCTAATTTTAAATTAATTACCTTATTCTAAAGTTTGGACTAATTTGATTTTCTTGATTTTGCAGCTTTTCAGACTTTCTTTCACACCCCTCCTCGTCACTGCCAGTCATTAAAAAATTTTCATCTACGTCAGATGCTTATAACTCCAATAACATAAAACAACATGATACACAACACCAAATAAAACAAAGAAATTTGTGCGCATTTGACATCTCTCAACGTGACTATAATAAATATGATGTCACTACAATAATTTGTTTGCCAAATGCATACGTGTGGACTATACGTTTGCAAGTGACGATAATAAGACGAAAGATAGTTGAAATAGTCAGTTGACTAGATGAAATATATTGAAAATTTTTTACAGCATTTTCTTATTTTGGTACAACTAGTTGACAGATTAATTAATAAGTAGTACATGTGGTGAAAATGATTATAAAATAAAGAGAATTAGCATCATCGTTTGAAGATTCATTGAACTCTAAATATTGGACAAAAGGTTTCCTCCAAAAAAAAAAAAACACAAAAATTTACAAGCCTCGTTGGGACAAGGCATTGGTTTGAATATTGATCTTTCCCATAATTATCAATCTCTAATCTTCACTCTGAAAATGCTAGTTCTTTGACTTTTAAGATTGCAACTTGATTTTTCTTCAATCAAAAAAGTTAAAAACACAGTTGCACAAATTGAAATAGGAGTGCATAGAATGAATAACGGTATTCTCATACGCTTATCAATTGATGCAATCAAATTTTTGTACAAAAGTTCGAGGACAATTTATATTTATATTAGTAGTTTAACTGATATCCAGCGAATATATTGAATTTTTATACAAAACCATGCATATGTGGTCCCACATTTGCGGTGCTCATGCAAGGAATTGTAACTACCCACTGCAATTAAAGAATTTAACAATTTTTGCTTTGTGCTAATGGTATGAATTGTAACTCGGATTTTGTGCAAATTGTATTATCCCTTATGTATCATCCAAGAGTAACTAATACTATCGCCCTTCACATTGTATTAATTTATTCCATAGAAAAGATTAATTCGATTAAACCGAATTAAGATAACCAAACATTAAGATAAATACCTTACAGTAGTTACCGTCTTCTTCCTATATATATGTCAAAAATTGCTACATATATGTCAAAAACTGCTAACAGCTTTTTCAAAACCATTCTAGCAAATATGCCGCCCAGCCAAAATTTCATTTCAAACGAGGGCCAAAAACCCTGGGCAGATATCATGAAAGATCGCTGCCTTGATTATTTTAGCGAAGAACATCAAAGAAGTGTCCCTGAGAATCAAGAACGTCACCCCAGTGGCCCTTGCGTTTTTGAGGTTCCTAAAAAATTGTTAGACACAAAGCCGGACGCCTATACTCCTAAGAACTTCGGCCTTGGACCCTATCGTCATCGTCGCTCAGATCTAAAGCAAACGCCAAACCAAAAGCTCGAGGCGCTCAAAAATCTTTTGAAAAACGAGGATGTGACTAATTTCATTCGCATGGTGGAAAGGTGTTCGTCATCTCTAGAACAGGATATCCGTTTATGTTATGACGGGGATCTTGTTCTGAACGGGGAGAGTTTAGCATGGATTGTGATTATCGACTCCATATTCTTGCTGCATTCCATTCAAACCAACTCCCGTGAACAGGCTGCTTCTTCAAATGAACTATTTGTCCTAGATTTACTCAAGTTGGAGAACCAAATCCCAATCTGTTTGATGCGGCACATGGAGCGAGAGTTTCACAGATATCATCTGTCTATCCCTTCTGAGAAAATTGTGGACTTCTGTCGCGAACATTCCCCTTTTCCAATGACAGGGGATGAATATTCAGTAGATGAGGCCTTGGGTAAGAGTAACCATATGTTGGATATTATGTACCAGCTGATTTTGGGACGCGGGACCGAAGAAGGGGACCCCGCTGAGGTGGCTCACGCTGCCGGAGTAAATTGTCTACAGCACTGGTGTGGGCTTCTGCAATATTCAGTATCTGAAGGCAAAGGGCTTATAAGCAAGGTAATAGATGGATTACTGTCTGCATATGAGGGTGCGAAGGAGCAGGGTGTTGAAGTGTCAGGAATATCAGACAAGTTTTTTAAGTTACTGAAGAGGTTGAAGAGCAGTTCAAGTTTTGGTGTAAAGAAAAAACACTTTCCTTCGGTGTCACAACTGCATCAAGTTGCTCAAATAAAATTCACTCGTCCACGAAGTGGATTCGGTCTTAGAGCGGTTGCATGTGATAAAGAAAACAAGACATTGTACCTCCCAGTAATGAAACTTGGTGCGAATTCAGAAGTCATTTTAAGAAATTTGATGGCGTATGAAGCGAAATCATCTAAGCCAGGATCAGAAGTAATAGATTTTGTGGAGTTCATGTGTAAAATTATAAAAGATCAAAACGACGTGAAGATTTTGAGATCAGCAACAATCATAGAACGGGGTTTGCAGGACAAAGAAATACCAGCTCCAATCATAGAAGAAGGGGGATTGCAGGACGAAGAAATAGTTGAACTTTTCAACAATTTGGAGAAAGCCATCGATAATACAGATCGAAAGAAGTCTAATTCTATCTTCAGTGCTATTGTCGATAAACTGAATAAGCTTTTCAATAATGTAGGACTAGTTAAAACCTGTGGATGCTTGACCAATTGCGTTGATGGTATCTTTAAACTTCTGACGTTGCTGTCCCCTATATTTATGGTGGTGCTGTTTTTTTTCGAAATCTTCGGCCGCCGCCGGGGGAGCCTTTCTTTTGAGCCATTTGGGGAAGTAGGACGTGGGGACCGTCATCCTTTCGGAAAAGCATCGGTTCTAAGCTTGGAGGCATACGCCGAACTTACGCCAGCACGGAAATTTCTGCGCTATTGATTAAATTAAGAAAAGAAAAACATCTCCTGATGGTTCTTTGTTGCTGTTGCAGTTTCATGTTTGGACCCTTTCGGTAAATTTTTAGATCAAATACATAGTTTGTCAGTTACATAAAATTATCCTCAAGTCATGTAATGTTCTTATTAAAGTTGTCTTAAGCTATGTTGTTATGTACTGCGTGGTTAGGCCTATGCCACTCATTGTATTTTTATTCTATGTAGTAATAAACAATCTGGGTTACTGTCAAAAGCATGGTGATTCTTCTTCGCGCGCGTACGCGCACGCGCACACACAGAAAGAGAGAGAGAACTAATGAAAAATGAGATACTTGTGGAATGGGATACATCCAAATTTCAAGAGCCATGAACGGAATCGATAGGGTGTGTATCACTAACACCTTAGTTGATTCTTTCTGGTCTACCTTTTTTTCATATATAAATCATCGAATGTATGAGCTAATATCCATAATTAAGTGCATGGGCTCTTTCTCCAGTCAGTGATTGCTTGGGTGTTAGTTTTGTAGAACCCATTTAAGTTAAGCGAAAACTTTCTCATTAGTACTTGTGAAGTTATTTAACTCCATTTATTAGTTCCATTTAATGTGCCTTTAATTTTAATCTAATTTTTAATCTACCATTTCTTGACAATTAAAAATAAAAATAAACAAAATCATTCGTCTACACCATTTATACTATTATGTATTTTTAATTTGTCGCACGTTGTATCATGCTTTTCCAGATATGCTGGCAACAAACCGGATTTTGGTCTTCTGTCTAGAATCACGGTCATATAATAGTTTAATAAATATTTGAGCAAAAAAAAAAAGAATTATTTATCAAAATGTAACCGTAAAAATCTTCAATATCGATTTCATTATTTTGTCCAAAGATTAACATTTCTACACGTATCTCCATTTCAATTCATATGAATGAAAAAACGAAGAGATTCCACGTCTACTTTATATCTATCTCCTTTTTATTTGGAAAAAGAACCATTAACTGAAGGTGAGAAAATAATGTAAACATTCACGTGATGCTGAAGAGGAAGATCAAGGTAGGATATGGATTTTGTTTGGATCAGAAACGAAGGAATTAGATAGAATTCTTTTCTTTCCCTCTTTCTTTCTTCCTTTTTTTTTTTTTTTTTTTTGAAAAAGTGGAATTGTGGATAATTTTTCCATTGATTTCTTTGTCACTTTTTTTTATAACCATCTGAAAAAAGTGCTTTGTTTCCAAATTTGTTAACATATTCAGTGGCATCAACAAGGATGAATGCCAGCTACTAAAATATCTGCCGACAAAAATACCAAATGCCCCCTATTGGTACGGAATAGATTCACTCGATCAAGTATTTGTTAGATCGCATAACTAGTAAGAGTTAAAAACTTATAATCCTCCTCGTCAATACACTAGAAAGATATTGACAGGACTTGAAACTTTTACAACTGAGATTTTCACCCTATACTTTTGGTCGTTAGGACAAGACATTGCATATGGAACTCAGAAACTTTCCTTTTCATCATTAAACTCAGAAACGTTCCTTTTCATCATTCACAATATAAGTAAGAAAAGTACTCGTGCGGTCTTCTATGCTTACATTTAAGTATGCCAAAGTAATTCTTTAATTAGTAACAAGAAATATGACAATTATAACATACAAATATATATGATAATGTACAAGTGTAAAAATAAAATAAAATCAAACATAAAATCAAACTTTATATTTAAGTTTTTGATTATCATAAACCTAAGTATCAAACAACTTAATAGTTCTCAATTCCGTTGTCAATTATCTATATTTGGGGGGGGGGGGGGGGAAAGTAGTTCTTGAACAGTAAAAAAAGTGTCTTTTGCATTCTCAAAATTTAGCTACTTACTAACTGGGACACTTCTACGATGTACAATACAAGTTTGTAAAAAATAAATAGAACTTTGACAACTCATGTGGACTTTCCTATTTATTGATTAAATTAACAACTCATGTGGGTCTCATACGCTTATCAATTAATGCAATTAAATTTTTGTACACAAGTTCGAGGACAATTTATATTTATATTAGTAGTTTAACTTATATCCAACGAATATATTAAAATTTTATATAAAATCATGCATAAGGGGTCCCACATTTTCTGTGCGCATGCATGGAACTGTAACTACCCACTGCAAATAAAGAATTTAACAAGTTTTGTTTTGCTCTAATGGTATGAAATTCCACAATAATTTGGACCACTCAGATTTTTTGCAAATTGTATGATCCCTTTATGTATCATCCAAGAGTAAATAATACTATCACCCTTCACATAGTATTATTTTATTCCATAGAAAAGATTAATTCAATTAAACCGAATGAGCAATCCGATTTGTAAACAATAACCAAACATTAAGATAACATGGATTTAGTTATTCAATCTCATATCATACCTTACAGTAGTTTCCATCATATCCCTGTATATATATGTCAAAAACTGCTAACAGCTCTTTCAAAACCATTATAGAAAATATGTCGACCAGCCAAAATTTCCCTTCAAACCAGAGCCAAGAGTGCTGGGCAGCCATCATAGAAGGTCGCTGCCGTGATTATTTAAAGAAAAAAAATCAAAGCAGTGTCCCTGATATTCAAGAACATCACCCCAGTGGCCCTTGTGTTTTTGAGGTTCCTAAAAGATTGTTAGACACAAAGCCGGACGCCTATACTCCTAAGACCGTCGGCCTTGGACCCTATCATCATCTTCGCTCAGATCTAAAGCAAACGCCAGAGCAAAAGCTCGAGGCACTCGAGAAATTTTTGAAAAACAAGGATGTGGATAATTTCATTCTTATGGTGGCCAGGTGTTCGTCATCTTTTAAAGAGATGATCCGTTTATGTTATGACGGGCATTTTGATCTGGACCAGGAGAGTTTAGCATGGATTGTGATTATCGACTCCATATTCTTGCTGCAATACATTCAAGTCAACTCCCGTGAACAGGGGCCTTCTGAGAACCCTGATGCTGCTTCTTCAAATGAACTATTTGTTCGAGATTTACTCATGTTGGAGAACCAAATCCCAATCTGTTTGATACAGCACATGGAGTCAGAGTTTCAGAGATATCGTCCATCTATCACTCATGACAAAATTGTGGATTTCTGTCGCGAACATTCCCCTTTTCCAATGACAACGGAAGGATATTCAGTAGATGAGGCCTTTGGTAAGAGTTACCATATGTTGGATATTATGCACCAGATGACTTTAGGACCTGGGATAGATGAACTCAGTAAAAAAGTGGACAGTGAAGAAAGGGACCGTGATGAGTTGAAACACGCTGCCAAGGTAAACTATCTAGAGCACCTGCGTGGAACTACGCAGTATGCAGCATCAAAAGGCAAAGAGCTTGCAGACATCGTAATAGATGGATTACTGTCTGTATATAAGGTGGCGCTAGAGGGCGGTTTTGGACCGACAGGAAAAGTAGGCAACCTTGTTAAGTTCGTGGAGAGATTGAAGAGCAGTTCAAGTTCTGATGTAAAGAAAAAACACTTTCCTTCGGTGTCACAACTGCATCAAGTTGCTCAAATAACATTCAGTCGCCTTCCAAGTGGCTTCGGTCTTAGAGCGGCTATGTTTGAAGAAAAAAACAAGACATTGTACCTCCCAGTCTTGAAACTTGTTGCGAATTCAGAAGTCATTTTAAGAAATTTGATGGCATATGAAGCGAAATCATCTAAGCCAGGATCAGAAGTCATAGATTTTGTGGAGTTCATGTATAAAATTATAAAAGATCAAAATGACGTGAAGATTTTGAGATCAGCAACAATCATAGAAGGGGAATTGCAGGACAAAGAAATAGTTGAACTTTTCAACAATTTGGAGAAAGCCATCGAGAATACAGATCGAAAGAAGTCTAATTCTATCTTCAGTGCTATTGTCGATAAACTGAATGAGCTTTTCAATAATGAACGAGTAGTTAAAGCCTGTGGATGGATAACCAATCAGGTTGTTGCTTTCTTTAAATTTCTGATTCTGATGCTCCCTATATTTGTGTTGCTGCTACTTCTTTTCCAGTCATTTTGCGAAATTTACGACTGCCGCCGCTTATGGAAGCTTTCTTTTGAGCCATTTGGGGAAGTAGGACCTGGGGACCGTTATCCTTCCGGAAAAGCATCGGTTCTAAGCTTGGAGACACACGCCGAACTTCTGCCAGCGCGGAAGCTTCTGCGCTATTGATCAATAAGACGCATAGTTTCTGACACCGAAGATGTTCTTTTGTTACTGTTGCAGTTTCTTGTTTGGACCCGTTTGATAAATTTTCAATAAGATGCATAGTTTGTCAGTTACATAAAATTATCCTTCAGTCATGTCTTGTATGCATGACCATGGTTTTTGTTTCTTTGTCTTCTTCTATGTGCCTGGACTTTGTTTACTCGAACTAAAATTAAAAAGGAAAAAAATTGTGTTTTCTATTAGTCTATTGATGTAATCAATTACAAGTTCTGGAATATGAAATAGAGAAATAGATGACTGAAGGGGAAAACTGCAATCTTGTGGAGGTGGTTGAGATCAAATAGATCAGAATTTATGGTCATGATAGTAATCATGTTGAAAGATTTTTTTGTGTTATGTGAAGGATTTCAAATACATGCATGGGTTTCAATAGATGAAATTTTATTTTGAAGCTCCACAAGTGTAAAAGTTTGCCTAAACGTGATAAGCCCCAGATTTGAAGATGCAACAGCATGTGGAACACGTGTTGTAAGAAAAATAAGAACTTCAATTAAATGGAATTTGTTTTGATGCGTGACGCCCAGAATCAGAACTAGTTGTAGAAATTAAGTTTGATAATTTAATGTTAAAAAAATAATATTACACTTTCCAAGTTTACAACTGAACTAAGATCAGCTTATCAGAGTTTAGTGCTGAAACAAAACGCACCTGAGATTACTTTGAATAAATGTAAAATACTTTTAAGGTTAACATTATGTGGAAAGCCATTTTAACTACTTTTGTCCATGCGTTTAGATGTTATTTTAAACATCATTATTCACAAACCATTCAGGAAACTTTTAAACTATAGGTAAACGCTATATTTTACCAGAATATTTGTCCATTATCGTTAGCCTTTTAGAAAAATTATATCTATTTTTTAAAAAACCAAATAGTAGAAGGACAATAAGGTCCATTTTGCACAAGTTAAAGTAGGAATAAAGTGCCTAGAACAAATAATTAAATGCCAATAGCATCATCAATCATCACAGTCATCCATCACAATAGTTAAGATAATATATGTTTAACAGACTAATATATTCGTGGGAAAATTGCCACCATATAACATTAGTTCTTTGACTTTTGAGTACACACATGAGAGCATGTTTAGGTAGAATTTATTTGCCACAATCCTTATTCAAGAATTGCATGGTTTATATAAGATATTTTTCTTCCATCAAAAAATGTTAGAAACATATTTGCACAAATTTAAATAGGAGTGCTTAATGAATAAAGGTGCGCTCATGCGCCTATCAATGAATGCATTAAATTTGTGTACAAAAGTTCGAGAATAATTATGTTGGTAGTTTAACCTCTATCAATATATTAAAGAGTTAATCACACTTTGCCCCGCTAAAAATGGGGGTGGTTGACACATTGCCCCCTTAAATGCAAAACATATAGACTTTGGACCAAATTTTTTTTCTTTGATAAATTTCATTTTGTATAAATTGTTAAAAGCCTAAATTGCCCTTGTAATTGTATGTCTATTTACAAATATACACATAGATATGAAGCTTTTTTTTTTTATCCCATGCATATCTGTCATGTTGTCGTGATACGCAAATACACATAATATTTTTATAAATATTTTTACATACTTTCTAACTAACCATATAAAATAAAAAAAATATCATATTATACTTCACGAATAATATTTCAATTTGTTCGAAATTTTAAAATTTGCATAATAGTGATACATGCCTTGTGATACCCCCGAAGGAGAAGTCCCACATTGGTAAGAGAGAGGGATATTGGTTAGGATATAATATCCTGAGTTTGGCTAATAAATAACTTGGCTTAAGCATTTTGAATCTGTGGTTTCTGCTCAAAAGTTATCATCTAGCCCAGACTTGGGGTGTTACAAATGGTATCAGAGCAAACCTCGTGTGGTCTCTGCACGAAGTGAGACTGGGCCTATGGTATTGGGCTGCGACTACGCAAGGAAGTGAAGGAACTAAGTACTGCATAGGACTAAGTGCTACGTTGACCTAGGGACGGGAGTCACCTCTAGAGCCCATATGAGCCACCTCTAGAATTCGACACAACCAAATGGACAGTCTGGATTATGATATAGGTTGGGTTTTGTGAGAACGCAAAAGGCCTACAGGAGGGGTGAATGTGATACCCTTGAAAGAAAAGTCCCACATCAATAAGGGAGAAGGAAATTGGTTAGTATATAACATCCTGGGTTGGGCTACTAAATAACTTGGTTTAAGTACTTTAAGCTCATGGTTGCCACTCAAAAGTTATTAGTCCAACCTAGATCGGGGTTTTACATGCCTTTCTCATTATATGTAAAATATTAAAGATTTATATCCATATTTTTATACATTTATACATGTAAAAAGAATAACCTGACAATGTTTTAATTAATGTGATATCTCGTACACAAAAAAAAAGAGTTTTAAATAGATATTAATGTAGCATAATATATTAGACATGTTGCATTAATTAAAATTCTATCATCATATTGGTTATATATATAAATATTTATTTTTTTGTATATAACGTGAAACGAATGTTACTAGTATTATGCAGAATTTAAAATTTTTTGTAAATTAAAATATTCTTTGTGAAGTATTTTATGACAAAAACTTTTATATATTTTGTATATTTAGTTAAAAGGCATGTACATACATTTTTACAAATAAACATTTTTTAAAATTATATGTATTAACATATATTATGCGAGGATGATAAACATGCATAGGACAAGATAGGTGTGATGCCCCCAACCAGGGCCTACCCCGATACCCTGATCGAGATGCTTGCTTGATTCACACCAGGTCTCAAACACAAGCAGTCATATGCCAAAAACATAATTAAATGCTAAAATTTACATATATCTTTAAATTATTACATCGTTTGACCACTTAGGCTTCAAAATACATCCACCTATTTACTTGTACTATTCTAGGAAACTCTTTTCCTGCACACTCTCATCCCCTTTCCCATGGTCAGACACCTGTAAGGAAAACAAATTTAAACAAGGGTGAGCTTAAAGCCTAGTGAGGTTCTGTAATGGAAATCCAATCAAAAAATTGTTTAAAACATATTTGTTTGAAAGGTGGATTTACTCAAATAAACGGTACATAGAAACAAATATTAAATTAAGTAAACATATAATCAAAAAGATACAAAATGATCTCATCAAGTACCCTTCAGGACCGAGTCAAGTATCACTCAAGATCATGCCAAGTACTGTTCAGGATCAAGCCAAGCTTAAGATCGTGTCCAATACTGTTCAAGATCGAGCCCAAACTATACCGCTCAAAGTCCGATCAAGTACTGTTCAAAATCATGTCGACTCATTCATGAGCTTATCATGTCGTATCAAATGCCAAGGCCTTGCATATACGATCCATATAGAACCCTTCTTTGCACCATCAACATATTATTTTCATGGTCACATCCCATCGGTTGGTAAACTTGAGTATTACCTACATATTTCTCTCGAACACTCCAAAGCCTACGAAACCTCCTCGCAAGTTAGGAAGTGCCGAGAAGCCAAGGCAGCCAGAATTTGGATGACCAGGCCCTTTGTTGGCTCGACCCAAAGCTAGACGTGCTCAAGGCTAGGCCCAAGCCTCCCCAGTATGACAATCGGGTTCACAACATGCGCAAGTATATTCCAAGATATAGCAAATTTTTCCGGTGCGATAAAGTACACCCCAAGTTAATAACACATACATGAGAATATTGATCAAATTCGTATAAGTTACACAGTAATGACGTTTTAGGCATGTTTGAAACAATCAAATTTTAGATCTCAAATCCATAGATAATCTAAAGTCATATAAACATGTTCATGAAATGAAATATGGTAAAACAGAGAATTCTTCAGTTTTAAAATCATAATAAGTTAATGGACACTCACTGGTATGTCATTTAGAGGTTCTTCAAAATGCTAACTATTGAGATTGCCCAAATCACCTATCAACTATAGATAAATTAATTAATTATCAAATCAAGTTGAATGAACGAAATAATAAAAATTAGGCTATCTTGAAAGAGGTGCTTATACACTCAAGCTTAACTCCATTTTCATTCCACCAAAATTTCACAAGCTCAATAGCTATGTAAAATACACTCAATTTGGAACATTTTTCATGAAGGCAACAAATTCTAATTTCAATTATAACTCCATCAAATCTCAGTCACAAAGCAATTCATTTGTTGTCTACATTCTAGTTTCAGTCATACTAAATGCCTGATTTCAACTGAGCATAACTTTTGGTACATAACTTGGGTTACTTTGTACTTTACATCATTAGAAAGTAAATTAAGGAGACTACAATTCTTATGAAGAAAGTGAATTAGAATTCCAACAAAAACTGGATCAAAACTGGGTCACAACTTGGCACCTTGTCAACCCTGTTATGCAGGATTGGAACTCAAGCCCCAATTCGTCAAATTCTGGGTGTAATTTACCGAGAATCTAGACTTGTGGCTTATACGGTTTCAAACTAAGTTTTAATGGCTATAACTTTTGTGAAGAGCACCTAAACAAATTCTAACAAGAATAGATTCAAAATCATGTCTAAATTTGGCTCTTTGACAAACTTGTTTGTACGATATTTAGATTTCAAATCATTTTGCTCAATTTCTGGAATTAATCAAAAAGAAATAAATATCCTGTTTTGTACACATTAAAGCCCTATGAATCTAATTTCTAACACAAGAAGAATCATTCAAGCCTAGGTTTTCTAAACCAAGTTATAACCAATTAACCAAGACTGCTCCTGCAAGACTGTTCACATGAGTTTCTCAACCACGCTTTAATCAAATTAGCATATCTCAAGGTATAATCAATGAAAAATCATAAAATTTATACTTTTATAAACTAGATTTAATATATAACAAATTCTTATAAGATGTTGTGTCCTGATTCTGGTCGTAACACAACCGAAATCCCAACACAAATGTAAACACTATCACACCCCATCATGCATGTGGCTGATTATTCAGTCAAATTGGGATATAGTCTGGGGTTTGTGCACTTTTAACTAAGCCAGAATTTTTACACCTTTAGAAGGTTACCTAAGTCTATCTTTTAATGCAACAAACCTCACTAAATTCCAAGTTTTCTATGATAAGTTATGGCTTATCTACTGTGACTGCTTAATACTCCTGTACGTACAGGTTCACGCAACTTTAACTTAATTTACCTTTACTATATACATTTTCCACCTGAATTTATTTGCCCAAATAAGCGTATCTAAGGTTTGTACTCACTGTAACAAGCATAATACACCATGCAGTCGGGTAGATTTACCTTAACTCCTTGCATGATATGATTTTCCCTTCAAGTTTTTCAAGCTTTGTCTTTGGTTATCTTTTCCAGTTTTGCTTTTGAACTTTTTCTCTCTCATTCTCACGGCTTGTCCAGCCAAACTCTCCCAAATTTTCTGTTTCTTTTTCCTTTCATTTGACCGGGTTTGGTATAGTCCCCGTTGAGGTGTGGGTTTCACCTCTTTGTTTCACCTATAAAGGTCATAATTGCATGACACCTCCACTTAACTTGCTTCTTAAAACTTTTCCAGGAACCTCCTTTTGCCGTTTCTCTCTTCAGTAATTAGTTTATTAATTAATTAAAAGCTGGTTAGAAGTTTATCCATGTTAATTAGGTTATTGTATCTATGACATACACCTGGTTCATGTCTACGATTGAATATATTGTCGCCACTTGATTTTAGCATTTTGAAGTTTTGTCAACTCGAGTATTATTACTATTACGTAAATTAACCTTAGAAAGTCTATAAGCAATCACTTAGATACGAACAATGGGGATTTTTACAAGTTAATCACATTGTTACCACTTTGACATACAATTTGCAATAGTAATAATTTTAATAGTTTGGCTTAAATAGTTCGTTCACTATAAACGCCTTGCTCAACCGTAGAAAGTATATAATTAACTAATGTAACCACTAATATTTGCTAAAGTAATTACGGGCCTTCACAATAAGCCTATATGTATATTTGTCAATAACCATGTATTTATAAAGGCAATTTAACCTTTTAGTAAATTTTTACAAAATGAATTTAATAAAAAATTTTAACCCAAAATTTTCGGTGGAAACTGTATATTGTTTGCATTCAAGAGGACAAAGTGCTAGTTACCCCACCTTCAGAGGAGCAAAGTGTAACTAACCCTATATTAAATTTTTATACAAAATCATGCATGCATGGTCCCACATTTGCTCTGTGGATGCAAAAGAATTTTCCTGTATAAAACATGCAACTTGGACCAGCAATAATTTTAATTGCTGCAAATAAAGGCATGTCATTTACCGCCCCTGTATATAAAATGAGCCATGGGCAAGACAATAATTGTAACAACCTTCTGCAAATAATGAATGTAGCAAATTAATTTAATCAATCAATGACTAGGTCAATAATTGCAACAACCTTCTGCAAATAAAGCATATAGCTAATAGTATGAGATTTCCACTCGGATTGGATGTACATCCAAAATTTCAAGTAGGAATTGATAGGGGCATTAGTAATACGTTAGTTGATACTTTGTGGTCTAGTGTTTTATATATTTATGGGTAAATGCCTCTAATATTTCCTTAATTTTTTCCCATCCTTCAATTTTGTCACTTAACTTTTAAAAGTTTCTGTTGCGTCCCTGAACATAAATTTAAATTAGTGGTCTTTTCCACAAATCTGGTAATTTTCACTTTATCCCCTAAAGCTTGGTTTGATGTCGATTTCTACTCACTATGTTTAAATAGTGCTTAACTGTCTTAAGTAATAAATGAATTTTGTTATCAAATATGTTAAATTCAAAAACTCTTAATGTATTAATATTAGTATAAGTTATTAAATGCCTCCTTAGCGGAGCAAAAACAAGTATTAACCTTTAGGAACAACATGGAACAACATGAAAATTACTGTGCTTGAATTTGTGTTAAAAGAACCAATTAAAATCAAAGTTAAAAAAGTTTAGAAACATAATAAAATCCTTAAAAATTGAGGGATAAAAGTTCAAGGAGCATTAAAATCATTAACCTGCATTAAATCGTTAAGCATAAAAAGAATGATTGTAATCCATACACTCAATATTCTAATTAGAACTATCTGTATTTGTTTGTCTAATTTGCTAATTATATTTGACCTTTATTAATAGGTTAACCACTTAACTAATTACCTAGTTAAAGACGGTTAGTTATTGTGGGTAACCAAAACTGTATGATGTAAAGTTGATTTATCATAATGGATTGGAAAAAATATTTCAACATAAATACATGTTCAAATTAAGGGAAAAAAAAAGATCTACTTGTACAATTATAAAAATTTACAAAACAAGAGATAAAATCATAAATTAAAACTCTTGCATTTAATTTTTTTTTTCAAAAAAAAGTTACAAATCAAAAATATTCATAATGCAAGCAAGAAAAATACTTGTGTAGTCTTCTATGTTTGACAACTAAGTATGTGAAATAACTCTTTAATTAGTAACAAGAAACATATGACAATTATAACATACAAATACAGGATAATGCACAAGTAAAAAAATAAAATAAAGTAAAGCATAAGATCAAACTTTATATTTAAATTTTTTATTATCTTTTTTTATTTAAATTTTGTTATTATCTTAAACTTGAGTATCAAATAACTTAATAGTTCCCAATTACGTTGTCAGTTATCTACATTTGAGAAAAATGACGAAGATCTTGAACTATGAGAAAGTTTCATTTGCATGCTCAAAATTTATCTGCTTATGGACTGTTAATACTCTAATTTCACGATATTATTCTTGGTTGGAAAAATTTCTAAGATCTGGGAAGAAAATTGCTCTTCTTCACCATAGTAGAAGTTAAAATTGCTCTTCACCATAAAAGAAGTTAGTTCTAAGATGTTTTGTCCACTAATTGCTCAAGGAGCAATAATTAGTTTGACATATTATGCATGATAATCTAATATTTAGGTTCACGTGATGTTTTTTAGATGATTTTTTAGAAAAAATTAGTTGTGTTTGCATTTTTTTTTAGGTATGTGTGTTTGTCCAATAAAAAATAATTAAAGAGTGCATTTGAAAAATTACTTTTGGGAAAATAGTGATAAAAAAAGCCTTAGTTAATTCGGATAACTACAAATTTTTTAAATTAAAAGTGGTAATCTGACCTTATTTTTTTTTTCCCAGGTAAATTTGAGTACCTAACCATTTAAATTTTAATTGAATTACCTTATTATTTAGTTTGGACTAATTTGATTTTCTTGATTTGTCAAGTTTTCAGACTTCCTTTCGATTATGGGTTTTCTGTTATGCTTATGTTACACCACATAAAGGAATGACACGTGTCTCTATCTTTGGACATATAATTAGGAGGAGTATATTTGTCACTTATTTAAGTAGTACAACACCACAAAGTCCTATAGAAAACCCTAAGCCCTTTCGTTCACAACTCTCCACGTGACCACTAACGCCAATAAAAAATTTTCATCTAGGTGAGGTGATTACAACTTGAATGACATAAACAACTTGATACACAACCCCAAATAAAATAAAGAAAATTTGTAGGTGACTGCAAAATTTTAAAATTAAAAATGGTAAGTAATCTTGCCTTTTTTTTCAATGTACATTTGAGTACCTAACCATTTCAAAATTTTAATTTAATCATTTTATTCTTAAGTTTGTATCAATTCGATTTTCTTGATTTTGCAGCTTTTTAGACTTTCTTTCACACCCCTCCTAGTGACTACCATGTCATTAAAAATTTTCATCTGCGTTAGATGCTTACAACTTGAGTGACATAACAACAAGATACGCAACAGTAAATAAAACAAAGAAAATTTGTGCACATTTGATATGTCTGTAATGTCAAAGTTGGCTGGCTCAACGAATATAACATCCTACAGAGACATGGACTAGTTTCACTTTATTTGACTAAACTTTTTGTTGTTTTGTTAAATCAGAATATCTCAACGTGACTATAATAAATATGATGTCCCTACAATAATCTATGTATTGTTTGCCAAACGCATCTCTTTGGAAGCTTCGGCATTATTATATGCCTATAAGCAAAGCGCAAGGCAGTTGACATAACCTGCAGACTAAATGAAAGGTATTGAAAGTTTTCAACAGCATTTTCACATTTTGATACAACTATTTGCAGATTAATTAAAAAGTAGTACACGTGGTGAAAATGATTTTAAAATAGAGAATTAGCGTCATCTTTTGAAGATTCATTGAGCTCTAATAATTTTGTAGAGTTAAATATTGGACAAATGGGTTTCTTCAAAAAAAAAATTTATAAAGCTCGTTTGATTGGTAAGAAAGTAAAGTATTGCAATATAATTCTACGCCACGTCATTTCAATAGATGAAGTTTTATTATGAAGCACCCCAAGTGGACAAAGATTTGAAGATGCTACTGCATATTTCCCCTTGGAGGACGTATTAAGAAAACATAAAAGGTTCAATTAATTAGAATTTGTTTTGAATTAAGAGCCGAAGCAAAGCGACTGAAGATATTGGCTCCATTAGGATGCCATTATTTGAGCATTATTTGAGAATTATTTAGAAAAATTTTTCTAGAGGTATTTGGTTAGGTGAAAATTATTTGCGAATTTTTTTAACAAAAGTTAACAATTTTCCCTCTCATTTTTGGAATTTTAAATGAAATTCCTTTGAACAAAATTCTCACTTTATCAGACACTGGTAGCATTCGGTGCCATTGCTTGGTACTTCATTACTACTTCATTACTATTGCAAATGGAGCTCAAGATGTTCGTCGCAATTTTTTCTGTTTTTCTGAACAAAATTTGTTAAAAAAAATGCTACATTTTGTGACTAATTGTGTAAAAAGTGAAATAAGTTATTAGAAAGTTTTAAACATTTCAAATAAGTATTTTTTAAAAAAATTTTAAAATTTAAACACTTCCCTCCATTGTAACAAAAGTCAACAAAATTTGACCAACTTTTTCCACATTTCCAAAAAGTCAACAAAAAACACTTTTGGAAAACATGATATTTATCTTCATTCAAAAAAGTTAAAAAAAAAATTGCACAAATTAAAATAGAAGCATAAAACATTTGCCATGTGCATGCAAGGAATTTTCCCGTATGAAACAAGGAACTTGGAGCAGCAATATTTTAATCACCGCCAAATAAAGGCATGTCATTTACAGCTTGTTTATGAAAAGAGACATGGACCAACACAATAATTGTGCCTACTGCAAATAAAGATATTTAGCAAATTTAGTTGTGCTAATTGGCTAAACATACACTTTCTGACTCTTTACCATATTGGAATATTTAACTGGTCAATAATTGTACCTACTAAAAAATTTAACAAATCAATGACCAGGTCAATGATTTTAGAAACCTTTTACAAATAAAGAATTTAGCAAATTTTGTTTTGAGCTAATGGCCGGAGATTTCCACAAGATTTTACGCCACTGGGATTGGATACATACATACATATATATATATATATATATATATATATATATATATATCCAATTAAAATTTCAAGAGCCACGTAGGGAATTGATTGGGCCATTAGTAATACATTAGTTGACACTAGGTGATCTAATGTCTTATATTTAAGGGTAAATGGCTCTAATATTTCCTTAAGTTTTTCCCATCCTCATATTTTATCACAATTTTAAGAGATTTGGCATTCCTATATTTTTAAATTTAATTTTAATGGTCTTTTCAACAAATATAGTAATTTTCACTTTATCCACTAATGTCTTGTTTGATGTCAATTTCTAATCTCTAATTTTAAGTATTGCTTAATGTATTAAGTAATAAATGAATTTTGTCATCAAACATGTTAAATTTCAAAAACTCAAAATCTATTAATATTAGTACAAGTTGAGTTATTCAATATCCCCTTAGAAAACAAAAACAAGTATTAAACCAAACACGCAGGAACAAAGTGAAATTTTTGCCTTGAAAGAACCAATTAAAATCAAATTTATAAGTTCAGAAGCATAATAAGATCCCTTAGAAGTTGAGGGACAAAAGTTCAAGAACAATTAAAATCATTAACCTACCTAAATTCATCAAACATAAAAGAATGATTCTTTGTGGGGTGAGTATGAACTACTTAATATATTTATACACTCAATATTTTAATTGAAACTAGTTCTATTTTTTTTACCTGATTTGCTAACCGTATTTCATCTTTATTAACAGGTTAACCACTTACTTAGTTACCTAGTTAAAGAGGTTAATTATTGCAGATAACTGGAATTGTATGGCATAAAGTTGATTTGCCATAATATGTTGAAGAAAATATTTCAACATACGTACATGTTCACTAAAAAAAAAGAGCTGCTTGTACAATTATAAAAATTTACATGTAATATAATTATAAACTAAAATGCTTGCATCCAATTTTCTTGGTAAAAGAAAAAGTTACATATCAATAATATTCACAACGTAAGTAAGAAAAGTACTTTTGCGGTCTTCTATGCTTGACATCTAAATATGTGAAAGTAACTCTTTAATTAGTAAAAAGAAACACATGGGGAAGAAAAATTTGTCTTCATCACAGTAGAAGTTAGAATTGCTCATCGCCATAAGAAGTTAGTTCTAAGATGCTTCACTCGCCAATTGCTCAGAAAGCAGTAATTAGTTTGACATTTTGTAGATGATAATCTAATTGTTAGTTTTGCATGACGATTTTTAGAAGATTTTTTAGAAAAAATTAATTCTGTTCGTATTTTTTTATGCTTATGTGTTTGTTTGCTAAAAAAATAATTAAAGAATGCGTTTGAAAAATTAATCTTGGGACAAATAGTTATCAAACAAAACATTAGTTAATTCGAGTAACAGAAAATTTGGAAATTAAAAAGGTAATCTGATCTTTTTTTTTTCAAGGTAAATTTGTGTACCAAATCATTTTGAATTTTAATTTGATTGCCTTATTCTAGTTTGGACCAATTAGATTTTCTTGATTTTTCAAAGTTTCAGACTTTCTTTCACACCCCTCCTCGTGACGACTATGTCATTAAAAAATTTTCTTCTACGTCAGACGCTTACAACTTAAACGACATGATACACGAGACCAATTGAAAAAAAAAATTGTAGATAAGTGAAAATTTTTTTAAATTAAAAGCAGTAATCCAACCTTATTTTTCAAAGTGAATTTGAGTAACCAAACCATGTTTAAATTTTAATTTAATTAACTTATTCTTTAGTTTGGACCAATTTGATTTCCTTGATTTTTTAAAATTTCAAACTTTCGTTCAGATCCCTTCTCGTGATTACCATGCCATTAAAAATTTTTCATCTACGTCAGATGCTTACAACTTGAATGACATAGACAAAATTGGTGCCCAACACCAAATAAAACAAAGAAATTTCGTGCACATTTTATCAGTCTGTAATGTCAAAGTCGGCCCGCTCAACTAATAAACTTTTTATTATTTTATTAAATCATTATCTCTCAACATTACTATAATAAATATGATGTCCCTAAAATAATCTGTATAATGTGTGGAAGATTCATCATCATTATATGTCTATAAGTCACAATAATAAGACAAAAGATAGTGGAAATAGTCTGCCGATTAGATGAAATATATTGAAAATTTTCAACAGCATTTGACACAACTAATGCGCATATTAATTATTAAGTATTACATGTGGTGAATATGATTATAAAATAAAGAAAATTTGTATCATCTTTTGAAGACTCATTGAACTCTAATTTTTTTCTGGAATTAGTACATCAAAATATCAAAGTACTCATAATTTTGCACCAAATTTTCAATCACTACCAGAATCTGTTCTCCAAAATTCAGTTATTTGATTAATCTAAATAAATCTATATTATTTATCAAATTCTTATAAAAAAATATATTAGTAAGAAAGAGATTAATTTGATTAAAAAGAAAGAGTACATAACTTTGAAGGCCCAATATGAGGGATAGAAAATTTTGAGTTTGGGGTCTTTTTATTTTTTTTACTCATTATTTGTTTTTAAAAGCAATTTAGAATATTTTAAAATATTTAGTTAGTGTTTTTGGGTTAAATTATCAAAATAAATTTTTTTATTATCAATAATATAAAATTAGGGGGTGTAAGTGTAATTTTCAATGTCTGAGGGGAGGTTCCTGTAATTATGACAATATGTTTCTGATTCTAGCATATTCTTTTGGAATAGAAAACATTAAAACTATGTCGTAATTCTTTTAAGCTTATAACTTGATTTTTAAAACAAGATATTTTTCTTCAATCAAAAAACTTAAAAACACATTTGCACAAATTGAAACAGGAAAGTGCCTGTCAGTGAGAAGGTAGAGAGTGCATTATAAAGATAAGTATCAATTCTTCGAGAACAATTTATATTAGTAGTTTAAACTGATATCAATATATTAAATTTTTCCACATTTGCTGTGTGCATGCAAGAAATTTTCCTACGTAAAACAAGGAACTTGGACAGCAATATTTTAATCACTGCAAATGAAGGCCATGTCATTTAAAGCTTGTATATAAAAATGGGACATGGGCCAACACAATAATTGTACCTAATGCATATAAAGTACTTAGCAAATTTAGTTGTGCTAATTGGCTCGACAAACACTTTCTGACGCATTACCATATTGGAATATTTAACAGATTAATAATTGTACCTACCTTCAGCAAATTAATTTAACAAATCAATGACTAGGTCAATAATTGCAACAACCTTATGCAGATAAAGAATTTAGCAAATTTTGTTTTGTGCTAATGGCCTGAGATTTCTACAATATTTTGGACCACTCCGATTGGAGGTACATCCAAAATTTTCAAGAGCCATTTGGGGAAATTGACAGGGGCATTAGTAATACATTAATTGACACTGTGTGATCTAGTGTTTTATATATTTAAGGTAAGAACAATAGTAGCGTCAAAGACGCGGTGATACTTAATACTACAGAATATCGTTTATATCTGGAATTAATACTAACCTAACATAATTTCAAAAGAAGTCATATATTATTCTAACTTACTAAAAAAGTACTCCTCTAAATTAATACTAATTTAATTAATTTTGAAAGAACTCTATATTATCCTAACTTACTAAAAAAAATCTAAAATAGTTCTTGACAAATAAAAAGTTAACTGTAATTTTTCTTAACAAACAAAAAGCCAGAGTTGCCACTATTTTCTTAATCTAATTAAAATCCTAAATCCTAAAAATATAAACCCTACACCCTGACTCTGAACCTTAAATCCTTAATCTTAAACCTTAATTCAAAAGAAAATATAAAATCTAGTAATAAAAATGTCAGCAAAAGTTTTTTCTTCCTATGGTCTATGCTGCAATAAAAAAACTAAATACAAACAAATAGATACTTACGTAAAAAACCAATAGTATAAGTTACAGGTTATATAAGGATAAGAGTTTGTAGTTGATAATAAGTCTTGTATGGTCGAGATCTGTCTGTTAGAAATCTAGTTACAATCTTTGACGATATTATTTTCCTAAAGGCAAATGGCTCTAATATTCTCTTAATTCTTTCCCATCATTTGACTTTGTCACTTAACTTTTAAATCATCAAACGTAAAAACAATGATTCTTTATGGTTTGAATATGAACCGATTAACCAATCCATGCACTTGATATTCTAATTAGAACCAGCTATAACATTTGACTAATCTACTAATCGTATTTGACCTTCGTTGATAAGTTAACCACTTAACTGGTTAACTAGTTAAAGATGGTTAGTTATTGCAAGTAACTAGAATTGTATGATGTAAAGTTAATTTATTGAAGAAAATATTTCAACATAAATACATGTTCATATTACCAAAAAAAAAATCCAGTTTTACAATTATAAGAATTTATAACACAAGTAATAAAATATAAATTAAATTTTTTGCATCCAATTTTTTTGCAAAAAGTTATAAATCAAAATTATTCCCAACGCAAGAAAAGTACTTATGTGGTCTTCTATGCTTAACATCTAAGCATGAGAAAGTAAATCTTTAA
>CM045553.1:30807159-30839598 GCA_024721245.1 Mitragyna speciosa | reverse complement strand
GATGTTAATTTCAATTATGATGATGTTTCTTGACATTTTTATGTATTTGTGATACTAGTATTGTGGCTTAGCCAGCCTTGTTTTGTGATACTTTTGACGTTTGAATGTTTGATATTGGTATTTAGATAGTGTAATTGACATTATTTTTTGTCTGTTTAGTTATTTTGTTTTATTATATGTGATGTGTAATGTAAAATTTTAATTGCATACAAGTCTTGTTTACCTGCACATATAGGTCCCTTTCACACATATAGGTCCCTTGACCCACATCTACAAATGTGCTACCTAAAAATACAGCAAATTTTATCTACATATATAAATATTTTTTACCCGTGCATATAAGAAACGTTACCCACAGATACAGGTTCCTTTATCCAAACATAAAAATGTGTTACTTAAAAATACAGTAAATTTTATCTACACATATAGATACTTTTACCCGCGCATATGAATTATCCATCAATATATGTATGAAAGTTACCCACACATTGTGAAGCTTTTACCCACACATTCTGCACATTTTACCCACATATTGTAACCCTTTTACCCATACATTGTGAAGCTTTACCCACACATTTTTCACTTTTTACCCACACATTGTAATCTTTTTACCCACACATATGATCAATGTTTTATCTACACATAAAAAATTAGCATGCCATATCACATGCCACGTTGTCATACACGGCATACATATATTGCCAGCATGAAGCTTCGTCAGTGTCCACGTCATCATCCACGCCATCGTACACGTCATCATCCCACAATTAGTAATCAAATTATCCACACATACATATATGTGTAGGTAAAAACATATATATGTGTAGGTATAACTATTACCTTTACCCACACATACATATATGTGTAGGTAAAAAACATTTCTCCGCAGTCCTATAGAGACATTTGCTAACATTTATTTTATGTGTAGGTAAAGACCTTTATCTACACATAATGTTTTTTTACACTTGAAAGGACAAATTGATGAAACATGCATCTTTCTATTTTACACTAGAAAGGACAATTAATAAAATCTCAGCATTGTATTCAAAATGATACAAACAATATAGAAGAATGAGGTGGTAATTTGATGAATTATCCAATCTGAATCTAAATAATCAATATACAAATATAATCTTTTCATTTTAGTCATTGTACATGTCACATTCTTACCTCATAACACTGTGGTCCAAGATATTGGATAGCAAAACTAGTAGACACTGCATGAAGAGAATCTCCTGCAATCTAATTACAAGATTAAAATTAAAAGCTATAGCAAAATTTCTAACCTTTGTACTAATTCAACAAAGGCTTGTTTTACAAACGGAAATGAGCGTCAACATCTTTCTAGAAAAGGCAACCAGTGTCTTCTCAATGCCCACACTCTAAGTCCTTGGAGGTTTTGGTGGTACTCCAGAGAATTGCCTAATCAGTAACTATTCCCTCTCTCTTATGTTAATTTAATCGTCACTTTAGAGAGTATCTCACAAAGAAAAACTAGCATACTAAAGTTTCTCGTAAGAAACTTATGTCTTGAAGAAGATACATATTCTCTGTATTAGAGTCTACAATGTATAGACTCCCTGAGGATAGGGAGATAAAGTTTAGATGATAACTTGCCGAAAGTTATTTAATCCATCACAACTACAAATCATGATAATAGTGTTTACTTCGAACATAAACAATCTGATAAATAAGAACTTTGTCACAGAGATAGAGATTAAATTATCTTACTAAATGTGGATAAACATCTAACATTAATGAAAACATATCGAATAATATTTGAATTAATAAAGCTATTATAACGCGAAAATAGATGAATAAGTGTAAAACAAATCTCATTATATGATGGCGTCACAATTGCACTATTTGGAGAAATTTTTTCTCTTCGTTCTCCTTCTTTTGGTTGTCTTTTCTAAACAACTCTTCAATCTCTAGCCTAAAATAGTTTTGGTCTTTATTTTGATGCCCTTAATCTTGATAGCACTTGTACCAGTATTGATCTCTTTAAGTTTTGAATTTTTCATGTTTACACTCGAGAACTCAAAGACCAATTACTTATGCTACAACTTTGCATCAATTGCATTTAGCATTTTGAAAAGGCCATCTGTAGAAATTGTATAAGTTTCTTCCGTCTCTGCAACCTTTTTGACTAATTGAGCGTAAATTTGCACAAGTTTTTATATCATCTACTCAAAAGTGCCTTAAGATCCAAACCATTGTTAATATTACAAGAATCATGATCTCTAACATACCTTACTTTTGCTTTATTTGTCCATCTCTTGAGTATGTATTGATTAAGGATTTTCACAATGTTCCTTGCACAAAAAACTTTCAGAGAATGAGAACATAATCCCAAAGAATTTGTACTTTTTACAACTATTTGAAACCAGATTACTTGCTGAATCAAATCTAACTATATGGTGGTAAGTCTTGCCTTTAGGAGTGATCTCATACTCTATCACCGTTCCAACCTCACCACAATTAACCAAACTAAAATCATAAGATTTACTTCACTTACCTTGAAAGCACTTGAAAACTTCAGGAGTATAAACATTAATACCTTTCTTCAAAGTGTTAACATAAAATGGTAACACTAGAGTACTTGTACATGCTCTAAAGTCTACTTTTATTTCTTCATATCTTCGACTATCTCGTAATCTCTGAAAATGATTGAAAAACTCATGAAGATTATTATTGTGGCTCACATATCTTTTTGTCACACAATTCATACTTTCACTCCTTTGAGTTGTTGTCATATCTGCACAAAAAGTTTCCCTTCCATATACCAAGCCCATTTTTCTTTTATTCCGTACATATGTTTCAACCAATCATTGTCTTCAAGACCATAAATTTTAGATTATCATTCCATTCATGTACAAAGTCTTCTTCTTCATCAAAGTCATATATACAAGAGCTGAAATCCTTCGAGAAGTCCTTAAAATTTTGAAACACGTGATTGAGATGAATGGCAGCATTTTGAAATATGTACCATACGCAAAGACAATGCGTGTTTCAGGCCATGTAGTTTTTAGTACTCTATCTAATGTTGCATCTTGATATGCAAGAATGGTGTTTGGTTTTTTTCCTAACATAGCCTTGCAGCAGCCATTCAAAAGTCAAAGATGTCTCATCGTATAACAAGACAACACCAAAAATTGTTGTTTGCTTATGATAATTCACTCTGACAAAGAATGCGAGTGGACGGCCTTCACTATTCTTTTTATAAGTCGTATCAAAACAAACCACATCTTCAAAACCTGAATAAATCTTCATCCGCTTGAATTGCATAAAAGAAATTAGGATTTTCTAATTGCATTCTTTGCAAGTATTTTAAGAAAGCCTTCTATATCTTCCATGTTAATTCTAACTGTTCTCTTAAAACATAAATAATTCTTGTAATTTTCAGGAATGAATCCTAAATGCTTCCCCTACTTGTTGTGTCATAAGTTCATAGGAAACATTTGGAGCTATACCCACACTATGTGCCATATCAATTTCAGCCGCATGAGTAGAAAAAATCCTTCTATGTGATCTACGCAAATGAGTTTTATTGGGACTAGAGAGATAGTGATTATGCTATATGATCAACTGAGATATACATTACTTATTTGTTTTTGGGCAATCAATCTTCATCTTTGCCAGGCAACCAAAAAAATGTTTGAGGATGAGGGATCCATACATTAATATCTCTTTTATCCTTTGACCGCTTTCCTTGAGAACTGTAACAAAATACCCCATCCATATGCTTACCACATCTTTATGACTTGTGCTTCTTTTGATCCCAAACCCAACCTTTTTTGCATATGCTAAACAAAAATCATATGCTTCTTGTTTGCTGTCAAATTTCATATCAACTTTGGGGATCATTTCACTAGGGATAGAGGAGTGAATTTTTTGATATCTTTAAGCATATTCAAAACCATCAAGGTGAAAACGTCAGCACTAGTGCATTGATCTACTGTGTCAAAATTCAAGAGACAACGTGGCGAAAGTTTACATTCTATATTAGTATTATCATCCATATCTAGTGAAACCATAATTCATGTACATTAATTAATTATATGTAAAATAAAAAATTGAACAGAAAGAATAAATTGAAAAAAACAACCAAATAGAATGTTGGAAGAATGAACTGGAGCTTTACATAAGGACCTTGATATTAAATAAGAGGATTTAAATTGTGATTGACTGTTGACAAAGGAGTATAATGGTATAAAATTTTAGTCTAAAGATGTTTAAATAATTTCACTGGAAAAAGTATAATTGTTCCAAACTAAGTATTTGATCAACCGTCATGAACTTTGACAATAGATTTTGATAAACTAATCAAGTAATACTCAAAAGAAAGTTGAATAATTAAATTATAGATGAATTTTAAATTAATTACTAAGACCATAATCTCTTGCAAAATTTTGTGAGTTCATGCCAAGTTACTAGGTAATTTGACAAGTCTTATGTATAAGCTTATATTCTTATTATCATATTACTTTTTCATTAGCAATCTTATTTGGAATATATTAGATGTACACTCTACAGTGCACCCAAAGTACATATAAAATTTTCAGATACTAGAATCTTGCAATTTAGATATTTTCAAGCTTTGCGAGTTGTCTATAGCAAATCCAATACATGCCAAAACCAAGAGAACAATCATGGGTCATAGAGGAACACTTGCGGCCATAAGATGTAGTTAAATTTGATTATTTGTTTTGACTAAAAAGTAATCTTTTTGTGCACATGTTTATAAACTATAGAAGTTAAATGCTACAAAACAAGAAACAAAAACTCTTACAAGTATTGAATATATTTGATTATCGAGCAAATTCCCCTAGGGACCATTAAACTTTTAGGTTTATTTGGTTTTGATCATTGACCTATTAAAAGTTTGGTTTTGGCCACTCATCTATTAAAAGTATAGTGAATTGACCATTCCGTCAGATCCTGTCGTTAAGTGAGATAACGGAGGGCTATTTTTGGAAGCTCACACACAAAAGACACAAAAAATATCTTCAGAAAGCTGTAGATTCATCTAGATCAAGTATTAAATCTCAAATCTTCTAAATCAAGTACCAAATCTCCAAATCCAAGAGACAAAACCCTTTGTAGGCCCTTAATGCAACCTAAGAGGGGGGTGAATTAGGTTCCTTAAAAAACTTAACTTGTTTATAGCAAATTTTCACAAAATAGAAATTTACCAAGTTGACTAAGTGATCAACCAAGTTGTTTAAAGCAACAAAGAATATTGAAAAGATAATAACAAATTGAAATTTAAATAGATTAGAGAATGAATTGATCAAACCACAAATAACTTCCAAGTTCCACCAAGCTTGTTGTATTATACTTGAATTCCTTCTCTTGTAGAAGACTCACAACCAAATTGTACAATGATTGGTTCACCTCTTACTCACCCTAGATACTCTTCTAGTGAAGCTAAGAGATTTTACATCTCACAAGCTAACCTTTCTAGAGTACAATTGTAGTGATCACTCTCACAAAGAAGAACTCAATAACTATTACACTATTACAAAGAAAATGAAATATTCTTGCTCAAGAATTGCTATTCAATGTCTTTGTATACTCAATAGAATAGTTGCATTAACTTTTGATTTCATTGCTTTTATACTTCCTCAAAAATTGCCTTCAACTACCCTTCAACGGTCATGCATTAAATGCAGAAAAAACTGGTCGTTAGGGTGTTCGGACGACCGAATTGTAAGTTATTGTCCGAACCAACGTATGATCTCATCTCTTATGAACTGAGTGCAATTATTCTGGATGGCCAAAGAAAGTACTTGTCGTTTGAACCATCGTCCAATTGATATTGAAGAGCATTGCTATTCTGGAATATTACTGGACGTCCGAAGAGGTGTCCGAAGGTGCGTCCGAAAGTTTTTGGAAATTTTCAAACTCTATCGGACGACTGAATGGACGTCCGAAATAGTGTCCGAAAGTCTCTGGAATTTTTTTTGTTTTGTTGAACGTTTCACCGAACGTATGAAACCTTGAACTCAAACGTCCGAAAGTTTCTGAAAAAACTAGGACACTTTCAGACAAAAGATAGAATGTCTAAAGTGTTGTCCAAACTGTCTTCGGACGGCTGAAGCATGCAATGGTTGTCCAAACGAATGTCCGATCACCTCTGATTTTTTTAGCAATGTTTTTCAAACATGTTTGATACTTCACCAAAAACACTAAACAAGTTCGATTAGTAATACAATGGTTTGTTATCATCAAAATTAGGATTACACCCTTTCTTTGTTCAAAATTCATTCCAAATCAACATCTTGAATCTTAGATCTACAAAAAGTACCTAATCTGCTACATATTCAACAACAAAGTTCATTTATATCAAGTATTAAATATTATACATCAAGCACCAAATCCCCAAATCCAATAGACAAAACCTTTTATTTGTTCAAAATTCATTCCAAGTCAACATCTTGATTCTTCGATCTATGAAAAAGTATCACGATCTGCTACATAGTCAACAACAAAATTCATCTCGGGTACTTATTTATTAATCACTACCAAATCAATAAAGTTAAAGCAAGAATTAACCCCAATGATTTGGTAGATCTTGGTGGTGGTTGTTGGAGGTGATGGATGGTCACCATGGCTGTGATTGAGTGTTGCTACTTTGTTATGAGTTTACTTGGTGATGGTGGTGGTAGTATGGGTTGAACCAAAAATTAACCCCAAAAATTTGGTGGATGTGATTGATTGTAGCTACTTTATTGTGGATTTTCATAGTGACGGTGGTGGAGTGGCTTAAATCAAGAATTAACCCCAATAATTTGGTGGATTAATTTGGTGGAACTTGGTGGTGGCTTCTGGCGGCGATGGACGGTGACAGTGGTTGTGGTTGTGGCTATGGTTAATTATAGCTATTTTGTTATGGGTTTACTATTTGCTGATAATGGTAGTCTGTGTCGATCAGAGGAAGAGGAAAAGGAAGAGGAGGAGGAGAAGAAGGAGGAGGAAGGAGGAAGGAGGAGACAATGGTGGCAATGTCAGTGGCGATGGCAGTGGTGATTAATTTTCCCAGTGGAGAGCAAAAACAACTGGTGAACATTAACCTCTATCACTTTGCTCAACATTTTTCAATTTTTTTAATCATTGGGAAATGATGGTCTATGGTGGTTGTTGATGGTGGTAGAAATATTGTGACCGATCGGTGGAGGTTAATTTGCAGTGGTTTGGGGTTCTTTTGGAGAAATGGTTTTTCAATTTTTTTTAACCATTGGGCAATGATGGTCTACAGTGTTGTTGATGGTGGTAGAAATGTTGTAACTGATTGGTGGAGGAAAGATGACTGGTGGTCAATGGTGGTTGTTGACGGCAAAGAAGGAGGACAGAGATTCTGGGAGCCAATGTATGCTCTTAGTGAATTTTGTATTTTTGGTAAAATTGTGTTTTAATGGTGAAAATTGTGAATTTAATTCGATAATTTAGATTTCTTTGGGTATATTATGTTATTTGATTTTGAGTTTTGGGTGAAAATTTGAGTTCTTTGATTTTGGTTTTGATTTTTTATTTTGAGTTTTGGATGAAATTTTGATTATGGAAAAACAAGAAAGATGAACTATTTACATTCTCTAAACTGCCCTCCCAATATTACCTCGTAAATCGCGCGCACAAACAGAACTTGAAAACTTAACAGCTGGATCTGATGGAATAGTCAGTTTGCTGCACTTCTAATAGATGAGTGACCAAAACTAAACTTTTAATGGTTCAGTGGCCAAAACCAGACAAACCCAAAAGTTTAGTAGTCACCGGGGGAATTTGCTCTTTGATTATCTCTACTAGATAGCTCAAATAATTATAAATATGATAAATTTACTTGGAACAAATTTCTTGGATTTATTTCTCAAGGTTGCAACACAATAAATACTTTGATGAATGTCTAAAACATAATGTCAAAATTCCTCATTGTAAAAATGAATTTCAATGCATTTCTTGAGTTACCTAGTTTAAGTCTTATAACGTGATTCGGTTTCCTAAATTGTTTTATTATTATTTGGTTTTGCCATAATAAACCAAAATTAGTAACTTAGTTTTCAGCAGCAAATTCATGGTAATATATGTCCACAATCGAAGAGTTCAGTGACAAAAGTTCCATCTTCAAAAAAGATTTCAGAAGGGACAGTGTTAAAAAGATTAGATTTCATTAATTTTATGCAATGTCAATATGTCGCCGTAGGTTGTGGGATAACTGTAAGTTTAAAAGAAAATGCTTTTCAATTTATGTCAACTCAGAAAGAGATTATCAATGCCGGAGATTCAAACAATTCGTAGCAGATGTACGGATGAAGCAAGAGCAACCACTCGTATCCAAATGTACCAAAAGGAAACAATCCCAACTTGCACATATTCTGGCCCCATTAATTATTAATACTCCTGGTTGAGAAATGAAAATTTAGCCAAAACTATAAATAACCTAGTCTTTGTGCCTTCTTTGGAACAATGATTCAATTCTCTAGTGTAACTAAAGTCAAAATAATACATATTCAACCTAATTTATTTTATTTTATTCAAGACTAATTTGACATTGATTAAAATATAACCAGAACCATTAAAAAACGGCATTTCCTTCTTGTTTAAGAATTAGGTATAACGATGGAAGTTTACTCAATTTTTATAACAAGTAGGATTGAAAATAAATCAATGTATAACAATAAACTGTGAAAATTTTATTATTTTACAAATAAAATATAATGATATTACAGTATTACCTAGATCTGATGATGATAACAAATTTGGGTGTGTCGCTTTTCAGTTTATGACGACAATTCTCAAAATTATCAACAGTAGTTCCTAAACTCCAGAAACGTAAAAGAGGAAAAAAATGATTTGCTGTAGTTTTTTTTAATAACCCTAGTATCTAAATTGTTTCTGTTATTTAGTAATTTGGTGATTGCTTGGCTTTGGGAGTTGTTAGTAATCAAAAAGTGATTAGTGAAAGGAAACAAATTAGAGATTAATTCCTCTATCCAATTTGCATCTAGCTTCAAGCCAGGTTCCAAGCCATTAGCGAGTGTCGTATATTACATTCCTTTGAAATTAAATTACGTGATAAAAATAGAAAGTTCATTCGTTTTGAGAGTAGCACTCAAGTGGTATTGGGAAAAATGTTACAGAGGATCATATGTGGGAAAAGTGACATTGAGGATCTGATCTGCTATTTATGAGCATATGTTATCATTTTAGAATTTTTTATTTTTATTTTTAGGATAAGTTGATGTTTTGCAAGTAGTACTTTCTTTCAGTGGGACATTGAACATCTATGATTATTCAGTCGTATTATTGTTGTAAAGGTCTTCATCTTATTTGTTAAATCATGCCGTTTTGCATGCAAACGGTATGATTTAACCCATTTCACTAGCCAAAGTCAAGCACGTAAACAGTGGGATCACAGCTTTCTGTCCAGAATGGCGATAGAGTTTTTCCGTGGTTGTTGATTGGCAGGTTAGAAACAACGCATCTTTAATTATAAATTAAAGATCTTAACCCGCGTATTTGAATTTGGTAGCACAATGCTTGCTTAAGATAGCTTTAAATCTAAAGTCCACACTATAAAAATTCATACTCAAGCCGTAATCTTGATGCATGCCACATTTAAATATGCTGTATAAATTCTGATACCCACACATATAGTAAATTTTCAGTTTAACTATTCTCAACGACTTTTTTGTATCTGCTTTTATCTTTTAGTTTTGAAATATCATTTTTTGTAATATTTTTAACTACTTTATGCCCTAACTTTTGAAGATTTTTAAACTAAAATCAGAAGTAATTAAAAACTTGTTTGTGGATTATGATATTTGGCTTTTCAAAACTCAGCCTTCATAAGGATCAAAACCAGTCAAGAAACTAAATACAGCACATATTGTTTTTTTTCTTGAATATAAATTATCAACTCGTATTGTATGCTCGTCATCAAATATCGTATGAGAGAGATATTTATAGATGTGAAATAATCTAAACTCATTTTGGTTCTTTACAGTTTTTCATAATCTCAATTTTGGTCCTTTAGACTCAAATTATCTCAATTTTGTTTTCCAGAGTAGCAAAATACCTCAATTTGGTCCTTAAATTTAAAATGTCTCATTTGGGTCCTTCAAAGTAGCACATAATCTCAATTTAGTCCATTAAACTAAAAATTTTCAATTGTAATCTCAAATTAATCCCGTAAACTAACAATTCTCAATTGGTCCAACAAAATAAGAAAAATGTTCCAAATTGGTCTTTCAAGCCTTATTTAAATAAAAATTATTGACTAGCCATGGATGATCAAGCTAACAAAAAAATCATACTATGTACGTTTATTTTGTCACTCTACAAAAGCCTTTTTTTTTTTTACCATTGCAATTTTAGTGAAAAATGCTTCTTTTTTTTTTTTGCTATATTAATTTAACGCACTTTTTAGTCATTGATGAAACTACTAAACTTTTGTATATTTGGAATCACAATATCTTGCAAAAGATAATACCTTTATCTATCATTAGAAAATTGAGATGGAAAAGTTTTCTCGCATGATAAAAAAAAAAATTATTTAGTTTCTTTCTTGCATAATTTTTTTTTTTTTTTTGTAATTAGCCAATCGATAATACCTTTAGTAAAATTGGGTTGAAGGACCAAATAGAAAAACCTTTCTATTTGGGAGACCAAATGGAGGTGTTTTTATTGCTTTGGACAACAAAATTGAGACCTTTTCAATTTAAGGGAACAAATTGAAATTTGAAACTCCTTTGACCAAAAAGAAATTAGTCTTCTGATCTAAATTATTACATATGAGACTAGTAACTCGTACATATAAGTAAGGGAGGAGTTCAATTCAAACTGCTGCTTCTTAGATCCACGCTATACAGTGTACTTAGAATAAAGAACTGTACTTTCTAAGGTGTAATTAACATTTCTGCACTTTTCCGACTATCCTCTCTCACAGTCAAAATATAAGAACCATATACTATTCTCTTTCACAAATTTCCCGGTTCATTTTCTACGTTATTTTGTGTTTTTTTAATTGTTAGGTAAAAATGTCAATGCAGGTTATTTTTATATATCATCTCTACGTAATATTCTACTGGTTTTACAGTTTTGGTCAATTACAGTGACACATTATTAAATGGAGAGTTGCACCATGACTTCTGATACCATGATTGTTCCGATTTTCAATAACTGCTACAATTTAAATTATGTATTCGAGATGGATGGACAGAGATTTCTACCTTCTATGTGCTTGTTACAGCTTCATATATTTACTTTGCAGACAAAGATTTGACTTCAGCCAAAGTGATCAATTTGAATTGACGTTGATATTTCCTTTACTTACTCACATCGTTTAACAATTCGATGTGCCGAGTTCCGTGGCACATTAAAATTCATCTGCAAAAATTGCAACTTTTGCTTCAACGTTACGCTTATATAATGAGGAGTCTCGGGGCTCAGTGGAGCAAACGAAAGTGAACCAAAAGACTTCTATCAGTAACCATTATGGGTTCTTTGCAAAAATGGTTTTGTGTATTGCTTCTTCTCTTGAGCATAGTGTTGCATTTGAGTCCAGTCACCTTTGGTGATGGCAAGATTGAGAAAGATAACTGGAGTGATGATGGATGTGGGGTTGGTAGAAAAGGCTGCAGTGGTGGTTGCGGTGGCAGGAAAAAACTAAGCCGTAGAGCTCTTGGTGGTGGAGGAATTGGAGGTGGTGGAGGAATTGGAGGTGGTGGAGGCATTAGTGGTGGTGGTGGAAGCATTAGTGGTGGTGGAGGAATTGGAGGTGGTGGAGGCATTAGTGTTGGTGGTGGAAGCATTAGTGGTGGTGGAGGAATTGGAGGTGGAGGAGGCATTAGTGTTGGTGGTGGAGGCATTAGTGGTGGTGGAGGAATTGGAGGTGGTGGAAGCATTAGTGTTGGTGGTGGAGGCATTAGTGGTGGTGGAAGCATTAGTGGTGGTGGAGGAATTGGAGGTGGTGGAGGTGTAAGTGTGGGTGGAGGTGGAATTAAAGGAGGAGCTGGAGGAGGAGGAGGAGGAGGAGGAGGCGGAGGAGGAGGAGGCAATGGTGGTGGCTCTGGTCACGGTGGAGGATCTGGATCTGGTGGAGGCATAGGTGGTGGTGTTGGAGGAAAAGGTGGAGGTGGAGGAGGAGGAGGTGGCGGTGGAGGAGGAGGAGGAGGAGGAAAGAATGGTAGTGGCTCTGGTCATGGTGAAGGATTTGGATCTGGTGGAGGCACTGGTGGTAGTGTTGGAGGAGGTGGACATTAAAAATGCTCTTGCCTGTACGCCTTTTCCTACCTATTCTCAAGCATACTTACATATAAAATAACCGAAATACTTGTCAAAATAATAATGGGCATGTATACACATATCAACCAAAATAAGTAATACATCCTCTACTTTCAGTATTTGTGGTAGGGTATTCACCCATGATCATCAATTATTTGTCTTTTCATCCAAGCAAAATCCAATACAAATTTCTTACCATATTGCGTGACTATGAACCGATATCACTAATCCCATCTTACCCCATGCAGAGATCAAACGAGTTTTGCTCTGATACCAGTAACAGCGCTTCAAGTCTAAACTGAACGAATAACTTGGAAGCATAAACAACATATCCAGAATACTTAAATCAAGCTATTAATAGTCTATATAATCAGATGTTATATATTAATACCATTTCATTTCTCACATCAATGTAGTATAGTGAAAACAAAGCATTCCAATCAATGTATATTGTTTAACTCAGCAATTGGTCAAATGATATAGGATATTTGGTAATTACACTAAGCAATTAAGGCAAGACATCTTAATTTAATTACCAAATAAAAAGACAAAATTACAAAACATCAATTGGTTCTATGCTTGTTCATTGAAGGACAAAAGAACAACTCCACGAAGTGCAACAAAATATAAAGCCCCAAGAGCAAAATTTCATATGATAGCGTGATTTTTTTCAAACAAATAGGACATGCTTTACATATGTATTGGTTAATAAAGTAAATGAATTTAGTTAGAAATTATTTTTGAAAATTCAAATATGAATAAAAGGAAATATGTTGCAGTATAAAATTTAATGAATAAATTTGAAATAAGTTATTTTATGAATGTAAATGTGCATTGAATAGAATATAAAATGGAAAATGTAAAAATTCAAAAATTCTACTAAGTATTCTTCTTTTCAATTCTTACCTTCTTTTCAAGTTAGTAAACTTCTCCATCTCGTCATGATCTATGGTTAGTAGTCCTCTTATTTGTTCTTTGTTTCATCTTTTATTGATGATTCCTTTATTCTCATTGAAACCTGTAGTTTTGATTTTTTATCGCTATTTTTGTTTCTGCCCTAGTTTCTTAGGGGTGGCCGGTCTCTCCAATCCTTTTATAGGAAGAAATAATGTTCCTTTAAATATCTAGTCAATCTAAATGAATTAATAAAAGTTCAAATCTTTGTTTTGGTACTTCTTCTTTTGAGGTGGAGATATTTGCTTCTACTTCATTGAAGTTTGTGTTCTTTCATTGTAAATAAATACTTTTTTTGCTTTCAATTGCTTTAAAATTTTTCTATTGCATCTTTTGTAACTTTGAGTGCTCCATTAGAAATTTCAATTCTTTCATTCATCTTGGTTAAGAAATTTATTCCTGATTATTGAATCTAATCAGTTTCATGTACTATCTTGGTTTTGCATCATCCTGTGAGATTATATTATTCTTAATGTGTAAGAATCGTAAAAAATGTAAACAAAATATATGTTTAATATCTACATGTGTTCCCACGAAAAAAAGATTAGAAGTACACCAAAAAAAAAAAAAAAAGAAGTAACCAAAAAATTAGGCAAATATACAAAATTTATAGATTACTACTTGTTGTAAAACATGTCTTTGATTGTTAATTCATGTCTTTGTTTTTTCTATTTATATTATTACTTTCTTTTTTTAGGTTAATTCTGGATCTTTCCATTTAATTATATAACTTTTGTCTTTATCATTTTCTTTTGTGTTTTGACCCAAATATTGATTCTCATAAAAAATATAAAAAACTCTTTTTTTTATTTCATTTAAGGGAATCCCAATAGATAACTTCCATTACCATTTCAAATTTGCATTATAGATGCTAATCAAAATATTTTTGTCCCCTTTTATTAGAATTGCATACAAGGATGTTCTTTAGAAATTACGAATTCCAACATATGAAAATGAATATTATAAATTGGCATTTTGAATTGAGTTGCATAACTGGTGTTTATAAACGTATTACTTTAAGACATTTTAATCCAATAAGAAATCAGAGTCGTCTAGCAAATTTGGCCAATTCCGTTGGCTTGCCGACACGTAATGCCTTAGGTACTCCTCCAACAAGGCATTGATCCTCTCCGTTTGTCCGTCCGTCTGAGGATGTGCAGCTGTTGAGAATTTCAGTTGGGAACCCATGAGGTTGAACAGCGTCGTCCAGAATCTTCCCGTGAACCTGGTGTCACGGTCACTGATAATATCCTCGGGTAGCCCAAAGTACTTCACCACGTACTTAAAGAACAACTCAGCTGGTGTATATTGTTCTATAAATGTGGAATTTGGGGTTAATTGGTCATAAATTTATAGTGTTATAATTTTTTAAGCGAGTTAATTTTCATAGAAAGAATCAATAGCAAGAAATCCGCAAATATAAAATTTAATTTTTGTGAAAAGAATCAATAGCAAGAAATCCACAATATAAATATTTTTCCTTTTTATTTGACATTAGAATTGGTAGGCTTTACTAGAATTCATACTATGACTTTAATTTGCTCTTGGCATAATTTAATAGCATTAGTCAAAAAAATTTATATTATTACAATAAAGAATTTCGCATTGATTTACATCAACAAATGAATAGAACATCCTATTTCATTTACTATAATAGTGAATATTTACCTTATTATATAGAACCTTATAAGTCAAATCTTTATTCAAGCCTTTCAGTGATCATGGTAATCTAGATTTATAAATTTGTTTCGATTTTCTCTTAGTCGTTTGAAAGTAAAGCTAATAGATTTAGTGCTAATGGTTCCATTTCAGGACAATGTTTCACTTTCTTTACAAAATAATAAAATTGTTTCATTGTACTAAGTTTTTCATACACATATATAATTTGTCCTCCAATGACAATATTCATTAAATTGTTAAATTTGGGGTAAATAACTACATGCATTTTATTTAGCATGTATCTATATAGCAATAATTTATTTTCAAAAGTAATTATACTAATCATTTCAAAAGAGAAAAATATTTGACTCAGGATTATACATTTTAAAAATTCTCGGTTAACTGACCAATTGATAAATGATCTACAAAGCTTGGAGTGACTAGACTAATAAAGATATTGGTTTGAATAAAGTAAAATGTTTATACTATTTTTTATTTACTTATATAACAAATGATTAAATCATAACAACAATGATTAAGCATAGTAACTTATGGCACGGAGTTTTTCTTATACCATAGCAAGTGTACTTTGAATATTTATTCATTATTTATGTTCTTCTCTTGCTAAATAATCATTACTTCGTAGGATTTATTCTTATCATTTTCTAATTAATTAATAGTCAATATCTAATTATTCATTATTTTATGCGCTTGCATATAATGTATTTCCCTGTTTTACAATGAAGAATAATTTTTTCTTTTTTAATTAACATTCCACTTCTACATACATGGTATAGAGCTAACTATTATTAATTTTTAGTTTTGTGCAAGCTAATCCTAAACTATTACTCCAATCTTATATTATTCATCAAAAACAAATTACATTAATATTTTTAGGTTCCTTTATCCATATTAATGTCGAGGAAAGTGTGATTTAATTGCTTATGCTACTAATGGCTATCAACGATGCTACTTTACATGTTCACTTGGTCTTTTTTATACTTGTTTTAATCTCCATGTTTTTTTCTTAACATGTGTGAGCATGTCTACCCAACTTATAATAGTTAGCGAGACCAATAAAATACAGCATATAAGCTGTAGGCTTTTAACACATTAAGAGTACCTTTCAATTGATATTTGTATGCACCAAAGTTTGTGAATGCCCAAAACAGTCAAAAGTTCATATCATTTCTCAAATATCCTCAAAGGCCACCTTGTTTACTCTTCTCTCTTTTTCCACAGTCAAATCTTTTTAATTGGTTGTACTAAATTATCAACTCATATATTTAAATTCGGTGGGAAATTTAAACTTGATACTCTTTCATAAATAATTTGAATATAAAATGAAAAACAAAACTGATTAATTACAATTTTTTTCATTGATATTTTTATCCCCATTCTAGTTAATTTGTTTGTACTTGTAAATTACGAATTAGGTTAAATACATTGTCAAATCTCTACTATTTTACATAATAGTTAACAATTGTTACAGTGGAGCCTAATTATACGAAAAAAGATAAGGCAAATCATATTATCTTGGAGTTTTTTATCATCAATTTCTTTCCACATATTTATAATGACATTGGATTGAGTACATTCTACCACATAAAGCCACTGCCCTTAGATGCTAATTTTTTTTTCAACTTATGTTATTCAATTAAATATGCATGTGTCTTTTTAATAATTTTGTTCAAAACATATTTATCTTTTGGATGTTTAGAATAGAAAGATTAAAAAAAAAAAAAAAGGAAGACGAAGAAGATTGAGCTTCTTGTGTTAGTTTTTTAAACAGGAAAAATCAGAGACTAGCACAAAAAAAAAACAATTTTATCCTCCAGAATCCTTTTGTATTATCTCTAATGGTGATTCACCCCTATCTCAAATTAATTAATTTATTCAATAATCTTATACGTAATACTCGATATACTCATAATAGTACCACCAAGAACTTCACCATTAGAATTTCCACTTAGAGCTTCACATTAGAATTTTTTTGGTTCTTGAATTCTTTTGTTGCTTCTAGATAGTTAAAATGATTTTCATCGTATAGTTAAATATTGATATTTTTACATAAGTTAAATATTTAATTAAGTGCACATTTTTTGGTGTCCGCCCATGACTTATACTAATTAGTCTAAACAATGAATTTAATAGGTTGGTTATGTTTGGGATTACTACTTTTCATGCATAATATTCTTTTATTCTCTCTATTTACATTTTTTTTATGTTGCTAAGGTAGTTTTTGATATGTTAATATTTTCAATTGATGAATTCTTACATCTTAAAAAAATGATAAGTAGATAGTAGAAAGTATTTCATTCAGTTTTTTCATACATAACTACAAAAAGTATCAGTTAGTACTCTATCCATCCTTTTTGTGTTTCGTTCTTATTCCACTTATTCATTTTTAATCTCAATCATTCTTGGCATATATTTTTTCAGTGTATTATAATTATTTTAGCTTTTTATTGATATCCCTTAGAAGCTTATAGAAGATGCTTTCTTTTGTTTTCTTTTATATAGAATTCTTGATCAATATATATTGAAATGAAAATTTTTTTATCATTTTAAATTTATATATTATTCCTCACTTAGAAGTGTTCTTTAGTTCATTTTCCTTTTGGTTCCCTTTAAAATTCATTTGTTTCCCAATTGTTGTTCATATGTCGTTCGTTGTGTCATTAACATATCATCCCAAATTCCAAGTCCAATCAAATTTTCATAAAAATATATAGAAAGTACATAAGTATGGTCATATATGGAATGGAGTAAAATCTGCAAGTAGTTTGTGGATTGTGCTTGCTTTCTTGTGCTTTTCCTTGTCTTCTTGTCGACGTTGTTGAATTCATTTGAACAATTGCAAAGGAATTAGGAGTTACTATAAAGAGTATTACTTTACATCTTTGCCAATTTTTTGAAGCTCATTCTTGGACAAAATAATTACATAACATGAATTTCACGATAAAGTGAATTATATTCTATAGGCAAATCAGCAAGTAATCAAACCGGAGGTACATATGCAAAAATGATTGAGAACCCCATTATTACCATTGCCTAAATAGAGTTTCAAACTAAATCCAAAAAATAATAACAAAAGCAAAGAAATTTACCTCTTCAACTGTAATAATACACTTGATATGCTGCAATGTATGCTGCAATGTCCACAAAGTGCCCTGAGATATTCTATCATGGACTGGGTCCACATGCCCCAGCGGTGGACCCCACAATGGAGATTGGAGCCACCGAGCCTTAGTGCTCCAATCTCTACCATTGGGTCCACAGGTTGGGCCTGTAGACCAAGTCCATTCTGAAAAAATTCTCGTGCCCCCTCTGCCCACCCAAAAAAAAAAAAAAAGTTAGCCATATTTTTTCTCTTGACAACTTTCCAGAATACGAAATCTATCCCTCAATTCAAGTTGGACAAATTCTTTCATTGTTCTTTTGCTGCTAGGATGGAGGAATACCCCTTCATCTAGACAAAATGCCTATCTCAATTTTGCTAGTATTTCATCATAACTTGGAAGGCTATGTAGATAATGATGTGGACACATTTGCCTCTCATTCTCAAGAAGACATTTTTGTGGACGTGAGTTGTTTGTATATTCAAGAGTTTGTTGACTAGATAAACATAGGAGCAATTTGTTAGAGATAAATTGAGCAATTATAGGAGTTTGTTATAGTTATTTCATACGTGATAACTTTACCTATTTTAGTATAGTATTTTATATATGATTTTAGTGTGTTTTTAGTATTTTTAATATAAAAATGGCTTAAATTCACAAATATCTCCATTTGAAAAAATTCCCAGTAATTAGGGTTTTTACGTGATTTTTAGGGTTTTGATGCAAAATTTATATTTTGAACAATTTAATGGACAAGTTTATGTGATTTTTGTAGGCTTATGGTATTTAGACCAATTGGAGCACAACTTATCTCAATATGAGTTCATTCAACATTACATCAAAAACATTACGAAACTTGGAAATTGTTTGCTCAATATTAGGGAGAGCAATTCACCACAAATCAATTATGGAGTTCATTGATCAACCTTGCAAATAACATTTTGGGCCAAGGTTTTGTGGAAATGAAAAGCCCAATTTGGCCCCATTTTGAAGCAACTTGCAAATTTGGCCCAAAAAGTGAAGGCCCAATTTGGCCCATAATATCAAAAGTCCAATTAGCCGAATTTGGCCCAATAGTGGTGGAATTCTCTAGAGAAGCAACTTGTAGCATGTTCACACTTGATGTTCAAGACAATTCTAGAACAATTTGTAGGAATTTTAGTCAAATTAAAATTGCTAATTCCAATGCAATCTTTTGAGAATTCTAGAGAAATTTGGAAGACAACTTGCATTGCAGGTTGGAAAATTTTAGAATTTTGAAGAATTCTCTACACAAATATACTTGACTTTTCAAACCCTAGATTTTCTATTTTTAGGACATAAATTGTAAGAAATTGTTAACAAGGACTTGAGCTCAATTCATCTATAAATAGGGGTCTTTGGTTAACATATTTCACATGTTATATATGATATATTAGGCTATGTTAGGTTATGCTATATTAAGAGAAATAGTGTAGCGTATTAGAAATCTTCTTGTAATTATAGAAAATTTTCAATATTTGTGGGGAAACTCTTGGAGATTTCATTTGTATCAATTTATCTTCAAAGAGGAAATGGAAGATATGGAGCCTTGTTCATCTATCAAATGAGCAATTTCTATCCTTGTCTTTTCATTTACTACTTGTTATGAATTTTTACTTTGATGTTTTGTTCTTTTAAGTTATGAATTCTATGTGAAGCTAAATACTTGTTCGAGGGTTAGATGAAACTAATTATATGTCTTGAATGAAATTAAACTTGCTATATCTTGATTTTACTTGTTCATCTATCAAGGATAAATATTTGTGATTGATAGACCACCAATTACAAATCATCTAGTTGTTTGTTGACAACTAAACTTGCAATATAACAATAGAAATATAATAGATGAAACCTTTGTATTATGACATGGAAATAGCTGTATTCTTAGGTAGATTGAGGTTATATAATACCACAATTCATGCATTTGACAGGAGTTCATCATGAACATAATTGAACTTTAGTCAATTCATTGTGAAAACAAGTCTTGATTTCATATGGAATTGCAATCCTAAGCAAGACAAGATTAATATAGCAAGGTGTTAATTCATTCAAACATATTAGTGACAATTAGTGGATTCTAGACCCTATTACTTGTATTCGTGAATTTCTTCCAATTATTTTAATTCACATAGTTGAATTTTCTTACTTTGCACACCCCCTATTTGATATTTTGTCTAGATACTAGAGCAAGTTAGTAGCTTTGGTACTTGCTAATTCTTGTTCCCTCGTGGGATCGACCCTAATACTTCACCTACTACAATTGATCCATACACTTGCAGAAAGGGATATTAGGTTATAAATTTTATTACTTGTTTGTATGAAATTTGCCTAATTTTGATAGTACCTAAACCTCACCGTCATTATTCCTAGATTAGAATTCTTCTCATAATTATAATTGTATCTGTATATATTGTCCTTATATGGGAGAAGAATAATATAGAAAATTTCACCCAAAAAAGTACCATTGTTCACATGGTATTAGAGCGGTGTCGAATTTAAGAATAATATAGAAAATTTCACCCAAAAGAGTACCATTGTTCACATGGCATCAAAGTGGTGTCAAATTTAACTAAGCCCTGAATCGAAACCCTTAGCCTTTGAAATCAATACTCCGGAACTAAATTTGACCCCAAAAATCTCTTGTTCTAGCAACAACGAATAACCCACCAACACAACCAATTATCATCCAACAAGACAATTCTGCTTTTTGCATAAGTATTATACTCGATGAGACTAATTACTTATTGTGGTCTCAACTTATGGAGATGTGAATTAGAGCACACAATAAAGCCGAATATCTCACTAGGGAAACAAAAAAAACCTACGCTTGGAGACCCCCATTTTGGGAGATGGATTACTGAAAATCAAAGAGTGAAAAGTTGGCTTATTGACTTAATGAGTTTGTTGCTGATGCAACGATTTATTTGTCTTCCTACAACCAAAGAAATATGGGAGGCTTATAAAAAACCTTTTATGATGGATTTGACAAAACTTATCTTTTTTAATTGAATTAGAAATATTTTTTTTCTAGACAAGATGGTAGACCATTATCAACATACTATAATAAACTTTTATCGCTATTTTTCAAGAAATTTATCGCAGGTCAACTTCTCAAGAAGGGACTGTTGAAGGAGTAGTTCAATTACATTTAGCAATGGCTTGGCTCCGAGTTCATATTTTTTTAAGTGGACTTGATTCTGAATTTGATCAAGTTTGGGGAGAAATCTTACGCAAAGACCCAAAACTTGACTTAGAGAGCACATATGCATATGTAAGGAGAGAGTACCAACAAAGACAAACAATAGGAGGACCTCGCTTAGTCACTGAACACTCAGTGATACTGGTCTAATCAACCATGACAAGGATCATCATTTGGCTTGGGAAAGAATCGCAAAAATCAACCTACTAGAAAGCCTAACAATCTTGTGTGTGATCATTGTAGTGAATTAATTCACTCGAAGCAATACTGTTACGAAATCATTGGCTATCTTGATTGGTTGGATTTTTCAAAAAAACCACGAAAGGAAGCCGTTGGGAAGGCTATGGTGATGACTATGAATGAAGTGGAGTCCAATGTTAAGGAAATATTTGGGCCCATGACAAATATTGCTCATTCAGGTATCGAAGTTAAAGAACATACTTTATCTACAATTTCAAAGAATAGTACTTGGATTATTGATACAGGCGCATTTGATTATATGATTAGAGACTCTACCCAATTACAGTCTATCAATCCATCCCCTCAATCTATTGTTTCCACAGCTGATGGTAGTCTGTGCTCTATTATTGACCAAGGATCTATTACCTTGTCCAACACTCTTACACTCAACTCAATCTTAGTTGTGCCACCTTTGAATAAAATCTATTGTCGATTGGACAGATTACTTCAACTCTTAAGTGTACTGTAACTTTTTTGCCTTTATTCTGTGTTTTTCAAGATATTCTGACCCAGAAGACTCTTGGTTATGGTGTTAAACGAGGGAAACTATATTACTTGGAGTTGACAAAGAATGGAGGACTATAGTTCAGTCATGCATATCAGACAAATAGTCAAGAAAAAGCCCGAGGAAATGTCTACCTTTGGCATTGACAGTTAGGTCATCTTTCTTTTGGATATCTAGGAAATTATAGCCACATCTTTTTTCGAATTTAAGTGATTCAGTTTTTTATTATAATGTTCCTTATTTGCCTAGTTTAAATAAAAGTACTAACCCTTTGCTATTAGACATTCGGATTTACGGGGACTACAAAAATTCCCTCATTGTTCAAGGCTAGATACTTTGTTATTTTTATTGATGAATGTACACGTATGACTTGGATATCACTACTTCATAAAAAAAGTGATGTTTGTATAGCATTTCAAGAATTTTGCAACATAGTGAGCACTCAATATCATAAACAAATTCACGTTTGGTAGACTAATAATGCCATGGAATTTATGGATGCCTCTCTTGGAAATTTTTTAAATCAGCATATAATTTGGTATCATATCTCGTGCACTTATACTTCGCAACAAAATGGCTTAGCTAAAAGGAGGAATCGACAAATATTAGAAGTGGTTCGTGCTTCTCTCTTTGGGATGAATATGCCATGATTTTATTAGGGAAAGGCAATAAAATATGCAGTCTATCTCATCAATCGATCACCATCTTGGGTTTTAGATTTTCACACTCCTCAACAAAAATGCAATCCTTACTTTCCATTCCTCATCTTCCAAACCTTGAACCTCTACTGTACAATGTATGTTCAAATCCCTAAGAACTTGAGAACTAAACTTGACCCTTGTCCAAAGAGATGTGTGTTTGTTGGATATTCAGATTTTCAAAAAGGGTATCGGTGTTATGATCCTCAAACTCACAAATTGCATGTAACCTTGGATGCCTCATTTTGGGAATCAAATCCATATTATTCAAGGGGGGTTTCAACATCTTCCGTTTAGGAGAAGAATGCTAGTGAAGGGAATATGTTGTAAAGCATAAAGGGAAATGTTGATGAGTGCTCAGAGCTAGATGAAGTCAATTTTAAAGGCAATGCAGATGAGTGCTTAAAACTAGATGAATTTGACAACAATGATAGCCATAAAAAGCAGCCTGGTAGTATAGACTTGCTAGCTTTAACACCATTAACCGAAGGGTCGATTTAGAACATTCAAGACGATAGCTCTCAACAGTCTCAAGTCTAGTATCCCATAATTCTACTAATGAGTTTTTTGTTCCTCTTGAAAATCCAACTCCAAGATACCAAAAAGGTTGAACAAAGGTATACCAAAAAAACACTATGAACCTAATGTCAAAGCTAGTGTCAAATATCCTATCGATAATTATGTTTCTACTCAAAAATTGTTTGAGTCATATGCACTTACCATTAATCAATTATCCAGTGTTTCTATTCCTAGTAATGTGCAGGAAGCCTTGAATGATACAAAATGGACTAAGGCAATGAATGAAGAGATGGAAGCCTTGCAAAGGAACTCTACATGGGAGCTTGTTTCGTTACCCAAAAGAAAGAAAACAATTGGTTATAGATGGGTATATACTATGAAACTTAGACTAATGGAAACATTGACAGAAAAGCAAGGCTTATTGCAAAAGGTCATACGCAAAAGTATAGAGTGGATTACCAGAGACCTTAGCACCAGTAGCCAAGCTAGATACAATTCGCATTCTCATCTCTATAGGAGCAAATCGAGAATGGCCCCTAAGACAGTTCAATGTCAAGAATGCTTTTCTCAATGGTGTAGAAGAAGAGGTATACATGAAGCTGCCACTAGGTGTGAAGCTTGGTTCGCCAAGCAAAAATAAAGTTTGCAAGTTAAAAAAATCATTATATGGGCTCAGGCAATCACCTAGAGCCTAGTTTGGGAGATTTTCCATAACAATGAAAGCTTTTGGTTATAAATAAAGTGGTGCAGATCATATCTTGTTTATAAAACACAAAGGAGGAAAAGTAACAACTTTGAGTGTATGTTTTGATGATATGGTCGTGACAGGAGATAAGAGTACTTAGCCATTGAATTTGAAATGAAAGACTTGGGATAGCTTAAATGCTTTCTAGGTATCGAAGTAGTAACTACACATCAAGAAATTTCTCTTCCACAAAGAAAATATGTACTTGATCTCTTAACTGAAATTGGAATACTTGCCTGCAAACCAGCTGAAACACCTATAAAAATAATCATAAGCTTGGAATTTTCCCAAATCAAATTCCAAAATAAAGGCGCTATCAACAGTTAGTTGGGAGGCTAATTTATCTATCTTATACTAGACTAGATAAAGCCTATGCAAGAAGTGTTGTTAGTCAATTCATGCATCAGCCGAGTGAAGAGCACATGGATGAGCTATACTAAATCTTGAGGTACTTGAAAGGCTCTCCAAGAGGAAAGGTTTGTCCTTCTCAAAGAATAGTGTTTCTAACATTGAAGGATACACGGATGCAGATTGGGCAGACAATCAAACAACCAAGAAATCTACATCTGGTTATTTTACTTTTGTGGAAGAAAGTCTTGTCACTCGGAAAAGAAAGAAGCAAAAAGTTGTTGCAAGGTCAAGTGTAGAAGCTGAATTTTGAGGTATGGCTTATCGACTATGTGAATTATTATGGGTTGAGCGTGTTCTCCCAAATTTGGGGATTGAGCATACAAAACCTATGAATCTTTATTGTGATAATAAGACTGCCATTGAGACTGCACTGGATCCTGTACAACATGATCGTACCAACATGTTGAAGTTGATAGACATTTCATCAAGGAGAAGTTAAATCAAAAGATTATTCATTTTCCTTTTGTCAAGTCTAAAGATCAAATTGCTAATGTTCTTCAAAAAGCAGTTTCAGAAAAGGCATTTCATAATGTGATTGCCAAGTTGGGCATGTTGGATGTTTATGTTTCAACTTGAGGGGAGTGTGGTCATGAGCTATTTGTATTCCTATAATAGAATTCTTCTCCAATTTGTAATAGTATATGTATATATTGTCTTATATGAAGAAGAATAATACAGAAAATTCACCCAAAAAAGTGCCATTGTTCACAATTTTTTCACAAATGTCTCCTATTCAAGAAGTCTCGAATTGCAATACCTTTTCTTTGTCCTTTACACATAAGAAACTAAATCTGATACTATATGTGTTGTTGACACATTTCAAAATATCAAACTTTGCACTCAAGAAGCTCCAGTTTATTTGAACAGAGAGTCCTTAAAATAAAGTTTCAATTTTGATTTTCTAGGATACTTGAGGAGGAGGAGGAGGAGCACTAAAGTTAGATCTAGCTTGGTTAATCGGGACATGGAAAGAAAGCACCAATGATATCATTAAACATTTGCTCAAGACAAGATCTACTTGAGATTTTTGGTTCTTAATCAAGCTTTATCTAAATTGCCACTTATTTCTCATGAAAGATCAAGTCTACTCGTTTAAAGGCATCTTCATTTATAACATCCAATTTGGTGGACTTTTGCCTAACTTCTTCATCTAGAGAAAAATGAAATGACTCAAAAATCAAGGTGCTTACCCCTGCATACAGCTATACAGGCACGTATATTTTGCCATAAATTTACCATAATTGATTTTGATCCGTCTCAAAATATTGTCGAAAATATGAAGTCTATATGAACAACATCAGTTTTATGACTCTGAGTAGGTACAAAAATGTCAAAAATTATGTGACTGAAAATTCTAGGCATGGCAACAATAAGGGATTGATTAGTTGCGAGACACCAATATTTAGGGCTATTCAAAAAAATTGAAAAATAAAAAAACTGAGAAAATTGATTTGTCCCAAATCGAAAAAAGAGGGCAACTGAACTGGTAACTAACACCGAGTCGGGTAGTGGCTCTGTTCATAAATTAAGAAGGTCGGGTAACGGTTCACATTCTTGTGAACCAGGGGATACCCAACCCTATCCATAGTGAGGGGTAGTATTGTTATTTTTGTATGTGGTATTGTTTTACTAATTCATTGTTTCATGTTTTGATTTATTTTATTGTTACTACTAATTTGTACTTCTATTACATTTTTGACTGAAGAACATTTGGCTATTTATTTTATTATTTGGATGCTCATTTGACTACTACTAATTTGTACTTCTATTACATTCTTGACTAATGAACATTTGACTATTTATTTTATTATTTGGATGCTCATTTGACAATTTATTAAGTATTTTTTATTTTTATGGCTAATTTAAATGTGAGGATGAAGTTTGAAAAACTAAGTGACTATAGTTTGTTTACTTTTTTATTGTTGGTTTTTTTGAAAATCACAGTTTTATGATGTAATTTAACTTTAAGATCATTGGTACTTATGTTACTAGTGACTTAATAATAGTTTAAAATTTTTTCTTCTTTTATTTTTATTTTAAAAATACTGGTGAATTATGATGGATCAGGTCGGATACCTGGCCTATTCGAATCAATTTGCGGGTAACCGAAAGTTGAGCACCTACTACATGTAGACTAGTTCAGGGTTCGAAAATTTGCCGAACCAATAGGACAAGTTCGAGTCAAAATTTTTGTTCAAGGATGGGGTACTCAATCCATGAATATCCCTACCAGTACTCCCTCATTAGGAAAAGTGAAAAGGAGTTACACCAAGAAGTGTTAACATTAATAAAGACATTCTTAACAAAGAAACACAGTCATCAATAACTTGCAAATTAGCATAAAAGTGTTTCCCAATATCAACATATACAAAATTATTCACAAGAAGTAAGTTCAACCAACCCATATCATGAATTCTTTCAACAATCTCCACTAATCCACCATTAAAATTACAAAGATTAGAATATTTAGCCTCACAAACATTTATACAAGCATAAGACTTGTAAAATTCTAAGGATTTTTTTATTTCTAAAAATTTTACCTTGAAATTGTGCGGAATTTAGACCTAACACCAAGACCACATCCCTTTCCTCATCCCCCACGTGAAGTAGAAGCCATTTAGAGAACCAATTTGGAGCGATAGAGGTAGAATTTAGCAAACCAGAAATTGGACTCGAGATTTTGTGAAGTTTGATGAATGTTTTTAAAGGGAAAATGATGTTAGAAGTAAATGTTGAGAAGCTATGGTGAGATTTTAGTAATTGAAGGAGTGGATTGAGAGAATTTGAGAGATTTTTTTAAGGGAGAGGAGGGTTTTTAGTTGAAGAGTGAACAAACTATCCGAGATTCTGCTTCATAAAATGACAAGGCAAATGCGAGCTTAACATAACACAATCGTCTGTTTAAAGAAGGTGCAATTCTCAGAATATTCTTGCATGGACTAAGTTCACGGCTGTATCTGTGGACTTTGTGATATAAAATAGAATCACATAAGTATTTTTACATCATTGTCTTATATCAGTATGCATCATTATACTTATGTAGTATTCTTTTATACCACAAGAATCATAGGTGGAGCCATGGACCTAAACCACCTAAGAATTTTCCCGCAATTCTCTGATGCCTCAAAATTTGTGATAGGCAGATGCCAAACTTCATGTAACAAAGGTGTCCACTTATGCCATTTCAAATTCATCCACTTAAACCATAACTTTGAAAAGTATAAAAAAATTTAATTTGTAAACTTTAATTCTGGTTCTTAACAGATTAAGCTTGACTTGTAGAAGAGATGGTAAAAATATAGGCCAATTAGACATTAATACTCACAAAATGTACACATTCTCCTTTTTGAACCAAATCCATAATGAAATGGTGCTTCATATATATGTTTGGTTTCATAGTGTTGAATAGAATTCTTAAAAAGATTAGTTAAACTAGTATTGTTGCACTATATTTGTGCATAATTCAAAGTCATAAGATGTCCAATAATGTATGTTTCATCTACAAGATTGTACACTAACGATACCGACGGCAATGTAATCGGCTTCTGTTGAAGACAAGATAAAGGATGACTATTTTTTACTGAACAAAGTCACTAAGAATGAGCCAGGAAATTAATAGTGCTAGTAGTACTCTCCATTCAATTATACATCCTGCAAAGTCCAAATCCAAATTACCTCCTAATTCAAAAGACTTTGATTTCAGATATCAAAAACCATAATCGATAATGTTATTGAGATGTCTAAAAACTTTCTTAACTGCAATCAAATGAGATTCTTTAGGATAAGATCAAAATCTAGAACACAAATATAGCACAAATATAACATTTAGTGTGCTAACATTTAAGTTAGTAGTCAAGTAAAGTAAACTGCCTATCATAATTTGATAGGCTTTTTCGTTGACTCTTTTCCACTATCATCTTTGTCATATGATCATCGATGTTCCAACTTGCTTTGATGCATCCATTCTAAATCTCTTGAGAAGCAGCTTTGATATTTTCCTTGATTGATGAACATTTCCTTTTTGTTGGTTTAATTTGAAGTCCAAGAAAGAAATTTAGCTACACAATCATACTTATCTCAAATTTATCCCACATAAATTTTTGAGAAACTCTTGTACAATTCTTCGTTAGTAGCACAAAATATAATATCAATTACATATATCTGTACGATAAGTAAATTTTGATCCTTATTTCCATTAATAAACAATGTAATATCAATTGATCCTCTAGAAAAGCTTGTTTGAAACAAGAAACAACTCAATTTTCTATATTATACTCTAGGATTTTATTTTAAACCTATAATCTTTTAGATAGTTTATAAACATGATTAGGATATTTTTAATTTTTCAAAACTGGAAAAATTGTTCAACATACCGTTCTTGTTTAATAAAATCATTTACAAAAGCATTTTTCACCTCCATATAAATAACTTATATCTTTTGAAGCATGATTAAGATAGTAACATATAAATAGATTTTAATTGTGAGTAAATGTTTCATTGTAAATACCTTCCTCTTGTCTAGGCTTGTTTCCAACAACTTCTCTATTTCAATTTAATTTATTTCTGAACTTCATTTAGTCCCCGAAGTTGAACGATTAAAAGACTTGTCAATAAGCGTCTATATCTTATTTCGTTCAATTTGATTCAACTCTTCTTCCATTAACAATTATCCAGAATCATCATTTAAAATAACTTTTATATTCGTAACTCAATAAAACAAAGCCAAATAAGAATTATTATAAATTGTCTTAGTTGAGGAATGATGATATATGGATTATAAATTGTTCTTTATGGTTTATGGATTGTTCTCTATGGGCTTTATGAGCTGGCAGCTCAACATCACCCGTCCAAGTCCAAGTTTGTTAGTATGGCTAGAGCTGGAGCATGATTCAAGTTGAAGCTTATTCTATTAGCTAAATGGAAGCTGTAGCTTCTTAATTCACTTGAGGAAATCAACTTACTAGTTGGGGAGACACGTGAGAGGAATAAAATCAAGAAAATTGAGCAGTAGTAGGAATTATAGTGTGCTCATCAAGAAATAGAGCTAGAAGACAAATAGTTTGTTAGGATAAATTTTATCCAGTAGGACACCTGTCATTTTCTGATTATTGCTTATTTCTTTGGCTTTGTGTATATAAACGAAAACTTATGTAAATATGTTAGTTGAGTTGAATGAATTCAGATTGAAATTCTCTCTATATAATTTCCTTTTGTTCATGGTATCAGAGCAGGTTTTATTTAAAACTAGAAAATGGAAATACAAATGAAGATTTTTAGAGGAATCTCAATACAATGAAGACCCTTTACATCTACAAGGGTCTGATCATCCAGGGATGATTTGGTTACTTCTCCATTGACTGGAGATAATTATCTAAGCTGGAAGCAGAGCTATTAAGATTGCTCTTGGAGCAAAATTAAAATTGGAAGTTCATAACAGGAGCATGTGAACGGCCACTAAATCGGATCAGCTAAAGCAGATCAGTGGACAAGAGTCAATTGTATGGTTCGTTCTTGGATGTTGAAACTCTATTTCGAAAAAGATAGTTGAGGCTTTCATATACACAACAGCAAGAAGAGTTATGGAATGAGTTGCAAGAAAGATATGGTGAGTGTAATAGTCCACTGTTGTATCAACTGCAGAGAAATAAGTAGTATAACTCAGGGAGATCAGAAAGTGGACAAGTATTTCACCAGGTTTAAAGAAGCTATGGGATGAATTGGCATGTCTAATGCCAATTCCACTATGCACATGTGGTCAGCTAAAGAAGTGTCTGATATGGCATCATTCAATAGACTTATGCAGTTTTTTATGGGACTCAATGATTCCTATGATCACATTACGAACTAGATCTTAGTGATGGAGCCTCTATCATCAGTCAATAGAGCCTATTCAATGGTGTTAAGAGTCAAAAAACAAAGGGATGTGAATGTAGGGATACCCGAAAAAGGAATGAAAATGTTATAATGAACACAAGGGAACCAGGAGGTAGGAGAGACAATGGGGGTAGAACTTATGGAAGAGGAAGAACTAGAGCAGGAGGAAGAGGAGCTGGCAGAAGAAATAGAGCAACTGAGAAAGGAAATGCAGCATTGCCACTGCAATTGAATGGACATATAAGAGAGGTTGTTTTAAACTGCATGGTTATTTAGATTGGTACAAGTATCTGAAAGAACAAAAAGAAAAAACCAGAACAACAGCAGACAGGATGACAAATGTAGCTAAAGTCCACTTCAACTGGAAGATGAATGCTCAGCAGGAGGTTCTAGGATGGACTCTCAATTAGCAAACATTGCAAATATAAGTTCAACAGGAGCTAAGAAAGCTATTGAAGGGAAAAATACAGGTGGATAACCAGGTGAATTTTGCTCACATTGTAGACTTTACAGGTATGAAGTCTTATGATTTGCCTTTACTGTTCTTGACTATGTTAAATCAGATTCTTGGATTCTTGATACGGAGCTAGTAATCATATGTGCTCTAACCTAACTTTGTTTCGAAGTATTCTAGCCTGTTATGCTATATACCCTTGTGTATTTATCAAATGGTAACTAGTAAAGTTGTTAAGCACACAAGTTTTGTGCATTTGCACCTATAACCTGAGTCTAAGTGAAGTTTACATGTCCCTAGATTTTCACTATAATCTAATGTCAGTGTCAAAACTCACTAAAACAGCCAAAGTCAGATTTATTTTCTATCTGAATTATTGTTTGCTGCAAGACCTACAGAGTGAAGACATCATAGCAGTTGGTAAACTAAATAGAAAGACTATATCTGCTTGATAAATCTTATTTTTTGAATACGAAGACTAGAGCATATAATTCAGTTGCTAAGCATCTAGAATGCTAGCAAATTACATATACTCTTGTACTGATTCCAGTTCAATGAAAGAATTTCTGATGATGTTATTGTTCAGTGGCATAAAAACTTGCTCACACACCACCAAATGTCTTGCAACACCTGAATTTTTTGAGGCCACATATGAACAACATCAATCAGGATACCTTGCAGAAATGTGACATTTGTCACAAAGCTTAAACAAAGCAGAATAAAATTCCAAACCATGCAAGAGCAAAATCACTAGTATTTTTGAACTTGTACACGTTGATCTCTGGGGTACTTATAAACAGAATTCACTTATTGGAAACTCCTTGCATGCTAACAGTGGTAGATGATTTTAGTAGATGCACTTGGATCTTTTTACTTAACCATAAAACACAGGTCACTCACACACTGAGAGATTTTATTAACATGGTCATAACACAGTATGAAATGAGAATAAAATTTGTAAGGAGTGATAATGGTACTGAGTTTACTAACTCAGATTGCAAAACCATTTTAAGGACCATGGCATTATATACCAACAAACATGTGGTCTATACCCCTCAGTAAAATGGAGTGGATAGAAAGAAAGCATAGACACCTTTTACAAATAGCTGGAGCACTGATGTTTCAGGCAAAATTACCATCAAAATTTTGGCCTTACTCTCTTTTAATGGCCACCTATATTGTGAACAGAATACACATTCCTATTTTAAATTGGAAAACTCTTTTTGAAACTATTACATAAACATGAACTAGATTTTTCTAGAATTAAGACTTTTGGATGTTTTTGCTATGCTTCAAATACCCTACTTTATAAAGACAAATTCGAAAGGTGAGAGCTTACAAGTGCATCTTCATAAGGATACAATCTGGGTTAAAAGGCTTATAAAGCCTATGATTTAGAGTCAAACATGATCTTTGTTAGCAGAGATGTAAGGCTCCATGAAGCGGACTTTCCTTACAGAACTATTGTTGAGCCAGATTCTCAAGTTATCTTACCAGTTATTTCTTATGAACCAGATTCACAGACACAAAACTTACTACATATCACAGACATTCCTACTGATAACCTTGATACTTACCTAGTTAATGAAACAAAATGAAGAAATCCTTTCTGAAAAATCACTTCAGAAAATTCTGAATAGAGAAGGAGTATAAGAGTCAAGTCTCAACCTATTTGGATGAGGGATTATATTGCAAGTGTAATTTCTAATAGTCAACCACTTACACATTCTATTTTAACACAGTATAAAAGAACATC